>JAQOOB010000028.1:0-188980 GCA_029721495.1 Citrus inodora
TCCAGCGGAAAAATGCCCAAAAAACGGGTGGGCTATACCCTTGGGGCGTGGGGCTGGCGAAGTTCGTCCGCCGGACTCGGAATGGGACGAAACTTTGCGTGCCCCCTCCGTGTGCCAAAAATCGGCCGCGGACAAAGCCGCGCCCAAAAACGAGCGCCTGAAGTCCGGGGCCCCAAGTTCGTCCAGCGGAAAAATGCCCAAAAAACGATGGGCTATAGCCTTGGGGCGTGGGGCTGGCGAAGTTCGTCCGCCGGACTCAGAATGGGATGAAACTTTGCGTGCCCCCTCCGTGTGCCAAAAATAGGCCGCGGGCAAAGCCGCGCCAAAAAACGAGCGCCCGAAGTTCGTCCAGCGGAAAAATGCCCAAAAAACGGGTGGGCTATAGCCTTGGGGCGTGAGGCTGGCGAAGTTCGTCCGCCGGACTCGGAATGGGGCGAAACTTTACCTGCCCCCTCCGTGTGCCAAAACTAGGCCACGGACAAAGCTGCGCCCAAAAACGAGCATCCGAAGTCCGGGGCCCCAAGTTCGTCCAGCGGAAAAATGCCCAAAAAACGGGTGGGCTATAGCCTTGGGGCGTGGGGCTGGCGAAGTTCGTCCGCCGGACTCGGAATGGGGCGAAACTTTGCGTGCCCCCTCCTTGTGCCAAAAATAGGCCGCGGGCAAAGCCGCGCCCATAAACGAGCGCCCGAAGTCCGGGGCCCCAAGTTCGTCCAGCGGAAAAATGCCCAAAAAACGGGTGGGCTATAGCCTTGGGGCGTGGGGCTGGCGAAGTTCGTCCGCTGGACTCGGAATAGGGCGAAACTTTGCGTACCCCCTCCGTGTGCCAAAAATAGGCCGCGGGCAAAGCCACGCCCAAAAACGAGCGCCCGAAGTCCGGGGCCCCAAGTTCGTCCAGCGGAAAAATACCCAAAAAACGATGGGCTATAGCCTTGGGGCGTGGGGCTGGCGAAGTTCGTCCGCCGGACTCGGAATGGGGCGAAACTTTACGTGCCCCCTCCGTGTGCCAAAAATAGGCTGCGACCAAAGCCGCGCCCAAAAACGAGCGCCCGAAGTCCGGGGCCCCAAGTTCGCCCAGCGGAAAAATGCCAAAAAAACGGGTGGGCTATAGCCTTGGCGCGTGGGGCTGGCGAAGTTTGTCCGCCGGACTCGGAATGGGGCGAAACTTTGCGTGCCCCCTCCGTGTACCAAAAATAGGCCGTGGGCAAAGCCGCGCCCAAAAAGGAGTGCCCGAAGTCCGGGGCCCCAAGTTCGTCCAGCGGAAAAATGCCCAAAAAACGATGGGCTATAGCCTTGGGGCGTGGGGCTGGCGAAGTTCGTCCGCCACACTCGGAATGCGGCGAAATTTTGCGTGGCCCCTTCGTGTGCCAAAAATAGGCCGCGGGCAGAGCCGCGCCAAAAAACGAGCGCCCGAAGTCCGGGGCCCCAAGTTCGTCCAGCGGAAAAATGCCCAAAAAACGGGTGGGCTATAGCCTTGGGGCGTGGGGCTGGCGAAGTTCGTCCGCCGGACTCGGAATGGGGCGAAACTTTGCGTACCCCCTCCGTGTGCCAAAAATAGGCCGCGGGCAGAGCCGCGCCCAAAAACGAGCGCCCGAAGTCCGGGGCCCCAAGTTCGTCCAGCGGAAAAATGCCCAAAAAACGATGGGCTATAGCTTTGGGGCGTGGGGCTGGCGAAGTTCGTCCGCCGGACTCGGAATGGGGCGAAACTTTACGTGCCCCCTCCGTGTGCCAAAAATAGGCCGCGGGAAAAGCCGCGTCCAAAAACAAGTGCCCGAAGTACGAGGCCCCAAGTTCGTCCAGCGCAAAAATGCCCAAAAAACGGGTGGGCTATAGCCTTGGGTCGTGGGGCTGGCGAAGTTCGTCCGCCGGACTCGGAATGGGGCGAAACTTTGCGTACCCCCTCCGTGTGCCAAAAATAGGCCGCGGGCAGAGCCGCGGCCAAAAACGAGTGCCCGAAGTCCGGGGCCCCAAGTTCATCCAGCGGAAAAATGCCCAAAAAACGATGGGCTATAGCCTTGGGGCGTGGGGCTGGCGAACTTCGTCCGCCGGATTCGGAATGGGGCGAAACTTTGCGTGCCCCCTCCGTGTGCCAAAAATAGGCCGCGGGCAAAGCCGCGCCCAAAAACGAGTGCCCGAAGTCCGGGGCCCCAAGTTCGTCCAGCGGAAAAATGCCCAAAAAACGATGGGCTATAGCCTTGGGGCGTGGGGCTGGCGAAGTTCGTCCGCCGGACTCGGAATGGGGAGAAACTTTGCGTGCCCCCTCCGTGTCCCAAAAATAGGCCGCGGGCAGAGCCGCGCCCAAAAACGAGCGCCCGAAGTCCGGGGCCCCAAGTTCGTCCAGCGGAAAAATGCCCAAAAAACGGGTGGGCTATAGCCTTGGGGCGTGGGGCTGGCGAAGTTCGTCTGCCGGACTCGGAATGGGGCGAAACTTTGCGTGCCCCCTCCGTGTGCCAAAAATAGGCCGCGGGCAGAGCCGCGTCCAAAAACGAGCGCCCGAAGTCCGGGGCCCCAAGTTCGTCCAGCGGAAAAATGCCCAAAAAACGATGGGCTATAGCTTTGGGGCGTGGGGCTGGCGAAGTTCGTCCGCCGGACTCGGAATGGGGCGAAACTTTACGTGCCCCCTCCGTGTGCCAAAAATAGGCCACGGGAAAAGCCGCGCCCAAAAACAAGTGCCCGAAGTACGAGTCCCCAAGTTCGTCCAGCGCAAAAATGCCCAAAAAACGGGTGGGCTATAGCCTTGGGTCGTGGGGCTGGCGTAGTTCGTCCGCCGGACTCGGAATGGGGCGAAACTTTGCGTACCCCCTCCGTGTGCCAAAAATAGGCCGCGGGCAGAGCCGCGCCCAAAAACGAGCGCCCGAAGTCCGGGGCCCCAAGTTCATCCAGCGGAAAAATGCCCAAAAAACGATGGGCTATAGCCTTGGGGCGTGGGGCTGGCGAACTTCGTCCGCCGGATTCGGAATGGGGCGAAACTTTGCGTGCCCCCTCCGTGTGCCAAAAATAGGCCGCGGGCAAAGCCGCGCCCAAAAACGAGTGCCCGAAGTCCGGGGCCCCAAGTTCGTCCAGCGGAAAAATGCCCAAAAAACGATGGGCTATAGCTTTGGGGCGTGGGGCTGGCGAAGTTCGTCTGCCGGACTCGGAATGGGGCGAAACTTTGCGTGCCCCCTCCGTGTGCCAAAAATAGGGCGCGGGCAAAGCTGCGCCCAAAAACGAGCGCCCGAAGTCCGGGGCCCCAAGTTCGTCCAGCGGAAAAATGCCCAAAAAACGATGGGCTATAGCCTTGGGGCGTGGGGCTGGCGAAGTTCGTCCGCCGGACTCGGAATGGGGCGAAACTTTGCGTGCCCCCTCCGTGTGCCAAAAATAGGCCGCGGGCAAAGCCGCGCCCAAAAACGAGCGCCCGAAGTCCGGGGCCCCAAGTTCGTCCAGCGGAAAAATGCCCAAAAAACGGGTGGGCTATAGCCTTGGGGCGTGGGGCTGGCGAAGTTCGTCCGTCGGACTCGGAATGGGGCGAAACTTTACGTGCCCCCTCCGTGTGCCAAAAATAGGCCGCGGGCAAAGCCGCGACCAAAAATGAGGGCCCGAAGTCCGGGGCCCCAAGTTCGTCCAGCGGAAAAATGCCCAAAAAACGGGTGGGCTATAGCCTTGGGGCGTGGGGCTGGCGAAGTTCGTCCGCCGGACTCGGAATGGGACGAAACTTTGCGTTCCCCCTCCGTGTGCCAAAAATAGGCTGCGGGCAGAGCCGCGCCCAAAAACGAGCACCCGAAGTCCGGGGCCCCAAGTTCGTCCAGCGGAAAAATGCCCAAAAAACGGGTGGGCTATAGCCTTGGGGCGTGGGGCTGGCGAAGTTCGTCCGCCGGACTCGGAATGGGGCGAAACTTTGCGTGCCCCCTCCGTGTGCCAAAAATAGGCCGCGGGCAAAGCCGCGCCCAAAAACGAGCGCCCGAAGTCCGGGGCCCCAAGTTCGTCCAGCGGAAAAATGCCCAAAAAACGATGGGCTATAGCCTTGGGGCGTGGGGCTGGCGAAGTTCGTCCGCCGGACTCGGAATGGGGCGAAACTTCGCGTGCCCCCTCCATGTGCCAAAAATAGGCCGCGGGTAAAGCCGCGCCAAAAAACGAGCGCCCGAAGTCCGGGGCCCCAAGTTCGTCCAGCGGAAAAATGCCCAAAAAACGGGTGGGCTATAGCCTTGGGGCGTGGGGCTGGCGAAGTTCGTCTGCCGGACTCAGAATGGGGCGAAACTTTGCGTGCCCCCTCCGTGTGCCAAAAATAGGCCGCGGGCAAAGCTGCACCCAAAAACGAGCGCCCGAAGTCCGGGGCCCCAAGTTCGTCCAGCGGAAAAATGCCCAAAAAACGATGGGCTATAGCCTTGGGGCGTGGGGCCGGCGAAGTTCGTCTGCCGGACTCGGAATGGGGGGAAACTTTGCGTGCCCCCTCCGTGTGCCAAAAATAGGCCGCGGCCAAAGGCGCGCCCAAAAATGAGCGCCCGAAGTCCGGGGCCCCAAGTTCGTCCAGCGGAAAAATGCCCAAAAAACGGGTGGGCTATAGCCTTGGGGCGTGGGGCTGGCGAAGTTCGTCCGCCGGACTCGGAATGGGGCGAAACTTTGCGTTCCCCCTCCGTGTGCCAAAAATAGGCCGCGGGAAAAGCCGCGCCCAAAATCGAGCGCCCGAAGTCCGGGGCCCCAAATTCGTCCAGCGTTAAAATGCCCAAAAAACAGGTGGGCTATAGCCTTGGGGCGTGGGGCTGGCGAAGTTCGTCCGCCGGACTCGGAATGGGGCGAAACTTTGCGTGCCCCCTCCGTGTGCCAAAAATAGGCCGCGGGCAAAGCCGCGCCCAAAAACGAGCGCCCGAAGTCCGGGGCCCCAAGTTCGTCCAGCGGAAAAATGCCCAAAAAACGATGGGCTATAGCCTTGGGGCGTGGGGCTGGTGAAGTTCGTCCGCCGGACTCGGAATGCGGCGAAACTTTGCGTGCCCCCTTCGTGTGCAAAAAATAGGCTGCGGGAAAAGCCGCGGCCAAAAACAAGCGCCCGAAGTCCGGGGCCCCAAGTTCGTCCAGCGGACAAATGCCCAAAAAACGGGTGGGCTATAGCCTTGGGGCGTGGGGCTGGCGAAGTTCGTCCGCCGGACTCGGAATGGGGCGAAACTTTGCGTACCCCCTCCGTGTGCCAAAAATAGGCCGCGGGCAGAGCCGCGCCCAAAAACGAGCGCCCAAAGTCCGGGGCCCCAAGTTCGTCCAGCGGAAAAATGCCCAAAAAACGATGGGCTATAGCCTTGGGGCGTGGGGCTGGCGAACTTCGTCCGCCGGATTCGGAATGGGGCGAAACTTTGCGTGCCCCCTCCGTGTCCCAAAAATAGGCCGCGGGCAAAGCCGCGCCCAAAAACGAGCGCCCGAAGCCCGGGGCCCCAAGTTCGTCCATCGGAAAAATGCCCAAAAAACGATGGGCTTTAGCCTTGGGGCAGGGGGCTGGCGAAATTCGTCCGCCGGACTCGGAATGCGGCGAACGTTTGCGTGCCCCCTCCGTGTGTGAAAAATAGGCCGCGGGCAAAGCTGCGCCCAAAAACGAGCGCCCGAAGTCCGGGGCCCCAAGTTCGTCCAGCGGAAAAATACCCAAAAAACGATGGGCTATAGCCTTGGGGCGTGGGGCTGGCGAAGTTCGTCCACCAGACTCGGAATGGGGCGAAACTTTGCGTGCCCCCTCCGTGTGCCAAAAATAGGGCGCAGGCAAAGCCGCACCCAAAAATGAGCGCCCGAAGTCCGGGGCCCCAAGTTCGTCCAGCAGAAAAATGCCCAAAAAACGATGGACTATAGCCTTGGGGCGTGGGGCTGGCGAAGTTCGTCCGCCGGACTCCGAATGCGGCGAAACTTTGGGTGCCCCCTCCGTGTGCCAAAAATAGGCCGCGGGCAAAGCTGCGCGCAAAAACGAGCGCCCGAAGTCCGGGGCCCCAAGTTCGTCCAGCGGAAAAATGCCCAAAAAACGGGTGGGCTATAGCCTTGGGGCGTGGGGCTGGCGACGTTCGTCCGCTGGACTCGGAATAGGGCGAAACTTTGCGTACCCCCTCCGTGTGCCAAAAATAGGCCGCGGGCAAAGCCACGCCCAAAAAACGAGCGCCCGAAGTCCGGGGCCCCAAGTTCGTCCAGCGGAAAAATGCCCAAAAAACGATGGGCCATAGCCTTGGGGCGTGGGGCTGGCGAACTTCATCCGCCGGATTCGGAATGGGGCGAAACTTTGCGTGCCCCCTCCGTGTGCCAAAAATAGGCCGCGGGCAATGCCACGCCCAAAAACGAGTGCCCGAAGTCCGGGGCCCCAAGTTCGTCCAGCGGAAAAATGCCCAAAAAACGATGGGCTATAGCCTTGGGGCGTGGGGCTGGCGAAGTTCGTCCGCCGGACTCGGAATGGGGCGAAACTTTGAGTGCCCCCTCCGTGTCCCAAAAATAGGCCGCGGGCAAAGCCGCGCCAAAAAACGAGCGCCCAAAGTCCGGGGCCCCAAGTTCGTCCAGCGGAAAAATGCCCAAAAAACGATGGGCTATTGCCTTGGGGCGTGGGGCTGGTGAAGTTCGTCCGCCGGACTCGGAATGCGGGGAAACTTTGCGTGCCCCCTTCGTGTGCAAAAAATAGGCCGCGGGAAAAGCTGCGCCCAAAAACAAGCGCCCGAAGTCCGGGGCCCCAAGTTCGTCCAGCGGAAAAATGCCCAAAAAACGGGTGGGCTATAGCCTTGGGGCGTGGGGCTGGCGAAGTTCGTCCGCCGGACTCGGAATGGGGCGAAACTTTGCGTACCCCCTCCGTGTGCCAAAAATAGGCCGCGGGCAGAGCCGCGCCCAAAAACGAGCGCCCGAAGTCCGGGGCCCCAAGTTCGTCCAGCGGAAAAATGCCCAAAAAACGATGGGCTATAGCCTTGGGGCGTGGGGCTGGCGAACTTCGTCCGCCGGATTCGGAATGGGGTGAAACTTTGCGTGCCCCCTCCGTGTGCCAAAAATAGGCCGCTGGCAAAGCCGCGCCCAAAAACGAGTGCCCGAAGTCCGGGGCCCCAAGTTCGTCCAGCGGAAAAATGCCCAAAAAACGATGGGCTATAGCCTTGGGGCGTGGGGCTGGCGAAGTTCGTCCGCCGGACTCGGAATGGGGCTAAACTTTGCGTGCCCCCTCCGTGTCCCAAAAATAGGCCGCGGGCAAAGCCGCGCCCAAAAACGAGCGCCCGAAGTCCGGGGCCCCAAGTTCGTCCAGCGGAAAAATGCCCAAAAAACGATGGGCTTTAGCCTTGGGGCAGGGGGCTGGCGAAGTTCGTCCGCCGGACTCGGAATGCGGCGAAAGTTTGCGTGCCCCCTCCGTGTGTGAAAAATAGGCTGCGGGCAAAGCTGCGCCCAAAAACGAGCGCCCGAAGTCCGGGGCCCAAGTTCGTCCAGCGGAAAAATACCCAAAAAACGATGGGCTATAGCCTTGGGGCGTGGGGCTGGCGAAGTTCGTCCACCGGACACGGAATGGGGTGAAACTTTGCGTGCCCCCTCCGTGTGCCAAAAATAGGCCACAGGCAAAGCCGCGCCCAAAAACGAGCGCCCGAAGTCCGGGGCCCCAAGTTCGTCCAGCGGAAAAATGCTCAAAAAACGATGGGCTATAGCCTTGGGGCGTGGGGCTGGCGAAGTTCGTCCGCCGGACTCGGAATGGGGCGAAAGTTTGCGTGCCCCCTCCGTGTCCCAAAAATAGGCCTCGGGCAAAGCCGCGCCCAAAAACGAGAGCCCGAAGTCCGGGGCCCCAAGTTCGTCCAGCGGAAAAATGCCCAAAAAACGATGGGCTTTAGCCTTGGGGCAGGGGGCTGGCGAAGTTCATCCGCCGGACTCGGAATGCGGCGAAACTTTGTGTGCCCCCTCTGTGTGCCAAAAATTGGCCGCGGGCAAAGCCGCACCCAAAAACGAGCGCCCGAAGTCCGGGGCCCCAAGTTCGTCCAGCGGAAAAATGCCCAAAAAACGATGGGGTATAGCCTTGGGGCGTGGGGCTGGCGAAGTTCGTCCGCCGGACTCGGAATGGGGCGAAACTTTGCGTGCCCCCTCCGTGTGCCAAAAATAGGCCGCGGCCAAAGCCGTGCCCGAAGTCCGGGGCCCCAAGTTCGTCCAGCGGAAAAATGCCCAAAAAACGATGGGCTATAGCCTTGGGGCGTGGGGCTGGCGAAGTTCGTCCGCCGGACTCGGAATGGGGCGAAACTTTGCGTGCCCCCTCTGGGTGCCAAAAATAGGCCGCGGCCAAAGCCGCGCCCAAAAACGAGTGCCCGAAGTCCGGGGCCCCAAGTTCGTCCAGCGAGAAAATGCCCAAAAAACGGGTGGGCTATAGCCTTGGGGCGTGGGGCTGGCGAAGTTCGTCCGCCGGACTCGGAATGGGGCGAAACTTTGCGTGCCCCCTCCGTGTACGAAAAATAGGCCGCGGGCAAAGCCTCGCCCAAAAACGAGCGCCCGAAGTCCGGGGCCCCAAGTTCGTCCAGCGGAAAAATGCCCAAAAAACGATGGGCTATAGCTTTGGGGCGTGGGGCTGGCGAAGTTCGTCCGCCGGACTCGGAATGGGGCGAAACTTTGCGTGCCCCCTCCGTGTGCCAAAAATAGGCCGCGGGCAAAGCCGCGCCCAAAAACGAGCGCCCGAAGTCCGGGGCCCCAAGTTCGTCCAGCGGAAAAATGCCCAAAAAACGGGTGGGCTATAGCCTTGGGGCGTGGGGCTGGCGAAGTTCGTCCGCCGGATTCGGAATGGGGTGAAACTTTGCGTGCCCCCTCCGCGTGCAAAAAATAGGCTGCGGGAAAAGCCGCGCCCAAAAACGAGCGCCCAAAGTCCGGGGCCCCAAGTTCGTCCAGCGGAAAAATGCCCAAAAAAAGATGGGCTATAGCCTTGGGGCGTGGGGCTGGCGAAGTTCGTCCGCCGGACTCGGAATGGGGCGAAACTTTACGTGCCCCCTCTGTGTGCCAAAAATAGGCCGCGGGCAAAGCCGCGCCCAAAAACGAGTGTCCGAAGTCCGGGGCCCCAAGTTCGTCCAGCGGAAAAATTCCCAAAAAACGATGGGCTATAGCTTTGGGGCGTGGGGCTGGCGAAGTTCGTCCGCCGGACTCGGAATGGGGCAAAACTTTGCATGCCCCCTCCGTGTGCCAAAAATAGGCCGCGGGCGAAGTCGCGCCCAAAAACGAGTGCCCGAAGTCCGGGGCCCCAAGTTCGTCCAGCGGAAAAATGCCCAAAAAACGATGGGATATAGCCTTGGGGCGTGGGGCTGGCGAAGTTCGTCCGCCGGACTTGGAATGGGGCGAAACTTTGCGTGCCCCCTCCATGTGCCAAAAATAGGCTGCGGGCAAAGCCGCGCCCAAAAACGAGTGCCCGAAGTCCGGGGCCCCAAGTTCGTCCAGCGGAAAAATGCCAAAAAAATGGGTGGGCTATAGCCTTGGGGCGTGGGGCTGGCGAAGTTCGTCCGCCGGACTCGGAATGGGGCGAAACTTTGCGTGCCACCTCTGTGTGCCAAAAATAGGCTGCGGCCAAAGCCGCGTCCAAAAACGAGCGCCCGAAGTCCGGGGCCCCAAGTTCGTCCAGCGGAAAAATGCCCAAAAAACAGGTGGGCTATAGCCTTGGGGCGTGGGGCTGGCGAAGTTCGTCCGCCGGGCTCGGAATGGGGCAAAACTTTGCGTGCCCCCTCCGTGTGCCAAAAATAGGCCGCGGGCAAAGCCGCGCCCAAAAACGAGCTCCCGAAGTCCGGGGCCCCTAGTTCATCCAGTGGAAAAATGCCCAAAAAACGGGTGGGCTATAGCCTTGGGGCGTGGGGCTGGCGAAGTTTGTCCGCCGGACTCGGAATGGGGCGAAACTTTGCGTGCCCCCTCCGTGTGCCAAAAATAGGCCGCGGGCAAAGCCGCGCCCAAAAACGAGCGCCCGAAGTCCGGGGCCCCAAGTTCGTCCAGCGGAAAAATGCCCAAAAAACGATGGGCTATAGCCTTCGGGCGTGGGGCTGGCGAATTTCGTCCGCCGGACTCGGAATGGGGCGAAACATTGCGTGCCCCCTCCGCGTGCCAAAAATAGGCCGCGGGCAAAGCCGCACCCAAAAACGAGTGCCCGAAGTCTGGGGCCCCAAGTTCGTCCAGCGGAAAAATGCCCAAAAAACGATGGGCTATAGCCTTGGGGCGTGGGGCTGGCGAAGTTCATCCGCCGGACTCGGAATGGGGCGAAACTTTGCGTGCCCCCTCCGTGTGCCAAAAACAGGCCGCGGGCAAAGCCGCGCACAAAAACTAGCGCCCGAAGTCCGGGGCCCCATGTTCGTCCAGCGGAAAAATGCCCAAAAAACGATGGGCTATAGCCTTGGGGCGTGGGGCTGGAGATCTTCATCCGCCGGACTTGGAATGGGGTGAAACTTTGCGTGCCCCCTCCGTGTGCCAAAAATAGGCCGCGGGCAAAGCCGCGCCCAAAAAAGAGCGCCCGAAGTCCGGGGCCCCATGTTCGTCCAGCGGAAAAATGCCCAAAAAACGATGGGCTATAGCCTTGGGGCGTGGGGCTGGCGAAGTTCGTCCGCCGGACTCGGAATGGGGCGAAACTTTACGTGCCCCCTCTGTGTGCCAAAAATAGGCCGCGGGCAAAGCCGCGCCCAAAAACGAGCACCCGAAGTCCGGGGCCCCAAGTTCGTCCAGCGGAAAAATGCCCAAAAAACGATGGGCTATAGCTTTGGGGCGTGGGGCTGGCGAAGTTCGTCCGCCGGACTCGGAATGGGGCGAAATATTGCGTGCCCCCTCCGTGTGCCAAAAATAGGCCGCGGGCAAAGCCGCGCCCAAAAACGAGCGCCCGAAGTCCGGGGCCCCAAGTTCGTCCAGCGGAAAAATGCCCAAAAAACGGGTGGGCTATAGCATTGGGGCGTGGGGCTGGCGAAGTTTATCCGCCGGACTCGGAATGGGGCAAAACTTTGCGTGCCCCCTCCGTGTGCCAAAAATAGGCCGCGGGCAAAGCCGTACCCAAAAACGAGTGCCCGAAGTCTGGGGCCCCAAGTTCGTCCAGCGGAAAAATGCCCAAAAAACGATGGGCTATAGCCTTGGGGCGTGGGGCTGGCGAAGTTCGTCCGCCGGACTCAGAATGGGCGAAACTTTGCGTGCCCCCTCCGTGTGCCAAAAACAGGCCGCGGACAAAGCCGCGCACAAAAACGAGCGCCCGAAGTCCGGGGCCCCATGTTCGTCCAGCGGAAAAATGCCCAAAAAACGATGGGCTATAGCCTTGGGGCGTGGGGCTGGCGATCTTCGTCCGCCGGACTTGGAATGGGGCGAAACTTTGCGTGCCCCCTCCGTGTGCCAAAAATAGGCCGCGGGCAAAGCCGCACCCAAAAAAGAGCGCCCGAAGTCCGGGGCCCCATGTTCGTCCAGCGGAAAAATGCCCAAAAAACGATGGGCTATAGCCTTGGGGCGTGGGGCTGGTGAAGTTCGTCCGCCGGACTCGGAATGGGGCGAAACTTTGCGTGCCCCCTCCTTGTGCCAAAAATAGGCCGCGGGCAAAGCCGCGCCCAAAAACGAGCGCCCGAAGCCTGGGGCCCCAAGTTCGTCCAGCGGAAAAATGCCAAAAAAACGGGTGGCCTATAGCCTTGGGGCGTGGGGCTGGCGAAGTTCGTCCGCCTGACTCGAAATGGGGCGAAACTTTGCGTGCCCCCTCCATGTGCCAAAAATAGGCCGCGGGTAAAGCCGCGCCCAAAAGCGAGCGCCCGAAGCCCGGGGCCCCAAGTTCGTCCAGCGGAAAAATGCCCAAAAAACGATGGGCTATAGCCTTGGGGCGTGGGGCTGGCGAAGTTCGTCCGCCGGACTCGGAATGGGGCTAAACTTTGCGTGTCCCTCCGTGTGCCAAAAATAGACCGCGGGCAAAGCCGCGCCCAAAAACGAGCGCCCGATGTCCGGGGCCCAAAGTTCGTCCAGCGGAAAAACGCCCAAAAAATGGGTGGGCTATAGCCTTGGGGCGTGGGGCTGGCGAAGTTCGTCCGCCGGACTCGGAATGGGGCGAAACATTGCGTGCCTCCTCCGTGTACCAAAAATAGGCCGCGGGCAAAGCCGCGCCCAAAAACGAGCGCCCGAAGTCCGGGGCCCCAAGTTCGTCCAGCGGAAAAATGCCCAAAAAACGATGGGCTATAGCCTTGGGGCGTGGGGCTGGCGAAGTTCGTCCGCCGGACTCGGAATGGGACGAAACTTTGAGTGCCCCTTCCGTGTGCCAAAAATAGGCCGCGGGCAAAGCCGCGCCCAAAAATGAGTGCCCAAAGTCCGGGGCCCAAAGTTCGTCCAGCGGAAAAATGCCCAAAAAACGGGTGGGCTATAGCCTTGGGGCGTGGGGCTGGCGAAGTTCGTCCGCCGGACTCGGAATGGGGCAAAACTTTGCGTGCCCCCTCCGTGTGCCAAAAATAGGCCGCGGACAAAGCCGCGCCCAAAAACGAGTGCCCGAAGTCCGGGGCCCCAAGTTCGTCCAGCGGAAAAATGCCCAAAAAACGGGTGGGCTATAGCCTTGGGGCGTGGGGCTGGCGAAGTTCTTCCGCCGGACTCGGAATGGGGCGAAACTTTGCGTGCCCCCTCCGTGTGCCAAAAATAGGCCGCGGGCAAAGCCGCGCCCAAAAACGAGTGCCCGAAGTCCGGGGCCCCAAGTTCGTCCAGCGGAAAAATGCCCAAAAAACGATGGGCTATAGCCTTGGGGCTTGGGGCGTGGGGCTGGCGAAGTTCGTCCGCCGGACTCGGAATAGGGCGAAACTTTGCGTGCCCCCTCCGTGTGCCAAAAATAGGTCGCCCCCCCAAAAAACGATGGGCTATAGCCTTGGGGCTTGGGGCGTGGGGCTGGCGAAGTTCGTCCGCCGGACTCGGAATAGGGCGAAACTTTGCGTGCCCCCTCCATGTGCCAAAAATAGGCCGCGGGCAAAGCCACGCCCAAAAACGAGTGCCCGAAGTCCGGGGCACCAAGTTCGTCCAGCGGAAAAATGCCCAAAAAACGATGGGCTATAGCCATGGGGCTTGGGGCGTGGGGCTGGCGAAGTTCGTCCGCCGGACTCGGAATAGGGCGAAACTTTGCGTGCCCCCTCCGTGTGCCAAAAATAGGTCGCGGGCAAAGCCGCGCCCAAAAACGAGCGCCCGAAGTCCGGGGCCCCAAGTTCGTCCAGCGGAAAAATACCCAAAAAACGGGTGGGCTATAGCCTTGGGGCGTGGGGCTGGCGAAGTTCGTCCGCCGGACTCGGAATGGGGCGAAACTTTGCGTGCCCCCTCCGTGTGCCAAAAATAGGCTGCGGGCAAAGCCGCGCCCAAAAACGAGCGCCCGAAGTCCGGGGCCCCAAGTTCGTCCAGTGGAAAAATGCCCAAAAAACGGGTGGGCTATAGCCTTGGGGCGTGGGGCTGGCGAAGTTCGTCCGCCGGACTCGGAATGGGGCGAAACTTTGCGTGCCCCCTCCGTGTGCCAAAAATAGGCTGCGGGCAAAGCCGCGCCCAAAAACGAGCGCCCGAAGTCCGGGGCCCCACGTTCGTCCAGCGGAAAAATGCCCAAAAAACGATGGGCTATAGCCATGGGGCGTGGGGCTGGCGAAGTTCGTCCGCCGGACTCGGAATGGGGCGAAACTTTGCGTGCCCCCTCCGTTTGCCAAAAATAGGCCGCGGGCAAAAACGCGCCCAAAAACGAGCGCCCGAAGTCCGGGGCCCCAAGTTCGTCCAGCGGAAAAATGCCCAAAAAACGGGTGGGCTATAGCCTTGGGGCGTGGGGCTGGCGAAGTTCGTCCGCCGGACGCGGAATGGGCCGAAACTTTGCGTGCCCCCTCCGTGTGCCAAAAATAGGCCGCGGCCAAAGCCGCGACCGAAGTCCGGGGCCCCAAGTTCGTCTAGCGGAAAAATGCCCAAAAAACGATGGGCTATAGCCTTGGGGCGTGGGGCTGGCGAAGTTCGTCCGCCGGACTCGGAATGGGGCGAAACTTTGCGTGCCCCCTCCGTGTGCCAAAAATAGGCCGCAGGCAAAGCCGCGCCCGAAGTCCGGGGCCCCAAGTTCGTCTAGCGGAAAAATGCCCAAAAAACGGGTGGGCTATAGTCTTGGGGCGTGGGGCTGTCGAAGTTCGTCTGCCGGACTCGGAATGGGGCGAAACTTTGCGTGCCCCCTCCGTGTGCCAAAAATAGTCCGCGGGCAAAGTCGCGCCCAAAAACGAGTGCCCGAAGTCCGGGGCCCCAAGTTCGTCCAGCGGAAAAATGCCCAAAAACCGATGGGCTATAGCCTTGGGGCATGGGGCTGGCGAAATTCGTCCGCCGGACTCGGAATGGGGCGAAACTTTGCGTGCCCACTCCGTGTGCCAAAAATAGGCCGCGGGCAGAGCCGCGCCCAAAAACGAGAGCCCGAAGTCCGGGGCCCCAAGTTCGTCCAGCGGAAAAATGCCCAAAACACGGGTGGGCTATAGCCTTGGGGCGTGGGGCTGGCGAAGTTCGTCCGCCGGACGCGGAATGGGGTAAAACTTTGCGTGCCCCCTCCGTTTGCCAAAAATACGCCGCGGGCAAAGCCGCGCCCAAAAATAGCTCCCGAAGTCCGGGGCCCCAAGTTCGTCCAGCGGAAAAATGCCCAAAAAACGGGTGGGCTATAGCCTTGGGGTGTGGGGCTGGCGAAGTTCGTCCGCCGGACTCGGAATGGGGCGAAACTTTGCGTGCCCCCTCCGTGTGCCAAAAATAGGCCGCGGGCAAAGCCGCGCCCAAAAACGAGTGCCCGAAGTCCGGGGCCCCAAGTTCGTCCAGCGGAAAAATGCCCAAAAAACGATGGGCTATAGCCTTGGGGCGTGGGGCTGGCGAAGTTCGTCCGCCGGACTCGGAATGGGGCGAACCTTTGCTTGCCCCCGCCGTGTGCCAAAAATAGGCCGCGGGCAAAGCCGCGCCCAAAAATGAGCGCCCGAAGTCTGGGGCCCCAAGTTCGTCCAGCGGAAAAATGCCCAAAAAACGGGTGGGCTATAGCCTTGGGGCGTGGGGCTGGCGAAGTTCGTCCGCCGGACTCGGAATGTGGCGAAATTTGCGTGCCCCCTCCGTGTGCCAAAAATAGGCCACGGGCAAAGCCGCGCCCAAAAACGAGCGCCCGAAGTCCGGGGCCCCAAGTTCGTCCCGCGGAAAAATGCCCAAAAAACGATGGGCTATAGGGTTGGGGCGTGGGGCTGGCGAAGTTCGTCCGCCGGACTCGGAATGGGGCGAAACTTTGCGTGCCCCCTCCGTGTGCCAAAAATAGGCCGCGGGCAAAGCCGCGCCCAAAAACGAGCGCCCGAAGTCCGGGGCCCCAAGTTTGTCCAGCGGAAAAATGCCCAAAAAACGGGTGGGCTATAGCCTTGGGGCGTGGGGCTGGCGAAGTTCGTCCGCCGGACTCGGAATGGGGCAAAACTTTGCGTGCCCCCTCCGTGTGCCAAAAATAGGCCGCGGGCAAAGCCGCGTCCAAAAACGAGTGCCCGAAGTCCGGGGCCCCAAGTTCGTCCAGCGGAAAAATGCCCAAAAAATGATGGGCTATAGCCTTGGGGCGTGGGGCTGGCGAAGTTCGTCCGCCGGACTCGGAATGGGGCGAACCTTTGCTTTCCCCCTCCGTGTGCCAAAAATAGGCCGCGGGCAAAGCCGCGCCCAAAAACGAGAGCCCGAAGTCCGGGGCCCCAAGTTTGTCCAGCGGAAAAATGCCCAAAAAACGGGTGGGCTATAGCCTTGGGGCGTGGGGCTGGCGAAGTTCGTCCGCCGGACTCGGAATGGGGCGAAATTTGCGTGCCCCCTCCGTGTGCCAAAAATAGGCCACGGGCAAAGCCGCGCCCAAAAACGAGCGCCCGAAGTCCGGGGCCCCAAGTTCGTCCAGCGGAAAAATGCCCAAAAAACGATGGGCTATAGCCTTGGGGCGTGGGGCTGGCGACGTTCGTCCGCCGGACTCGGAATGGGGCGAAACTTTGCGTGCCCCCTCCGTGTGCCAAAAATAGACCGCGGGAAAAGCCGCGCCCAAAAACGAGCGCCCGAAGTCCGGGGCCCCAAGTTCGTCCAGCGGAAAAATGCCCAAAAAACGGGTAGGCTATAGCCTTGGGGCGTGGGGCTGGCGAAGTTCGTCCGCCGGACTCGGAATGGGGCGAAACTTTGCGTGCCCCCTCCGTGTGCCAAAAATAGGCCGCGGGCAAAGCCGCACCCAAAAACGAGCGCCCGAAGTCCCGGGCCCCAAGTTCGTCCAGCGGAAAAATGCCCAAAAAACGATGGGCTATTGCCTTGGGGCGTGGGGCTGGCGAAGTTCGTCCGCCGGACTCGGAATGGGATGAAACTTTGCATGCCCCCTCCGTGTAAAAAAAATAGGCCGCGGGCAAAGCCGTGCCCAAAAACGAGTGCCCGAAGTCCGGGGCCCCAAGTTCGTCCAGCGGAAAAATGCCCAAAAAACGGGTGGGCTATAGCCTTGGGGCGTGGGGCTGGCGAAGTTCGTCCGCCGGACTCGGAATGGGGCGAAACTTTGCGTGCCCCCTCCATGTGCCAAAAATAGGGCGCGGGCAAAGCCGCGCCCAAAAACGAGCGCCCGAAGTCCGGGGCCCCAGGTTCGTCCAGCGGAAAAATGCCCAAAAAACGGGTGGGCTATAGCCTTGGGCCGTGGGGCTGGCGAAGTTTGTCCGCCGGACTCGGAATGGGGCGAAACTTTGCGTGCCCCCTCCGTGTGCCAAAAATAGGCCGCGGGCAAAGCCGCGCCCAAAAACGAGCGCCCGAAGTCCGGGACCCAAGTTCGTCCAGCGGAAAAATGCCCAAAAAACGGGTGGGCTATAGCCTTGGGGCGTGGGGCTGGCGAAGTTCTTCCGCCGGACTCGGAATGGGCCGAAACTTTGCGTGCCCCCTCCGTGTGCCAAAAATAGGCCGCGGGCAAAGCCATGCCCAAAAACGAGCGCCCGCAGTCCGGGGCCCCAAGTTCGTCCAGCGGAAAAATGCCCAAAAAACGGGTGGGCTATAGCCTTGGGGCGTAGGGCTGGCGAAGTTCGTCCGCCGGACTCGGAATGGGTCGAAACTTTGCGTGCCCCCTCCGTGTGCCAAAAATAAGCCGCGGGCAAAGCCGCGCCCAAAACGAGCGCCCGAAGTCGGGGCCCCAAGTTCGTCCAGTGGAAAAATGCCCAAAAAACGATGGGCTATAGCCTTGGGGCGTGGGGCTGGCGAAGTTCGTCCGCCGTACTCGGAATGGGGTGAAACTTTGCATGCCCCCTCCGTCTGCCAAAAATAGGCTGCGGGCAAAGCCGCGCCCAAAAACGAGCGCCCGAAGTCCGGGGCCCCAAGTTCGTCCAGCGGAAAAATGCCCAAAAAACGGGTGGGCTATAGCCTTGGGGCGTGAGGCTGGCGAAGTTCGTCCGCCGGACTCGGAATGGGGCGAAACATTGCGTGCCCCCTCCGTGTGCCAAAAATAGGCCGCGAGCAAAGCCGCGTCCAAAAACGAGCGCCCGAAGTCCGGGGCCCCAAGTTCGTCCAGCGGAAAAATGCCCAAAAAACGATGGGCTATAGCCTTGGGGCGTGGGGCTGGCGAAATTCGTCCGCCGGACTCGGAATGGGACAAAACTTTGCGTGCCCCCTCCGTGTGCCAAAAATAGGCTGCGGGCAAAGCCGCGCCCAAAAACGAGCGCCCGAAATCCGGGGCCCCAAGTTCGTCCAGCGGAAAAAAGCCCAAAAAACGGGTGGGCTATAGCCTTAGGGCGTGGGGCTGGCGAAGTTCGTCCGCCGGGCTCGGAATGGGGCGAAACTTTGCGTGCCCCCTCCGTGTACCAAAAATAGGCCGCGGGCAAGGCCGCACCCAAAAATGAGTGCCCGAAGTCCGGGGCCCCAAGTTCGTCCAGCGGAAAAATGCCCAAAAAACGGGAGGGCTATAGCCTTGGGGCGTGGGGCTGGCGAAGTTCGTCCGCCGGACTTGGAATGGGGCGAAACTTTGCGTGCCCCCTCCGAGTGCCAAAAATAGGCCACGGGCAAAGCCGCGTCCAAAAAAGAGCACCCGAAGTCCGGGGCCCCAATTTCGTCCAGCGAAAAAATGCCCAAAAAACGGGTGGGCTATAGCCTTGGGGCGTGGGGCTGGCGAAGTTCATCCGCCGGACTTGGAATGGGGCGAAACTTTGCGTGCCCCCTCCGAGTGCCAAAAATAGGCCGCGGGCAAAGCCGCGTCCAAAAAAGAGCACCCGAAGTCCGGGGCCCCAAGTTCGTCCAGCGGAAAAATGCCCAAAAAACGATGGGCTATAGCCTTGGGGCGTGGGGCTGGCGAAGTTCGTCCGCCGGACTCGGAATGGGACAAAACTTTGCGTGCCCCCTCCGTGTGCCAAAAATAGGCTGCGGGCAAAGCCGCGCCCGAAGTCCGGGGCCCCAAGTTCGTCCAGCGGAAAAATGCCCAAAAAACGGTTGGGCTATAGCCTTGGGGTGTGGGGCTGGCGAAGTTCGTCCGCCGGACTCGGAATGGGGCGAAACTTTGCGTGCCTCCTCCGTGTACCAAAAATAGGCCGCGGGCAAAGCCGCGCCCAAAAACGATCGTCCGAAGTCCGGGGCCCCAAGTTCGTCTAGCGGAAAAATGCCGAAAAAACGGGTGGGCTATAGCCTTGGGGCGTGGGGCTGGCAAAGTTCGTCCGCCGGACTCAGAATGGGGCGAAGCTTTACGTGCCCCCTCCGAGTGCCAAAAATAGGCCGCGGACAAAGCCGCGTCCAAAAAAGAGCACCCGAAGTCCGGGGCCCCAAGTTCGTCCAGCGGAAAAAAGCCCAAAAAACGATGGGCTATAGCCTTGGGGCGTGGGGCTGGCGAAGTTCATCCGCCGGACTCGGAATGGGACGAAACTTTTCGTGCCCCCTCCGTGTACCAAAAATAGGCCGCGGGCAATGCCGCGCCCAAAAACGAGCGCCCGAAGTCCGGGGCCCCAAGTTCGTCCAGCGAAAAAATGCCCAAAAAACGGGTGGGCTATAGCCTTGGGGCGTGGGGCTGGCGAAGTTCGTCCGCCGGACTTGGAATGGGGCGAAACTTTGCGTGCCCCCTCCGAGTGCCAAAAATAGGCCGCGGGCAAAGCCGCGTCCAAAAAAGAGCACCCGAAGTCCGGGGCCCCAAGTTCGTCCAGCGGAAAAATGCCCAAAAAACGATGGGCTATAGCCTTGGGGCGTGGGGCTGGCGAAGTTCGTCCGCCGGACTCGGAATGGGGCGAAACTTTGCGTGCCCCCTCCGTGTGCCAAAAATAGGCTGCGAGCAAAGCCGCGCCCAAAAACGAGCGCCCGGAGTCCGGGGCCCTAAGGTCGTCCTGCGGAAAAATGCCCAAAAAACGGGTGGGCTATAGCCTTGGGGCGTGGGGCTGGCGAAGTTCATCCGCCCGACTCGGAATGGGGCGAAACTTTGCGTGCCCCCTCCGTGTGCCAAAAATAGGCCTTGGACAAAGCCGTGCCCAAAAACGAGTGCCCGAAGTCCGGGGCCCCAAGTTCGTCCAGCGGAAAAATGCCCAAAAAACGGGTGGGCTATAGCCTTGCGGCGTGGGGCTGGCGAAGTTCGTCCGCCGGACTCGGAATGGGGCGAAACTTTGCGTGCCCCCTCCGTGTGCCAAAAATAGGCTGCGGGCAAAGCCGCGCCCAAAAACGAGCGCCCGAAGTCCGGGGCCCCAAGTTCGTCCAGCGGAAAAATGCCCAAAAAACGGTTGGGCTATAGCCTTGGGGCGTGGGGCTGGCGAACTTCGTCCGCCGGACTCGGAATGGGGCGAACCTTTGCGTGCCTCCTCCGTGTACCAAAAATAGGCCGCGGGCAAAGCCGCGCCCAAAAACGATCGTCCGAAGTCCGGGGCCCCAAGTTCGTCCAGCGGAAAAATGCCCAAAAAACGGGTGGGCTATAGCCTTGGGGCGTGGGGCTGGCGAAGTTCGTCCGCCGGACTCGGAATGGGGCGAAACTTTACGTGCCCCCACCGTGTGCCAAAAATAGGCTGCGGGCAAAGCCGCGCCCAAAAACGAGTGCCCGAAGTCTGGGGCCCCAAGTTCGTCCAGCGGAAAAATGCCCAAAAAACGGGTGGGATATAGCCTTGGGGCGTGGGGCTGGCGAAGTTCGTCCACCGGACTCGGAATGGGGCGAAACATTGCGTGCCCCCTCTGTGTGCCAAAAATAGGCCGCGGGCAAAGCCGCGCTCAAAAACGAGCGCCCGAAGTCCGGGGCCCCAAGTTCGTCCAGCGGAAAAATGCCCAAAAAACGGGTGGGCTATAGCCTTGGGGCGTGGGGCTGGCGAAGTTCGTCCGCCGGGCTCGGAATGGGACGAAACTTTGCGTGCCCCCTCCGTGTGCCAAAAATAGGCCGCGGGCAAGGCCGCACTGAAAAACGAGTGCCCGAAGTCCGGGGCCCCAAGTTCGTCCAGCGGAAAAATGCCCAAAAAACGATGGGCTATAGCATTGGGGCGTGGGGCTGGTGAAGTTCGTCCGCCGGACACGGAATGGGGCAAAACTTTGCGTGCCCCCTCCGTGTGCCAAAAATAGGCCGCGGGCAAAGCCTCGCCCAAAAACGAGCGCCCGAAGTCCGGGGCCCCAAGTTCGTCCAGCGGAAAAATGCCCAAAAAACGATGGGCTATAGCCTTGGGGCGTGGGGCTGGCGAAGTTCATCCGCCGGACTCGGAATTGGGTGACACTTTGCGTGCCCCCTCCGTGTGCCAAAAATAGGCCGCGGGAAAAGCCGCGCCCAAAAACGAGCGCCCGAAGTCCGGGGCCCCAAGTTCGTCCAGCGGAAAAATGCCCAAAAAACGGGTGGGCTATAGCCTTGGGGCGTGGGGCTGGCGAAGTTCGTCCGCCGGACTCGGAATGGGGCGAAACTTTGCGTGCCCCCTCCGTGTGCCAAAAATAGGCCGCGGGCAAAGCCGCGCCCAAAAACGAGTGCCCGAAGTCCGGGGCCCCAAGTTCGTCCAGCGAAAAAATGCCCAAAAAACGGGTGGGCTATAGCCTTGGGGCGTGGGGCTGGCGAAGTTCGTCCGCCGGACTCGGAATGGGGCGAAACTTTGCGTGCCCCCTCCGAGTGCCAAAAATAGGCCGCGGGCAAAGCCGCGTCCAAAAAAGAGCACCCGAAGTCCGGGGCCCCAAGTTCGTCCGGCGGAAAAATGCCCAAAAAACGATGGGCTATAGCCTTGGGGCGTGGGGCTGGCGAAGTTCGTCCGCCGGACTCGGAATGGGACGAAACTTTGCGTGCCCCCTCCGTGTGCCAAAAATAGGCCGCGGGCAATGCCGCGCCCAAAAACGAGCGCCCGACGTCCGGGGCCCCAAGTTCGTCCAGCGGAAAAATGCCCAAAAAACTATGGGCTATAGCCTTGGGGCGTGGGGCTGGCGAAGTTCGTCCGCCGGACACGGAATGGGGCGAAACTTTGCGTGCCCCCTCCGTGTACAAAAAATAGGCCGCGGGCAAAGCCGTACCCAAAAACGAGCGCCCGAAGTCTGGGGCTCCAGGTTCGTCCAGCGGAAAAATGCCCAAAAAACGATGGGCTATAGCCTTGGGGCGTGGGGCTGGCGAAGTTCGTCCGCCGGAGTCGGAATGGGATGAAACTTTGCGTGCCCCCTCCGTGTACAAAAAATAGGCCGCGGGCAAAGCCGCGCCCAAAAACGAGCGCCCGAAGTCTGGGGCCCCAAGTTCGTCCAGCGGAAAAATGCCCAAAAAACGGGTGGGCTATAGCCTTGGGGCGTGGGGCTGGCGAAGTTTGTCCGCCGGACTCGGAATGGGGCGAAACTTTGTGTGCCCCCTCCGTGTGCCAAAAATAGGCTGCGGGCAAAGCCGCGCCCAAAAACGAGCGCCCGGAGTCCGGGGCCCCAAGTTCGTCCAGCGGAAAAATGCCCAAAAAACGGGTGGGCTATAGCCTAGGGGCGTGGGGCTGGCGAAGTTCGTCCGCCCGACTCAGAATGGGACGAAACTTTGCGTGCCCCCTCCGTGTGCCAAAAATAGGCCTCGGACAAAGCCGTGCCCAAAAATGAGTGCCCGAAGTCTGGGGCCCCAAGTTCGTCCAGCGGAAAAAAGCCCAAAAAACGGGTGGGCTATAGCCTTGCGGCGTGGGGCTGGCGAAGTTCGTCCGCCGGACTCGGAATGGGGCGAAACTTTGCGTGCCCCCTCCGTGTGCCAAAAATAGGCTGCGGGCAAAGCCGCGCCCAAAAACGAGCGCCCGAAGTCCGGGGCCCCAAGTTCGTCCAGCGGAAAAATGCCCAAAAAACGGTTGGGCTATAGCCTTGGGGCGTGGGGCTGGCGAAGTTCGTCCGCCGGACTCGGAATGGGGCGAAACTTTGTGTCCCTCCTCCGTGAACCAAAAATAGGCCGCGGGCAAAGCCGCGCCCAAAAACGAGCGCCCGAAGTCTGGGGCCCCAAGTTCGTGCAGCGGAAAAATGCCCAAAAAATGGGTGGGCTATAGCCTTGGGGCGTGGGGCTGGCGAAGTTCGTCCGCCGGACTCGGAATGGGGCGAAACTTTGTGTGCCCCCTCCGTGTGCCAAAAATAGGCTGCGGGCAAAGCCGCGCCCAAAAACGAGCGCCCGGAGTCTGGGGCCCCAAGTTCGTCCAGCGGAAAAATGCCCAAAAAACGGGTGGGCTATATCCTTGGGGCGTGGGGCTGGCGAAGTTCGTCCGCCCGATTCGGAATGGGACGAAACTTTGCGTGCCCCCTCCGTGTGCAAAAAATAGGCCTCGGACAAAGCCGTGCCCAAAAATGAGTGCCCGAAGTCTGGGGCCCCAAGTTCGTCCAGCGGAAAAATGCCCAAAAAATGGGTGGGCTATAGCCTTGCGGCGTGGGGCTGGCGAAGTTCGTCCGCCGGACTCGGAATGGGGCGAAACTTTGCGTGCCCCCTCCGTGTGCCAAAAATAGGCTGCGGGCAAAGCCGCGCCCAAAAACGAGCGCCCGAAGTCCGGGGCCCCAAGTTCGTCCAGCGGAAAAATGCCCAAAAAACGGTTGGGCTATAGCCTTGGGGCGTGGGGCTGGCGAAGTTCGTCCGCCGGACTCGGAATGGCGCGAAACTTTGCGTGCCTCCTCCGTGAACCAAAAATAGGCCGCGGGCAAAGCCGCGCCCAAAAACGATCGTCCGAAGTCCGGGGCCCCAAGTTCGTCCAGCGGAAAAATGCGCAAAAAACGGGTGGGCTATAGCCTTGGGGCGTGTGGCTGGCGAAGTTCGTCCGCCGGACTCGGAATGGGGCGAAACTTTACGTGCCCCCTCCGTGTGCCAAAAATAGGCCGCGGGCAAAGCCGCGCCCAAAAACGAGCGCCCGAAGTCCGGGGCCCCAAGTTCGTCCAGCGGAAAAATGCCGAAAAAACGGGTGGGCTATAGCCTTGGGGCGTGGGGCTGGCAAAGTTCGTCCGCCGGACTCGGAATGGGGCGAAACTTTACGTGCCCCCTCCGAGTGCCAAAAATAGGCCGCGGACAAAGCCGCGTCCAAAAAAGAGCACCCGAAGTCCGGGGCCCCAAGTTCGTCCAGCGGAAAAAAGCCCAAAAAACGATGGGCTATAGCCTTGGGGCGTGGGGCTGGCGAAGTTCATCCGCCGGACTCGGAATGGGACGAAACTTTTCGTGCCCCCTCCGTGTGCCAAAAATAGGCCGCGGGCAATGCCGCGCCCAAAAACAAGCGCCCGAAGTCCGGGGCCCCAAGTTCGTCCAGCGGAAAAATGCCCAAAAAATGGGTGGGCTATAGCCTTGGGGCGTGGGGCTGGCGAAGTTCGTCCGCCGGACTCGGAATGGGGCGAAACTTTGCGTGCCCCCTCCGTGTGCCAAAGATAGGCCGCGGACAAAGCCGCGCCCAAAAACGAGCGCCCGAAGTCCGGGGCCCCAAGTTCGTCCAGCGAAAAAATGCCCAAAAAACGGGTGGGCTATAGCCTTGGGGCGTGGGGCTGGCGAAGTTCGTCCGCCGGACTTGGAATGGGGCGAAACTTTGCGTGCCCCCTCCGAGTGCCAAAAATAGGCCGCGGGCAAAGCCGCGTCCAAAAAAGAGCACCCGAAGTCCGGGGCCCCAAGTTCGTCCAGCGGAAAAATGCCCAAAAAACGATGGGCTATAGCCTTGGGGCGTGGGGCTGGCGAAGTTCGTCCGCCGGACTCGGAATGGGGCGAAACTTTGCGTGCCCCCTCCGTGTGCCAAAAATAGGCTGCGAGCAAAGCCGCGCCCAAAAACGAGCGCCCGGAGTCCGGGGCCCTAAGGTCGTCCTGCGGAAAAATGCCCAAAAAACGGGTGGGCTATAGCCTTGGGGCGTGGGGCTGGCGAAGTTCATCCGCCCGACTCGGAATGGGGCGAAACTTTGCGTGCCCCCTCCGTCTGCCAAAAATAGGCCTTGGACAAAGCCGTGCCCAAAAACGAGTGCCCGAAGTCCGGGGCCCCAAGTTCGTCCAGCGGAAAAATGCCCAAAAAACGGGTGGGCTATAGCCTTGCGGCGTGGGGCTGGCGAAGTTCGTCCGCCGGACTCGGAATGGGGCGAAACTTTGCGTGCCCCCTCCGTGTGCCAAAAATAGGCTGCGGGCAAAGCCGCGCCCAAAAACGAGCGCCCGAAGTCCGGGGCCCCAAGTTCGTCCAGCGGAAAAATGCCCAAAAAACGGTTGGGCTATAGCCTTGGGGCGTGGGGCTGGCGAAGTTCGTCCGCCGGACTCGGAATGGGGCGAAACTTTGCGTGCCTCCTCCGTGTACCAAAAATAGGCCGCGGGCAAAGCCGCGCCCAAAAACGATCGTCCGAAGTCCGGGGCCCCAAGTTCGTCCAGCGGAAAAATGCCCAAAAAACGGGTGGGCTATAGCCTTGGGGCGTGGGGCTGGCGAAGTTCGTCCGCCGGACTCGGAATGGGGCGAAACCTTACGTGCCCCCACCGTGTGCCAAAAATAGGCTGCGGGCAAAGCCGCGCCCAAAAACGAGTGCCCGAAGTCTGGGGCCCCAAGTTCGTCCAGCGGAAAAATGCCCAAAAAACGGGTGGGATATAGCCTTGGGGCGTGGGGCTGGCGAAGTTCGTCCACCGGACTCGGAATGGGGCGAAACATTGCGTGCCCCCTCCGTGTGCAAAAAATAGGCCGCGGGCAAAGCCGCGCTCAAAAACGAGCGCCCGAAGTCCGGGGCCCCAAGTTCGTCCAGCGGAAAAATGCCCAAAAAACGGGTGGGCTATAGCCTTGGGGCGTGGGGCTGGCGAAGTTCGTCCGCCGGGCTCGGAATGGGACGAAACTTTGCGTGCCCCCTCCGTGTGCCAAAAATAGGCCGCGGGCAAGGCCGCACTGAAAAACGAGTGCCCGAAGTCCGGGGCCCCAAGTTCGTCCAGCGGAAAAATGCCCAAAAAACGATGGGCTATAGCATTGGGGCGTGGGGCTGGTGAAGTTCGTCCGCCGGACACGGAATGGGGCAAAACTTTGCGTGCCCCCTCCGTGTGCCAAAAATAGGCCGCGGGCAAAGCCGCGCCCAAAAACGAGCGCCCGAAGTCCGGGGCCCCAAGTTCGTCCAGCGGAAAAATGCCCAAAAAACGATGGGCTATAGCCTTGGGGCGTGGGGCTGGCGAAGTTCATCCGCCGGACTCGGAATTGGGTGACACTTTGCGTGCCCCCTCCGTGTGCCAAAAATAGGCCGCGGGAAAAGCCGCGCCCAAAATCGAGCGCCCGAAGTCTGGGGCCCCAAGTTCGTCCAGCGGAAAAATGGCCAAAAAACGGGTGGGCTATAGCCTTGGGGCGTGGGGCTGGCGAAGTTCGTCCGCCGGACTCGGAATGGGGCGAAACTTTGCGTGCCCCCTCCGTGTGCCAAAAATAGGCCGCGGGCAAAGCCGCGCCCAAAAACGAGTGCCCGAAGTCCGGGGCCCCAAGTTCGTCCAGCGAAAAAATGCCCAAAAAACGGGTGGGCTATAGCCTTGGGGCGTGGGGCTGGCGAAGTTCGTCCGCCGGACTCGGAATGGGGCGAAACTTTGCGTGCCCCCTCCGAGTGCCAAAAATAGGCCGCGGGCAAAGCCGCGTCCAAAAAAGAGCACCCGAAGTCCGGGGCCCCAAGTTCGTCCGGCGGAAAAATGCCCAAAAAACGATGGGCTATAGCCTTGGGGCGTGGGCCTGGCGAAGTTCGTCCGCCGGACTCGGAATGGGACGAAACTTTGCGTGCCCCCTCCGTGTGCCAAAAATAGGCCGCGGGCAATGCCGCACCCAAAAACGAGCGCCCGAAGTCCGGGGCCCCAAGTTCGTCCAGCGGAAAAATGCCCAAAAAACTATGGGCTATAGCCTTGGGGCGTGGGGCTGGCGAAGTTCGTCCGCCGGACACGGAATGGGGCGAAACTTTGCGTGCCCCCTCCGTGTAAAAAAAATAGGCCGCGGGCAAAGCCGTACCCAAAAACGAGCGCCCGAAGTCTGGGGCTCCAGGTTCGTCCAGCGGAAAAATGCCCAAAAAACGATGGGCTATAGCCTTGGGGCGTGGGGCTGGCGAAGTTCGTCCGCCGGAGTCGGAATGGGATGAAACTTTGCGTGCCCCCTCCGTGTACAAAAAATAGGCCGCGGGCAAAGCCGCGCCCAAAAACGAGTGCCCGAAGTCTGGGGCCCCAAGTTCGTCCAGCGGAAAAATGCCCAAAAAACGGGTGGGCTATAGCCTTGGGGCGTGGGGCTGGCGAAGTTTGTCCGCCGGACTCGGAATGGGGCGAAACTTTGTGTGCCCCCTCCGTGTGCCAAAAATAGGCTGCGGGCAAAGCCGCGCCCAAAAACGAGCGCCCGGAGTCCGGGGCCCCAAGTTCGTCCAGCGGAAAAATACCCAAAAAACGGGTGGGCTATAGCCTTGGGGCGTGGGGCTGGCGAAGTTCGTCCGCCCGACTCGGAATGGGACGAAACTTTGCGTGCCCCCTCCGTGTGCCAAAAATAGGCCTCGGACAAAGCCGTGCCCAAAAATGAGTGCCCGAAGTCTGGGGCCCCAAGTTCGTCCAGCGGAAAAATGCCCAAAAAACGGGTGGGCTATAGCCTTGCGGCGTGGGGCTGGCGAAGTTCGTCCGCCGGACTCGGAATGGGGCGAATCTTTGCGTGCCCCCTCCGTGTGCCAAAAATAGGCTGCGGGCAAAGCCGCGCCCAAAAACGAGCGCCCGAAGTCCGGGGCCCCAAGTTCGTCCAGCGGAAAAATGCCCAAAAAACGGTTGGGCTATAGCCTTGGGGCGTGGGGCTGGCGAAGTTCGTCCGCCGGACTCGGAATGGGGCGAAACTTTGTGTGCCTCCTCCGTGAACCAAAAATAGGCCGCGGGCAAAGCCGCGCCCAAAAACGAGCGCCCGAAGTCTGGGGCCCCAAGTTCGTCCAGCGGAAAAATGCCCAAAAAATGGGTGGGCTATAGCCTTGGGGCGTGGGGCTGGCGAAGTTCGTCCGCCGGACTCGGAATGGGGCGAAACTTTGTGTGCCCCCTCCGTGTGCCAAAAATAGGCTGCGGGCAAAGCCGCGCCCAAAAACGAGCGCCCGGAGTCTGGGGCCCCAAGTTCGTCCAGCGGAAAAATGCCCAAAAAACGGGTGGGCTATAGCCTTGGGGCGTGGGGCTGGCGAAGTTCGTCCGCCCGACTCGGAATGGGACGAAACTTTGCGTGCCCCCTCCGTGTGCAAAAAATAGGCCTCGGACAAAGCCGTGCCCAAAAATGAGTGCCCGAAGTCTGGGGCCCCAAGTTCGTCCAGCGGAAAAATGCCCAAAAAATGGGTGGGCTATAGCCTTGCGGCGTGGGGCTGGCGAAGTTCGTCCGCCGGACTCGGAATGGGGCGAAACTTTGCGTGCCCCCTCCGTGTGCCAAAAATAGGCTGCGGGCAAAGCCGCGCCCAAAAACGAGCGCCCGAAGTCCGGGGCCCCAAGTTCGTCCAGCGGAAAAATGCCCAAAAAACGGTTGGGCTATAGCCTTGGGGCGTGGGGCTGGCGAAGTTCGTCCGCCGGACTCGGAATGGCGCGAAACTTTGCGTGCCTCCTCCGTGAACCAAAAATAGGCCGCGGGCAAAGCCGCGCCCAAAAACGATCGTCCGAAGTCCGGGGCCCCAAGTTCGTCCAGCGGAAAAATGCCCAAAAAACGGGTGGGCTATAGCCTTGGGGCGTGTGGCTGGCGAAGTTCGTCCGCCGGACTCGGAATGGGGCGAAACTTTACGTGCCCCCTCCGTGTGCCAAAAATAGGCCGCGGGCAAAGCCGCGCCCAAAAACGAGCGCCCGAAGTCCGGGGCCCCAAGTTCGTCCAGCGGAAAAATGCCCAAAAAACGGGTGGGCTATAGCCTTGGGGCGTGGGGCTGGCGAAGTTCTTCCGCCGGACTCGGAATGGGGCGAAACTTTGCGTGCCCCCTCCGTGTGCAAAAAATAGGTCGAGGGCAAAGCCACGCCGAAAAACGAGCGCCCGAAGTCCGGGGCCCCAAGTTCGTCCAGCGGAAAAATGCCCAAAAAACGATGGGCTATAGCCTTGGGGCGTGGGGCTGGCGAAGTTCGTCCGCCAGACTCGGAATGGGGTGAAACTTTGCGTGCCCCCTCCGTGTGCCAAAAATAGGCCATGGGGAAAGCCACGCCCAAAAACGACCGGCCGAAGTCCGGGGCCCCAAGTTCGTCCAACAGAAAAATGCCCAAAAAACGGGTGGGCTATAGCCTTGGGGCGTGGGGCTGGCGAAGTTCGTCCGCCGGACTTGGAGTGGGGCGAAACTTTGCGTGCCCCCTCCGTGTGCCAAAAATGGGCCGCGGGCAAAGCCGCGCCCAAAAACGAGCGCCCGAAGTCCGGGGCCCCAAGTTCGTCCAGCGGAAAAATGCCCAAACAATGATGGGCCATAGCCTTGGGGCGTGGGGCTGCCGAAGTTCGTCCGCCGGACTCGGAATGGGTCGAAACATTGCGTGCCCCCTCCGTGTGCCAAAAATAGGACGTGGGCAAAGCCGCGCCCAAAAACGAGCACCCGAGGTCCGGGGCCCCAAGTTCGTCCAGCAGAAAAATGCGCAAAAAACGGGTGGGCTATAGCCTTGGGGCGTGGGGCTGGCGAAGTTCGTCCGCCGGACTCGGAATGGGGTGAAACTTTGCGTGCCCCCTCCGTGTGCCAAAAATAGGCCGCGGGAAAAGCCGCGCCCAAAAATGAGCGCCCGAAGTCCGGGGCCCCAAGTTCGTCCAGCGGAAAAGTGCCCAAAAAACGGGTGGGCTATAGCCTTGGGGCGTGGGGCTGGCGAAGTTCGTCCGCCGGACTCGGAACGGGGCAAAAATTTGCGTGTCCCCTGCGTGTGCCAAAAATAGGCCGCGGGCAAAGCCGCGCCCAAAAACGAGTGCCCGAAGTCCGGGGCCCCAAGTTCGTCCAGCGGAAAAATGCCCAAAAAACGGGTGGGCTATAGCCTTGGGGCGTGGGGCTGGCGAAGTTCGTCCGCCGGACTCGGAATGGGGTGAAACTTTGTGTGCCCCCTCCATGTGCCAAAAAATAGGCCGCGGGCAAAGCCGTGCCCAAAAACGAGCGCCGGAAGTCTGGGGCCCCAAGTTCGTCCAGCGGAAAAATGCCCAAAAAACGATGGGCTATAGCCTTGGGGCGTGGGGCTGGTGAAGTTCGTCCGCCGGACTCGGAATGGGGCGAAACATTGCGTGCCCCCTCCGTGTGCCAAAAATAGGACGCGGGCAAAGCCGCGCCCAAAAACGAGCACCCGAGGTCCGGGGGCCCCAAGTTCGTCCACCAAAAAAATGCCCAAAAAACCATGGGCTATAGCCTTGGGGCGTGGGGCTGGCGAAGTTCGTCCGCCGGACTCGGAACGGGGCAAAAATTTGCGTGCCCCCTCCGTGTGCCAAAAATAGGCCGCGGGCAAAGCCGCGCCCAAAAACGAGCGCCCGAAGTCTGGGGCCCCAAGTTCGTCCAGCGGAAAAATACCCAAAAAACGGGTGGGCTATAGCCTTGGGGCGTGGGGCTGGCGAAGTTCGTCCGCCGGACTCGGAATGGGGCGAAACTTTGCGTGCCCCCTCCGTGTGCCAAAAAATAGGCCGCGGCCAAAGCCGCGCCCAAAAACGAGCGCCCGAAGTCTGGGGCCCCAAGTTCGTCCAGCGGAAAAATGCCCAAAAAACGATGGGCTATAGCCTTGGGGCGTGGGGCTGGTGAAGTTCGTCCGCCGGACTCGGAATGGGGCGAAACATTGCGTGCCCCCTCCCTGTGCCAAAAATAGGACGCGGGCAAAGCCGCGCCCAAAAACGAGCACCCGAGGTCTGGGGCCCCAAGTTCGTCCACCAGAAAAATGCCCAAAAAACGGGTGGGCTATAGCCTTGGGGCGTGGGGCTGGCGAAGTTCGTCCGCCGGACTCGGAATGGGGCGAAACTTTGCGTGCCCCCTCCGTGTGCCAAAAATAGGCCGCGGGCAAAGCCGCGCCCAAAAAAGAGCGCCCGAAGTCCGGGGTCCCAAGTTCGTCCAGCGGAAATATGCCCAAAAAACGGGTGGGCTATAGCCTTGGGGCGTGGGGCTGGCGAAGTTCGTCCGCCGGACTCGGAATGGGGCGAAACTTTGCGTGCCCCTCCGTGTGCCAAAAATAGGCCGCGGGCAAAGCCGCGCCCAAAAACGAGCGCCCGAAGTCCGGGGCCCCAAGTTCGTCCAGCGGAAAAATGCCCAAAAAACGGGTGGGCTATAGCCTTGGGGCGTTGGGCAGGCGAAGTTCATCCGCCGGACTCGGAATGGGGCGAAACTTTGCGTGCCCCCTCCGTGTGCCAAAAATAGGCCACGGGCAAAGCCGCGCCCAAAAACGCGCACCCGAAGTCCAGGGCCCCAAGTTCGTCCAGCGGAAAAATGCCCAAAAAACGATGGGCTATAGCCTTGGGGCATGGGGCTGGCGAAGTTCGTCCGCCGGACTCGGAATGGGACGAAACTTTGTGTGCCCCCTCTGTGTGCCAAAAATAGGCCGCGGGCAAAGCCGCGCCCAAAATCGAGCGCCCGAAGTCCGGGGCCCCAAGTTCGTCCAGCGGAAAAATGCCCAAAAATCGGGTGGGCTATAGCCTTGGGGCGTGGGGCAGGCGAAGTTCGTCCGCCGGACTCGGAATGGGGCGAAACTTTGCGTGCCCCCTCCGTGTGCCAAAAATAGGCCGCGGGCAAAGCCGCGCCCAAAAACGAATGCCCGAAGTCTGGGGACCCAAGTTCGTCCAGCGTAAAAATGCCCAAAAAACGATGGGCTATAGCCTTGCGGCGTGGGGCTGGCGAAGTTCGTCCACCGGACTCGGAATGGGGCGAAACTTTGCGTGCCCCCTCCGTGTGGCAAAAATATGCCGCGGGCAAAGCCACGCCCAAAAACGAGCGCCCGAAGTCTGGGGCACCAAGTTCGTCCAGCGGAAAAATGCCCAAAAAACGGGTGGGCTATAGCCTTGGGGCGTGGGGTGTGGGGCTGGCGAGGTTCGTCCGCCGGACTCGGAATGGGGCGAAACTTTGCGTGCCCCCTCCGTGCACCAAAAATGGGCCGCGGGCAAACCCGCGCCCAAAAACGAGCGCCCGAAGTGCGGGGCCCCAAGTTCGTCCAGCGGAAAAATGCCAAAAAAACGGGTGGGCTATTGCCTTGGGGCGTGGGGCTGGCGAAGTTCTTCCGCCGGACTCGGAATGGGGCGAAACTTTGCGTGCCCCCTCCGTGTGCCAAAAATAGGCCGCGGGCAAAGCCGCGCCCAAAAACGAGCGACCGAAGTCCGGGGCCCCAAGTTCGTCCTGCGGACAAATGCCCAAAAAACGGGTGGGCTATAGCCTTGGGGCGTTGGGCAGGCGAAGTTCGTCCGCCGGACTCGGAATGGGGCGAAACTTTGCGTGCCCCCTCCGTGTGCCAAAAATAGGCCATGGGCAAAGCCGCGCCCAAAAACGCGCACCCGAAGTCCAGGGCCCCAAGTTCGTCCAGCGGAAAAATGCCCAAAAAACGATGGGCTATAGCCTTGGGGCATGGGGCTGGCGAAGTTCGTCCGCCGGACTCGGAGTGGGGCGAAACTTTGTGTGCCCCCTCTTGTGCCAAAAATAGGCCGCGGGCAAAGCCGCGCCCAAAATCGAGCGCCCGAAGTCCGGGGCCCCAAGTTCGTCCAGCGGAAAAATGCCCAAAAAACGGGTGGGCTATAGCCTTGGGGCGTGGGGCTGGCGAAGTTCGTCCGCCGGACTCGGAATGGGGTGAAACTTTGCGTGCCCCCTCCGTGTGCCAAAAATAGGCCACGGGCAAAGCCGCGCCCAAAAACGCGCACCCGAAGTCCAGGGCCCCAAGTTCGTCCAGCGGAAAAATGCCCAAAAAACGATGGGCTATAGCCTTGGGGCGTGGGCTGGCGAAGTTCGTCCGCCGGACTCGGAATGGGGTGAAACTTTGCGTGCCCCCTCCACGTGCCAAAAATATGCCGCGGGCAAAGCCGCGCCCAAAAACGAGCACCCGAAGTCCGGGGCCCCAAGTTCGTCCAGCGGAAAAATGCCAAAAAAACGGGTGGGCTATAGCCTTGGGGCGTGGGGCTGGCGAAGTTCGTCCGCCGGACTCGGAATGGGGCGAAACTTTGCGTACCCTATCCGTGTGCCAAAAATAGGCCGCGGGCAAAGCCGCGCCCAAAAACGAGCGCCCGAAGTCCGGGGCCCCAAGTTCGTCCAGCGGAAAAATGCCCAAAAAACGGGTGGGCTATAGCCTTGTGGCGTGGGGCTGGCGAAGTTCGTCCGCCGGACTCGGAATGGGGCGAAACATTGTGTGCCCCCTCCGTGTGCCAAGAAAAGGCCGCGGGCAAAGCCGCGCCTAAAAACGAGCGCCCGAAGTCCGGGGCCCCAAGTTCGTCCAGCGGAAAAATGCCCAAAAAACGGGTGGGCTATAGCCTTGGGGCGTGGGGCTGGCGAGGTTCGTCCGCCGGACTCGGAATGGGGCGAAACTTTGCGTGCCCCCTCCGTGCGCCAAAAATAGACTGCGGGCAAAGCCGCGCCCAAAAATGAGCGCCCGAAGTCCGGGGCCCCAAGTTCGTCCAGCGGAAAAATGCCCAAAAAACGATGGGCTATAGCCTTGGGGCGTGGGGCTGGCGAAGTTCGTCCGCCGGACTGGGAATGGGGCGAAACTTTGTGTGCCCCCTCCGTGTGCCAAAAATAGGCTGCGGGAAAAGCCGCGCCCAAAAACGAGCTCCCGAAGTCCGGGGCCGCAAGTTCGTCCAGCCGAAAAATGCCCAAAAAACGGGTGGGCTATAGCCTTGGGGCGTGGGGCTGGCGAAGTTCTTCCGCCGGACTCGGAATGGGGCGAAACTTTGCGTGCCCCCTCCGTGTGCCAAAAATAGGCCGCGGGCAAAGCCGCGCCCAAAAACGAGCGACCGAAGTCCGGGGCCCCAAGTTCGTCCTGCGGACAAATGCCCAAAAAACGGGTGGGCTATAGCCTTGGGGCGTGGGGCTGGCGAAGTTCGTCCGCCGGACTCGGAATGGGTCGAAACTTTGCGTGCCCCCTCCGTGTGCCAAAAATAGGCCGCGGGCAAAGCCGCGCCCAAAAACGAGCGCCCGAAGTCCGGGGCCCCAAGTTCGTCCAGCGGAAAAATGCCCAAAAACCGATGGGCTATAGCCTTGGGGCGTGGGGCTGGCGAAGTTCGTCCGCCGGACTCGGAATGGGGCGAAACTTTGCGTGCCCCCTCCGTGTGCCAAAAATAGGCCGCGGGCAAAGCCGCGTCCAAAAACGAGAGCCCAATGTCCGGGGCCCCAAGTTCATCCAGCGGAAAAATGCCCAAAAAACGATAGGCTATAGCCTTGGGGCGTGGGGCTGGCAAAGTTCGTCCGCCAGACTCGGAATGGGGCGAAACTTTGCGTGCCCCCTCCGTGTGCCAAAAATAGGCCTCGGGCAAAGCCGTGCCCAAAAATGATCGCCCGAAGTCCGGGGTCCCAAGTTCGTCCAGCGGAAAAATGCCCAAAAAACGGGTGGGCTATAGCCTTGGGGTGTGGGGCTGGCGAAGTTCGTCCGCCGGACTCGGAATGGGGCAAAACTTTGCGTGCCCCCTCCGTGTGCCAAACATAGGCCGCAGGCAAAGCCGCGCCCAAAAATGAGCTCCCGAAGTCCGGGGCCCCAAGTTCGTCCAGCGGACAAATGCCCAAAAAATGGGTGGGCTATAGCCTTGGGGCGTGGGGCTGGCGAAGTTCGTCCGCCGGACTCGGAATGGGGCGAAACTTTGCGTGCCCCCTCCGTGTGCCAAAAATAGGCCGCGGGCAAAGCCGCGTCCAGAAACGAGAGCCCGATGTCCGGGGCCCCAAATTCGTCCAGCGGAAAAATGCCCAAAAAACGATAGGCTATAGCCTTGGGGCGTGGGGCTGGCAAAGTTCGTCCGCCAGACTCGGAATGGGGCGAAACTGTGCGTGCCCCCTCCGTGTGCCAAAAATAGGCCTCGGGCAAAGCCGTGCCCAAAAATGATCGCCCGAAGTCCGGGGTCCCAAGTTCGTCAAGCGGAAAAATGCCCAAAAAACGGGTGGGCTATAGCCTTGGGGTGTGGGGCTGGCGAAGTTCGTCCGCAGGACTCGGAATGGGGCAAAACTTTGCGTACCCCCTCCGTGTGCCAAAAATAGGCCGCAGGCAAAGCCGCGCCCAACAATGAGCTCCCGAAGTCCGGGGCCCCAAGTTCGTCCAGCGGACAAATGCCCAAAAAATGGGTGGGCTATAGCCTTGGGGCGTGGGGCTGGCGAAGTTCGTCCGCCGGACTCGGAATGGGGCGAAACTTTGCGTGCCCCCTCCGTGTGCCAAAAATACGCCGCGGGCAAAGCCGTGCCCAAAAACGAGCGCCCGAAGTCCGGGGCCCCAAGTTCGTCCGGCGGAAAAATGCCCAAAAAACGGGTGGGCTATAGCCTTGGGGCGTGGGGCTGGCGAAGTTCGTCCGCCGGACTCGGAATGGGCGAAACTTTGCGTGCCCCCTCCGTGTGCCAAAAATAGGCCGCGGGCAAAGCCGCACCCAAAAACGAGCGCCCGAAGTCTGGGCCCCAAGTTCGTCCAGCGGACAAATGCCCAAAAAACGGGTGGGCTATAGCCTTGGGGCGTGGGGCCGGCGAAGTTCGTCCGCCGGACTCGGAATGGGGCGAAACTTTGCGTGCCCCCTCCTTGTGCCAAAAATAGGCCGCGGGCAAAGCCACGCCCAAAAACGAGCGCCCGAAGTCCGGGGCCCCAAGTTCGTCCAGCGGAAAAATGCCCAAAAAACGATGGGCTATAGCCTTGGGGCGTGGGGCTGGCGAAGTTCGTCCGCCGGACTCGGAATGGGCGAAACTTTGCGTGCCCCCTCCGTGTGCCAAAAATAGGCTGCGGGCAAAGCCGCGCCCAAAAAAGAGCGCCCGAAGTCTGGGCCCCAGGTTCGTCCAGCGGACAAATGCCCAAAAAACGGGTGGGCTATAGCCTTGGGGCGTGGGGCCGGCGAAGTTCGTCCGCCGGACTCGGAATGGGGCGAAACTTTGCGTGCCCCCTCCGTGTGCCAAAAATAGGCCGCGGGCAAAGCCACGCCCAAAAACGAGCGCCCGATGTCCGGGGTCCCAAGTTCGTCCAGCGGAAAAATGCCCAAAAAACGATGGGCTATAGCCTTGGGGCGTGGGGCTGGCGAAGCTCGTCCGCCGGACTCGGAATGGGACGAAACTTTGCGTGCCCCCTCCTTGTGCCAAAAATAAGCCACGGGCAAATCCGCGCCCAAAAACGAGTGCCCGAAGTCTGGGGCCCCAAGTTCGTCCAGCGGAAAAATGCCCAAAAAACGGGTGGGCTATAGCCTTGGGGCGTGGGGCTGGCGAAGTTCATCCGCCGGACTCGGAATGGGGCGAAACTTTCGGTGCCCCCTCCGTGTGCCAAAAATAGGCCGCGGGCAAAGCCGCGCCCAAAAACGAGCGCCCGAAGTCCGGGGCCCCAAGTTCGTCCAGCGGAAAAATGCCCAAAAAGCGGGTGGGCTATAGCCTTGGGGCGTGGGGCTGGCGAAGTTCGTCCGCCGGACTCGGAATGGGGCGAAACTTTGCGTGCCCCCTCCGTGTGCCAAAAATAGGCCGCGGGCAAAGCCGCGCCCAAAAACGAGCGCCCGAAGTCGGGGGCCCCAACTTCGTCCAGCGGAAAAATGCCCAAAAAACGGGTGGGCTATAGCCTTGGGGTGTGGGGCTGGCGAAGTACGTCCGCCGGACTCGGAATGGGGTGAAACTTTACGTGCCCCCTCCGTGTGCCAAAAATAGGCTGCGAGCAAAGCCGTGCCCAAAAACGAGCGCCCGAAGTCCGGGGCCCCAAGTTCGTCCAGCGGAAAAATGCCCAAAAAACGATGGGCTATAGCCTTGGGGCGTGGGGCTGGCGAAGTTCGTCCGCCGGACTTAAAATGGGGCGAAACTTTTCGTGCCCCCTCCGTGTGCCAAAAATAGGCCGCGGGCAAAGCCGCGCCCAAAAACGAGCACCCGAAGTCCGGGGCCCCAAGTTCGTCTAGCGGAAAAATGCCCAAAAAACGGGTGGGCTATAGCCTTGGGGCGTGGGGCTGGCGAAGTTCATCCGCCGGACTCGGAATGGGGCGAAACTTTGCGTGCCCCCTCCGTGTGCCAAACATAGGCCGCGGGCAAAGCCGCGCCTAAAAACGAGCACCCGAAGTCCGGGGCCCCAAGTTCGTCCAGAGGAAAAATGCCCAAAAAACGATGGGCTATAGCCTTGGGGCGTGGGGCTGGCGAAGTTCGTCCGCTGGACTCGGAATGGGGCGAAACTTTGTGTGCCCCCTCCGTGTGCCAAACATAGGCCGCGGGCAAAGCCGCGCCCAAAAACGAGCACCCGAAGTCCGGGGCCCCAAGTTCGTCCAGCGGTAAAATGACCAAAAAACGGGTGGGCTATAGCCTTGGGGCGTGGGGCTGGCGAAGTTCGTCCGCCGGACTCGGAATGGGGCGAAACTTTGCGTGCCCCCTCTGTGTGCCAAAAATAGGCCGCGGGCAAAGCCGCGCCCAAAAACGAGCACCCGAAGTCCGGGGCCCCAAGTTCGTCCAGCGGAAAAATGCCCAAAACACGATGGGCTATAGCCTTGGGGCGTGCGGCTGGCGAAGTTCGTCCGCCGGACTCGGAATGGGGCGAAACTTTGCGTGCCCCCTCCGTGTGCCAAACATAGGCCGTGGGCAAAGCCGCGCCCAAAAACGAGCGCCCGAAGTCCGGGGCCCCAAGTTCGTCCAGCGGAAAAATGCCCAAAAAACGGGTGGGTTATAGCCTTGGGGCGTGGGGCTAGCGAAGTTCGTCCGCCGGACTCGGAATGGGGCGAAACTTTGCGTGCCCCCTCCGTGTGCCAAAAATAGGCCTCGGGCAAAGCCGCGCCCAAAAACGAGCGTCCGAAGTCCGGGACCCCAAGTTCGTCCAGCGGAAAAATGCCCAAAAAACGATGGGCTATAGCCTAGGGGCGTGGGGCTGGCGAAGTCCGTCCGCCGGACTCGGAATGGGGCGAAACTTTGCGTGCCCCCTCCGTGTGCCAAAAACAGGCCGCGGGCAAAGCTGCTCCCAAAAACTAGCGCCCGAAGTCCGGGGCCCCAAGTTCGTCCAGCGGAAAAATGCGCAAAAAACGATGGGCTATAGCCTTGGGGCGTGGGGCTGGCGAAGTTTGTCCGCCAGACTCGGAATGGGGCGAAACTTTGCGTGCCCCCTCCGTGTGCCAAAAATAGGCCGCGGGCAAAGCCGCCCACAAAAACGAGCGCCCGAAGTCCAGGGCCCCAAGTTCGTCCAGCGGAAAAATGCCCAAAAAACGGGTGGGCTATAGCCTTGGGGCGTGGGGAGTTCGTCCGCCGGACTCGGAATGGGGCGAAACTTTGCGTGCCCCCTCCGTGTGCCAAAAATAGGCCACGGGCAAAGCCGCGCCCAAAAACGAGCGCCCGAAGTCCGGGGCCCCAAGACCGTACAGCGGAAAAATGCCCAAAAAACGATGGGCTGTAGCCTTGGGGCGGGGGCTGGCGAAGTTCGTCCGCCAAACTCGGAATGGGGCGAAACTTTGCGTGCCCCCTCCGTGTGCTAAAAATAGGCCGCGGGCGAAGCCTCGCCCCAAAACGAGCCCCCGAAGTCCGGGGCCCCAAGTTCGTCCAGCGGAAAAATGCCCAAAAAACGGGTGGGCTATAGACTTGGGGCGTGGGGCTGGCGAAGTTCGTCCGCCGGACTCGGAATGGGGCGAAACTTTGCGTGCCCCCTCCGTGTGCCAAAAATAGGCCGTGGGCAAAGCCGCGCCCAAAAACAAGCGCCCGAAGTCCGGGGCCCCAAGTTCGTCCAGCGGAAAAATGCCCAAAAAACAATGGGCTATAGCCTTGGGGCGTGGGACTGGCGAAATTCGTCCGCCGGACTCGGAAGGGGGCGAAACTTTGCGTGCCCCCTCTGTGTGCCAAAACTAGGCCGCGGGCTAGGCCGCGCCCAAAACCGAGCGCCCGAAGTCCGAGGCCCCATGTTCGTCCAGCGGAAAAATGCCCAAAAAACGATGGGCTATGGCCTTGGGGCGTGGGGCTGGCGAAGTTCGTCCGCCGGACTCGGAATGGGGCGAAACTTTGCGTGCCCCCTACGTGTGCCAAAAATAGGCCGCGTGCAAAGCCGCACCCAAAAACGTGAGCCCGAAGTCCGGGGCCCCAAGTTCGTCCAGCGGAAAAATGCCCAAAAAACGGGTGGGCTAAAGCCTTGGGGCGTGGGGCTGGCGAAGTTCGTCCGCCGGACTCGGAATGGGGTGAAACTTTGCGTGCCCACTCCGTGTGCCAAAAATAGGCCGCGGGCAAAGCCGCGCCCAAAAACGAGCGCCCGAAGTCCGGGGCCCCAAGTTCGTCCAGCAGAAAAATGCCCAAAAAACGATGGGCTATAGCCTTGGGGCGTGGGGCTGGCGAAGTTCGTCCGCCGGACTCGGAATGGGACGAAACTTTGCGTGCCCCCTCCGTGTGCCAAAAATAGGCCGCGGGCAAAGCCGCGCCCAAAAACGAGCCCCCGAAGTCTGGGGCCCCTAGTTCGTCCAGCGGAAAAATGCCCAAAAAACGGGTGGGCTATAGCCTTGGGGCGTGGGGCTGGCGAAGTTCGTCCGCCGGACTCGGAATGGGGTGAAACTTTGCGTGCCCCCTCCGTGGTCCAAAAATAGGCCGCGGGCAAAGCCGCGCCCAAAAACGAGTGCCCGAAGTCCGGGGCCCCAAGTTCGTCCAGCGGAAAAATGCCCAAAAAACTGATGGGCTATAGCCTTGGGGCGTGGGGCCGGCGAAGTTTGTCCGCCGGACTCGGAATGGGGCGAAACTTTGCGTGCCCCCTCCGTGTGTCAAAAATAGGCCGCGGAAAAAGCTGCGCCCAAAAACGAGCGCCCGAAATCCAGGGCCCTAAGTTCGTCCAGCGGAAAAATGCCCAAAAAACGATGGGCTATAGCCTTGGGGCGTGGGGCTGGCGAAGTTCGTCCGCCGGACTCGGAATGGGGCAAAACTTTGCGTGCCCCCTCCGTGTGCCAAAAATAGACCGCGGGCAAAGCCGCCCCCAAAAACGAGCGCCCGAAGTCCGGGGCCCCAAGTTCGTCCAGCGGAAAAATGCCGAAAAAACGATGGGCTATAGCCTTGGGGCGTGGGGCTGGCGATGTTCGTCCGCCAGACTCGGAATGGGGCGAAACTTTGCCTGCCCCCTCCGTGTGCCAAAATTAGGCTGCGGGCAAAGCCGCGCCCAAAAACGAGCGCCCGAATTCCGGGGCCCCAAGTTCGTCCAGCGGAAAATGCCCAAAAAATGGGTGGGCTATAGCCTTGGGGCGTGGGGCTGGCGAAGTTCGTCCGCCGGACTCGGAATGGGGCGAAACTTGGCGTGCCCCCTCCGTGCGCCAAAAATAGGCCGCGGGCAAAGCCACGCCCAAAAACGAGCGCCCCAAGTCCGGGGCCCCAAGTTCGTCCAGCGGAAAAATGCCCAAAAAACGATGGGCTATAGCCTTGGGGCGTGCGGGTGGCGAAGTTCGTCCGCCGGACTTGGAATGGGGCGAACCTTTGCGTGCCCCCTCCGTGTGCCAAAAATAGGCCGCGGGCAAAGCCGCGCCCAAAAATGAGCGCCCGAAGTCCGGGGCCCCATGTTCGTCCAGCGGAAAAATGCCCAAAAAACGATGGGCTATAGCCTTGGGGCGTGGGGCTGACGAAGTTCGTCCGCCGGACTCGGAATGGGGAAAAACTTAGCGTGCCCCCTCCGTCTGCCAAAAATAGGCCGTGGGCAAAGCCGCACCCAAAAACGAGTGCCCGAAGTCCAGGGCCCCAAGTTCGTCCAGCGGAAAAATGCCCAAAAAACGATGGGCTATAGCCTTGGGGCGTGGGGCTGGCGAAGTTCGTCCGCCGGACTCGGAATGGGGCGAAACTTTGCGTGCCCCCTACGAGTGCCAAAAATAGGCCGCGGGCAAAGCCGCGCCCAAAAACGATCGCCCAAAGTCCGGGGCCCCAAGTTCGTCCAGCGGAAAATGCCCAAAAAACGGGTGGGCTATAGCCTTGAGGCGTGGGGCTGGCGAAGTTCGTCCGCCGGACTCAGAATGGGGCGAAACTTTGTGTGCCCCCTCCGTGGGCCAAAACTAGGCCGCGGGCAAAGCCGTGTCCAAAAACGAGCGCGCGAAGTCCGGTGCCCCAAGTTCGTCCAGCGGAAAAATGCCCAAAAAACGGGTGGGCTATAGCCTTGGGGCGTGGGGCCGGCGATGTTCGTCCGCCGGACTCGGAACGTGGCGAACCTTTGCGTGCCCCCTCCGTGTGCCAAAAATAGGCCGCGGGCAAAGCCGCGGGCAAAGCCGCGCCCGAAGTCCGGGGCCCCAAGGTCATCCAGCGGAAAAACGCCCAAAAAATGGGTGGGCTATAGCCTTGGGGCATGGGGCTGGCCAAGTTCGTCTGCCGGACTCGGAATGGGGCGAAACTTTGCGTGCCCCCTCCGTGTGCCAAAAATAGGCCGCGGGCAAAGCCGCGCCCAAAAACGTGCGCCCGAAGTCCGGGGCCCTAAGTTCGTCCAGTGCAAAAATGCCCAAAAACGATGGGCTATAGCCTTGGGGCGTGGGGCTGGCGAAGTTCGTCCGCCGGACTTGGAATGGGGCGAAACTTTGCGTGCCCCCTCCGTGTGCCAAAAATAGGCCGCGGGCAAAGCCGCGCCCAAAAACGAGCGCCCGAAGTCCGGGCCCCAAGTTCGTCCAGCGGAAAAATGCCCAAAAAACGATGGGCTATAGCCTGGGGGCGTGGGGCTGGCGAAGTTCGTCCGCCGGACTCGGAATGGGGCGAAACTTTGCGTGCCCCCTCCGTGTGCCAAAAATAGGCCGCGGGCAAAGCCGCGCCCAAAAACGAGCGCCCGAAGTCCAGGGCCCCAAGTTCGTCCAGCGGAAAAATGCCCAAAAAACGGGTGGGCTATAGCTTTGGGGCGTGGGGCTGGCGAAGTTCGTCCGCCGGACTCGGAAAGGGGCGAAACTTTGCGTGCCCCCTCCGTGTGCCAAAAATAGGCCGCGGGCAAAGCCGCGCCCAAAAACGAGCTCCCGAACTCCGGGGTCCCAAGTTCGTCCAGCGGAAAAACGCCCAAAAAATGGGTGGGCTATAGCCTTGGGGCGTGGGGCTGGCGAAGTTCGTCTGCCGGACTCGGAATGGGGCGAAACTTTGCGTGCCCCCTCCGTGTGCCAAAAATAGGCCGCGGGCAAAGCCGCCCCCAAAAACGAGCGCCCGAAGTCCGGGGCCCCAAGTTCGTCCAGCGGAAAAATGCCCAAAAAACGATGGGCTATAGCCTTGGGGCGTGGGCCTGGCGAAGTTCGTCCGCCGGACTCGGAATGGGGCGAAACTTTGCGTGCCCCCTCTTTGTGCCAAATATAGGCCGTGGGCAAAGCCGCGCCCAAAAACGAGCGCCCGAAGTCCGGGGCCCCAAGTTCGTCCAGCGGAAAAATGCCCGAAAAACGGGTGGGCTATAGCCTTGGGGCGTGGGGCTGGCGAAGTTTGTCCGCCGGACTCGGAATGGGGAGAAACTTTGCGTGCCCCCTCCGTGTGCCAAAAATAGGCCGCGGGAAAAGCCGCGCCCAAAAACGAGCGCCCGAGTCCGGGGCCCCAAGTTCGTCCAGCGGAAAAATGCCCAAAAAACGATGGGCTATAGCCTTGGGGCGTGGGGCTGGCGAAGTTCGTCCGCCGGACTCGGAATGGGCCGAAACTTTGCGTGCCCCCTCCGTGTGCCAAAAATAGGCCGCGGGCAAAGCCGCGCCCAAAAACGAGCGCCCGAAGTCCGGGGCCCCAAGTTCGTCCAGCGGAAAAATGCCCAAAAAACGGGTGGGCTATAGCCTTGGGGCGTGGGGCTGGCGAAGTTCGTCCTCCGGACTCAGAATGGGGCGAAACTTTGCGTGTCCCCTCCGTGTGCCAAAAATAGGCTACGGGCAAAGCCGCGCCCAAAAACGGGAGCCCGAAGTCCGGGGCCCCAAGTTCGTCCAGCGGAAAAATGCCCAAAAAATGATGGGCTATAGCCTTGGGGCGTGGGGCTGGCGAAGTTCGTCCGCCGGACTCGGAATGGGGCGAAACTTTGCGTGCCCCCTCCATGTGCCAAAAATAAGCCGCGCCCAAAAACGAGTGCCCGAAGTCCGGGGCCCCAAGTTCGTCCAGCGGAAAAATGCCCAAAAAACGGGTGGGCTATAGCCTTGGGGCGTGGGGCTGGCGAAGTTCGTCCGCCGGACTCAGAATGGGGCGAAACTTTGCGTGTCCCCTCCGTGTGCCAAAAATAGGCTACGGGCAAAGCCGCGCCCAAAAACGGGAGCCCGAAGTCCGGGGCCCCAAGTTCGTCCAGCGGAAAAATGCCCAAAAAATGATGGGCTATAGCCTTGGGGCGTGGGGCTGGCGAAGTTCGTCCGCCGGACTCGGAATGGGGCGAAACTTTGCGTGCCCCCTCCATGTGCCAAAAATAAGCCGCGCCCAAAAACGAGTGCCCGAAGTCCGGGGCCCCAAGTTCGTCCAGCGGAAAAATGCCCAAAAAACGATGGGCTATAGCCTTGGGGCGTGGGCCTGGCGAAGTTCGTCCGCCGGACTCGGAATGGGGCGAAACTTTGCGTGCCCCCTCTTTGTGCCAAATATAGGCCGTGGGCAAAGCCGCGCCCAAAAACGAGCGCCCGAAGTCCGGGGCCCCAAGTTCGTCCAGCGGAAAAATGCCCGAAAAACGGGTGGGCTATAGCCTTGGGGCGTGGGGCTGGCGAAGTTTGTCCGCCGGACTCGGAATGGGGAGAAACTTTGCGTGCCCCCTCCGTGTGCCAAAAATAGGCCGCGGGAAAAGCCGCGCCCAAAAACGAGCGCCCGAGTCCGGGGCCCCAAGTTCGTCCAGCGGAAAAATGCCCAAAAAACGATGGGCTATAGCCTTGGGGCGTGGGGCTGGCGAAGTTCGTCCGCCGGACTCGGAATGGGCCGAAACTTTGCGTGCCCCCTCCGTGTGCCAAAAATAGGCCGCGGGCAAAGCCGCGCCCAAAAACGAGCGCCCGAAGTCCGGGGCCCCAAGTTCGTCCAGCGGAAAAATGCCCAAAAAACGGGTGGGCTATAGCCTTGGGGCGTGGGGCTGGCGAAGTTCGTCCGCCGGACTCAGAATGGGGCGAAACTTTGCGTGTCCCCTCCGTGTGCCAAAAATAGGCTACGGGCAAAGCCGCGCCCAAAAACGGGAGCCCGAAGTCCGGGGCCCCAAGTTCGTCCAGCGGAAAAATGCCCAAAAAATGATGGGCTATAGCCTTGGGGCGTGGGGCTGGCGAAGTTCGTCCGCCGGACTCGGAATGGGGCGAAACTTTGCGTGCCCCCTCCATGTGCCAAAAATAAGCCGCGCCCAAAAACGAGTGCCCGAAGTCCGGGGCCCCAAGTTCGTCCAGCGGAAAAATGCCCAAAAAACGGGTGGGCTATAGCCTTGGGGCGTGGGGCTGGCCAAGTTCATCTGCCGGACTCGGAATGGGGCGAAACTTTGCGTGCCCCCTCCGTGTGAAAAAAATAGGCCGCGGGCAAAGCCGCACCCAAAAACGAGCGCCCGAAGTCAGGGGCCCCATGTTCGTCCAGCGGAAAAATGTCCAAAAAATGGGTGGGCTATAGCCTTGGGGCGTGGGGCTGGCGAAGTTCGTCCGCCGGACTCGGAATGGGGCGAAACTTTGCGTGCCCCCTCCGTGTGCTAAAAATAGGCCGCGTGCAAAGCCGCGTCCAAAAACGAGCGCCCGAAGTCCGGGACCCCAGGTTCGTCCAGCGGAAAAATGCCCAAAAAACGATGGGCTATAGCCTTGGGGCGTGGGGCTGGTGAATTTCGTCCGCCGGACTCGGAATGGGGCGAAACTTTGCGTGCCCCCTCCGTGTGCCAAAAATAGGCCGCGTGCAAAGCCGCGTCCAAAAACGAGCGCCCGAAGTCCGGGGCCCCAAGTTCGTCCAGCGGAAAAATGCCCAAAAAACGGGTGGGCTATAGCCTTGGGGCGTGGGGCTGGCGAAGTTCGTCCGCCGGACTCGGAATGGGGCGAAACTTTGCGTGCCCCCTCCGTGTGCCAAAAATAGGCCGTGGGCAAAGCCGCGCCCAAAAACGAGTGCACGAAGTCCGGGGCCCCAAGTTCGTCCAGCGGAATAATGCCCAAAAAAAGATGGGCTATAGCCTTGGGGCGTGGGGCTGGCGAAGTTCGTCCGCCGGACTCGGAATGGGGTGAAATTTTGCGTGCCCCCTCCGTGTGGCAAAAATAGGCCACGGGCAAAGCCGCGCCGAAAAACGAGTGCCCGAAGTCTGGGGCCCCAAGTTCGCCCAGCGGAAAAATGCCCAAAAAACGGGTGGGCTATAGCCTTGGGGCGTGGGGCTGGCGAAGTTCGTCCGCCGGACTCGGAATGGGGCGAAACTTTGCGTGCCCCCTCCGTGTGCCAAAAATACGATGCGGGCAAAGCCGCGCCCAAAAACGAGCGCCCGAAGTCCGGGGCCCCAAGTTCGTCCAGCGGAAAAATGCCCAAAAAACGATGTGCTATAGCCTTGGGGCGTGGGGCTGGCGAAGTTCGTCCGCCGGACTCGGAATGGGGCGAAACTTTGTGTACCCCCTCCGTGTGCCAAAAATAGGCCGCGGGCCAAGGCGCGCACAAAAACAAGCGCCCGAAGTCCGAGGCCCCAAGTTCGTCCAGCGGAAAAATGCCCAAAAAACGGGTGGGCTATAGCCTTGGGGCGTGGGGCTGGCGAAGTTCATCCGCCGGACTCAGAATGGGGTGAAACTTTTCGTGCCCCCTCCGTGTGCCAAAAATATGCCGCGGGCAAAGCCGTACCCAAAAACGAGCGCCCGAAGTCCGGGGCCCCAAGTTCGTCCAGCGGAAAAATGCCGAAAAAACGATGGGCTATAGCCTTGGGGCGTGGGGCTGGTGAAGTTCGTCCGCCGGACTCGGAATGGGGCGAAACTTTGCGTGCCCCCTCCGTGTGCCAAAAATAGGCCGCGTGCAAAGCCGCGTCCAAAAACGAGCGCCCGAAGTCCGGGGCCCCAAGTTCGTCCAGCGGAAAAATGCCCAAAAAACGATGGGCTATAGCCTTGGGGCGTGGGGCTGGCGAATTTCGTCCGCCGGACTCGGAATGGGGCGAAACTTTGCGTGCCCCCTCCGTGTACCAAAAATAGGCCGCGGACAAAACCGCGCCCAAAAACGAGCGCCCGAAGTCCGGGGCCCCAAGTTCGTACAGCGGAAAAATGCCCAAAAAACCGGTGGCCTATAGCCTTGGGGCGTGGGGCTGGCGAAGTTCGTCCGCCGGACCCGGAATGGGGTGAAACTATGCGTGTCCCCTCCGTGTGCCAAAAATAGGCCGTGGGCAAAGCCGCGCCCAAAAACGAGTGCATGAAGTCCGGGGCCCCAAGTTCGTCCAGCGGAATAATGCCCAAAAAAAGATGGGCTATAGCCTTGGGGCGTGGGGCTGGCGAAGTTCGTCCGCCGGACTCGGAATGGGGTGAAATTTTGGGTGCCCCCTCCGTGTGCCAAAAATAGGCCGCGGGCAAAGCTGCACCGAAAAACGAGTGCCCGAAGTCCGGGGCCCCAAGTTCGCCCAGCGGAAAAATGCCCAAAAAACGGGTGGGCTATAGCCTTGGGGCGTGGGGCTGGCGAAGTTCGTCCGCCGGACTCGGAATGGGGCGAAACTTTACGTGCCCCCTCCGTGTGCCAAAAATACGTTGCGGGCAAAGCCGCGCCCAAAAACGAGCGCCCGAAGTCCGGGGCCCCAAGTTCGTCCAGCGGAAAAATGCCCAAAAAACGATAGGCTATAGCCTTGGGGCGTGGGGCTGGCAAAGTTCGTCCGCCGGACTCGGAATGGGGCGAAACTTTGTGTACCCCCTCCGTGTGCCAAAAATAGGCCGCGGGCCAAGGCGCGCCCAAAAACGAGCGCCCGAAGTCTGGGGCCCCAAGTTCGTCCAGCGGAAAAATGCCCAAAAAACGGGTGGGCTATAGCCTTGGGGCGTGGGGCTGGCGAAGTTCGTCCGCCGGACTCGGAATGGGGCAAAACTTTGCGTGCCCCCTCCGTGTGCCAAAAATAGGCCGCGGGCAAAGCCGTACCCAAAAACGAACGCCCGAAGCCCGGGGCCCCAAGTTCGTCCAGCGAAAAAAAGCCCAAAAAACGATGGGCTATAGCCTTGGGCCGTGGGGCTGGCGAAGTTCGTCCGCCGGACTCGGAATGGGGTGAAACTTTGCGTGCCCCTCCGTGTACCAAAAATAGGCCACGGGCAAAGCCGCGCCCAGAAACGAGTGCCTGAAGTCCGGGGCCCCAAGTTCGTCCAGCAGAAAAATGCCCCAAAAACGGGTGGGCTATAGCCTTGGGGCGTGGGTCTGGCGAAGTTCGTCCGCCGGACTCGGAATGGGGCGAAACTTTGCGTGCCCCCTCCGTGTACCAAAAATAGGCCACGGGCAAAGCCGCGCCCAAAAACGAGCGCCCGATGTCCGGGGCCCCAAGTTCGTCCAGCGGAAAAATGCCCAAAAAACGGGTGGCCTATAGCCTTGGGGCGTGGGGCTGGCGAAGTTCGTCCGCCGGACTCGGAATGGGGCGAAACTTTGCGTGCCCCCTCCGTGTGCCAAAAATAGGCCGCAGACAAAGCCGCACCCAAAAACGAGTGCCCGAAGTCCGGGGCCCCAAGTTCGTCCAGCGGAAAAATGCCCAAAAAACGATGGGCTATAACCTTGGGGCGTGGGGCTGGCGAAGTTCGTCCGCCGGACTCGGAATGGGGCGATACTTTGCGTGCCCCCTCCTTGTGCCAAAAATAGGCCGCGGGCAAAGCCACGCCCAAAAACGAGTGCCCGAAGTCTGGGGCCCCAAGTTCGTCCAGCGGAAAAATGCCCAAAAAACGATGGGCTATAGCCTTGGGGCGTGGGGCTGGCGAAGTTCATCCGCCGGACTCAGAATGGGGTGAAACTTTTCGTGCCCCCTCCGTGTGCCAAAAATATGCCGCGGGCAAAGCCGCGTCCAAAAACGAGCGCCCGAAGTCCGGGGCCTCAAGTTCGTCCAGCGGAAAAATGCCCAAAAAACGGGTGGGCTATAGCCTTGGGGCGTGGGGCTGGCGAAGTTCGTCCGCCGGACTCGGAATGGGGCGAAACTTTGCGTGCCCCCTCCGTGGTCCAAAAATAGGCCGCGGGCAAAGCCGCACCCAAAAACGAGCACCCGAAGTCCGGGGCCCCAAGTTCGTCCAGCGGAAAAATGCCGAAAAAACGATGGGCTGTAGCCTTGGGGCGTGGGGCTGGCGAAGTTCGTCCGCTGGACTCGGAATGGGGCGAAACTTAACGTGTCCCCTACGTGTACCAAAAATAGGCCGCGGGCAAAGCCGCGCCCAAAAACGAGCGCCCGAAGTCCGGGGCCCCAAGTTCCTCCAGCGGAAAAATGCCCAAAAAACAGGTGGGCTATAGCCTTGGGGCGTCGGGCTGGCGAAGTTCGTCCGCCGGACTCGGAATGGGACGAAACTTTGCGTGCCCCATCCGTGTGCCAAAAATAGGCCGCGGGCAAAGCCGCGCCCAAAAACGAGCGCCCGAAGTCCGGGGCCCCAAGTTCGTCCAGCGGAAAAATGCGCAAAAAACGGGTGGGCTATAGCCTTGGGGCGTGGGGCCGGCGAAGCTCGTCCGCTGGCCTCGGAATGGGGCGAAACTTTGCGTGCCCCCTCCGTGTGCCAAAAATAGGCCGCGGACAAAGCCGCGCCCAAAAATAAGCGCCCGAAGTCCGGGGCCCCAAGTTCGTCCAGCGGAAAAATGCCCAAAAAACGGGTGGGCTATAGCCTTGGGGCGTGGGGCTGGCGAAGTTCGTCCGCCGGACTCGGAATGGGGCGAAAATTTGCGTGCCCGCTCCGTGTGCCAAAAATAGGCCGCGAGCAAAGCCGCATCCAAAAACGAGCGCCCGAAGTCCGGGGCCCCAAGTTCGTCCAGCGGAAAAATGCCCAAAAAACGATGGGCTATAACCTTGGGGCGTGGGGCGGGCGAAGTTCGTCCGCCGGACTCGGAATGGGGCGAAACTTTGCGTGCCCTCTCCGTGTCCCAAAAATAGGCCGCGGACAAAGCCGCGCCCAAAAACGAGCACCTGAAGTCCGGGGCCCCAAGTTCGTCCAGCGGAAAAATTCCCAAAAAACGGGTGGGCTATAGCCTTGGTGCGTGCGGCTGGCGAAGTTTGTCCGCCGGACTCGGAATGGGGTGAAACTTTGTGTACCCCCTCCGTGTGCCAAAAATAGGACGCGGGCAAAGCCACGCCCAAAAACGAGCGCCCGAAGTCCGGGGCTCTAAGTTCGTCCAGCGGAAAAATGCCCAAAAAACGGGTGGGCTATAGCCTTGGGGCGTGGGGCTGGCGAAGCTCGTCCGCCGGACTCGGAATGGTGCGAAACTTTCCGTGCCCCCTCCGTGTGCTAAAAATAGGCCGCGGGCAAAGCCACGCCCAAAAATGAGCTCCCGAAGTCCGGGGCCCCAAGTTCGTCCAGCGGAAAAATGCCCAAAAAACGGGTGGGCTATAGCCTTGGGGCGTGGGGCCGGCGAAGTTCGTCCGCCGGACTCGGAATGGGGCAAAACTTTGCGTGCCCCCTCCGTGCGCCAAAAATAGGCCGCGGGCAAAGCCGCGCCCAAAAACAAGCGCCCGAAGTCCGGGGCCCCAAGTTCGTCCAGCGGAAAAATGCCCAAAAAACGATGGGCTATAGCCTTGGGGCGTGGGGCTGGCGAAGTTTGTCCGCCGGACTCGGAATGGGGCGAAACTTTGCGTGCCCCCTCCGTGTGCCAAAAATAGGCCGCGGGCAAAGCCGCGCCCAAAAACGAGCGCCCGAAGTCCGGGGCACTAAGTTCGTCCAGCGGAAAAATGCCCAAAAAACGGGTGGGCTATAGCCTTGGGGCGTGGGGCTGGCGAAGCTCGCCAGCCGGACTCGGAATGGGGCGAAACTTTGCGTGCCCCCTCCGTGTGCCAAAAATAGGCCGCGGTCAAAGCCACGCCCAAAAACGAGCGCCCGAAGTCCGGGGCCCCAAGTTCGTCCAGCGGAAAAATGCCCAAAAAACGATGGGCTATAGCCTTGGGGCGTGGGGCTGGCGAAGTTCGTCCACCGGACCCGGAATGGGGCGAAACTTTGCGTGCCCCTTCCGTGTGCCAAAAATAGGCCGCGGGCAAAGCCGCGCCCAAAAATGAGCGCCCGAAGTCCGGGGCCCCAAGTTCGTCCAGCGGAAAAATGGCCAAATAACGATGGGCTATAGCCTTGGGGCGTGGGGCTGGCAAAGTTCGTCCGCCGGACTCGGAATGGGGCGACACTTTGCATGCCCCCTCCGCGTACCAAAAATAGGCCGCGGGCAAAGCCGCGCCCAAAAACGAGCGCCCGAAGTCCGGGGCCCCAAGTTCGTCCAGCGGAAAAATGCCCAAAAAACGATGGGCTATAACCTTGGGGCGTGGGGCAGGCGAAGTTCGTCCGCCGGACTCGGAATGGGGCGAAACTTTGCGTGCCCCCTCCGTGTCCAAAAATAGGCCGTGGGCAAAGCCACGCCCAAAAACGAGCACCCGAAGTCCGGGGCCCCAAGTTCGTCCAGCGGAAAAATGCCCAAAAAACGGGTGGGCTATAGCCTTGGTGTGTGGGGCTGGTGAAGTTCGTCCGCCGGACTTGGAATGGGGTGAAACTTTGTGTACCCCCTCCGTGTGCCAAAAATAGGACGCGGGCAAAGCCGCGCCCAAAAACGAGCGCCCGAAGTCCGGGGCTCTAAGTTCGTCCAGCGGAAAAATGCCCAAAAAACGGGTGGGCTATAGCCTTGGGGCGTGGGGCTGGCGAAGCTCGTCCGCCGGACTCGGAATGGGGAAAAACTTTGCGTGCCCCCTCCGTGTGCCAAAAATAGGCCGCGGGCAAAGCCATGCCCAAAAATGAGCGCCCGAAGTCCGGGGCCCCAAGTTCGTCCAGCGGAAAAATGCCCAAAAAACGGGTGGGCTATAGCCTTGGGGCGTGGGGCTGGCGAAGCTCGTCCGCCGGACTCGGAATGGGGCGAAACTTTGCGTGCCCCCTCCGTGTGCCAAAAATAGGCCGCGGGCAAAGCCGCGCCCAAAAAAGAGCGCCCGAAGCCCAGGGCCCCAAGTTCGTCCAGCGGAAAAATGCCCAAAAAACGATGGGCTATAGCCTTGGGGCGTGGGGCTGGCGAAGTTCGTCTACCGGAATAAGAATGGGGCGAAACTTTGCGTGCCCCCTCCGTGTGCCAAAAATAGGCCGCGGAAAAAGCCGCGCCTAAAAATGAGTGCCCGAAGTCAGGGGCCCCAAGTTCGTCCAGCGGAAAAATGCCCAAAACACGGGTGGGCTATAGCCTTGCGGCGTGGGGCTGGCGAAGTTCGTCCGCCGGACTCGGAATGGGGCGAAACTTTGCGTGCCCCCTCCGTGTGCCAAAAATAGGCCGCGGGCAAAGCCGCGCCCAAAAACGAGCGCCCGAAGTCCGGGGCCCCAAGTTCGTCCAGCGGAAAAATGCCCAAAAAACGGGTGGGCTATAGCCTTGGGGCGTGGGGCTGGCGAAGTTCGTCCGCGGGACTCAGAATGGGGCGAAACTTTGCGTGCCCCCTCCGTGTGCCAAAAATAGGCTGTGGGCAAAGCCGCGCCCAAAAATGAGTGCCCGAAGTCCGGGGCCCCAAGTTCGTCCAGCGGAAAAATGCCCAAAAAACGATGGGCTATAGCCTTGGGGCGTGGGGCTGGCGAAGTTCGTCCGCCGGAATCGGAATGGGGCGAAACTTTGCGTGCCCCGTCCGTGTGCCAAAAATAGGCCGCGGTCAAAGCCACGCCCAAAAACGAGCGCCCGAAGTCCGGGGCCCCAAGTTCGTCCAGCGGAAAAATGCCCAAAAAACGATGGGCTATAGCCTTGGGGCGTGGGGCTGGCGAAGTTCGTCCACCGGACCCGGAATGGGGCGAAACTTTGCGTGCCCCTTCCGTGTGCCAAAAATAGGCCGCGGGCAAAGCCGCGCCCAAAAATGAGCGCCCGAAGTCCGGGGCCCCAAGTTCGTCCAGCGGAAAAATGGCCAAATAACGATGGGCTATAGGCTTGGGGCGTGGGGCTGGCAAAGTTCGTCCGCCGGACTCGGAATGGGGCGACACTTTGCATGCCCCCTCCGCGTACCAAAAATAGGCCGCGGGCAAAGCCGCGCCCAAAAACGAGCGCCCGAAGTCCGGGGCCCCAAGTTCGTCCAGCGGAAAAATGCCCAAAAAACGATGGGCTATAACCTTGGGGCGTGGGGCAGGCGAAGTTCGTCCGCCGGACTCGGAATGGGGCGAAACTTTGCGTGCCCCCTCCGTGTGCCAAAAATAGGCCGCGGGCAAAGCCGCGCCCAAAAACGAGCGCCCGAAGTCCGGGGCCCCATGTTCGTCCAGCGGAAAAATGCCCAAAAAACGATGGGCTATAGCCTTGGGGCGTGGGGCTGGCGATGTTGTCCGCCGGACTCAGAATGGGGCGAAACTTTGCGTGACCCCTCCGTGTGCCAAAAATAGGCCGCGGGCAAAGCCGCGCCCAAAAACGAGCGCCCGATGTCCGGGGCCCCAAGTTCGTCCAACGGAAAAATGCCCAAAAAACGGGTGGGCTATAGCCTTGGGGCGTGGGGCTGGCGAAGTTCGTCCGGCGGACTCGGAATGGGGCGAAACTTTGCGTGCCCCCTCCGTGTGCCAAAAATAGGCCGCGGGCAAAGCCGCGCCGAAAAACGATCCGGGGCCCCAAGTTCGTCCAGCGGAAAAAAGCCCAAAAAACGATGGGCTATAGCCTTGGGGCGTGGGGCTGGCGAAGTTCGTCCGTCGGACTCGGAATGGGGCGAAACTTTGCGTGCCCCCTCCGTGTGCCAAAAATAGGCCATCGGCAAATCTGCGCCCAAAAACGAGTGCCCGAAGTCCGGGCCCTCAAGTTCGTCCAGCGGAAAAATGCCCAAAAAACGATGGGATATAGCCTTGGGGCGTGGGGCTGGCGAAGTTCGTCCGCCGGAGTCGGAATGGGGCGAAGCTTTGCGTGCCCCCTCCGTGTGCCAAAAATAGGCCGCGGGCAAAGGCGCGCCCAACAACGAGCGCCCGAAGTCCGGGGCCCCAAGTTCGTCCAGCGGAAAAAAGCCCAAAAAACGATGGGCTGTAGCCTTGGGGCGTGGGGCTGGCGAAGTTCGTCCGCCGGACTCGGAATGGGGCGAAACTTTGCATGCCCCCTCCGTGTGCCAAAAATAGGCCGCGGGCAAAGCCGCGCCCAAGAATGAGCGCCCGAAGTCTGGGGCCCCAAGTTCGTCCAGCGGAAAAATGCCCAAAAAACGGGTAGGCTATAGCCTTGGGGCGTGGGGCTGGCGAAGTTCGTCCGCCGGACTCGGAATGGGGCGAAACTTTGCGTGCCCCCTCCGTGTGCCAAAAATAGGCCGCGGGCAAAGCCGCGCCCAAAAAAGAGCGCCCGAAGCCCAGGGCCCCAAGTTCGTCCAGCGGAAAAATGCCCAAAAAACGATGGGCTATAGCCTTGGGGCGTGGGGCTGGCGAAGTTCGTCTACCGGAATAAGAATGGGGCGAAACTTTGCGTGCCCCCTCCGTGTGCCAAAAATAGGCCGCGGAAAAAGCCGCGCCTAAAAATGAGTGCCCGAAGTCAGGGGCCCCAAGTTCGTCCAGCGGAAAAATGCCCAAAACACGGGTGGGCTATAGCCTTGCGGCGTGGGGCTGGCGAAGTTCGTCCGCCGGACTCGGAATGGGGCGAAACTTTGCGTGCCCCCTCCGTGTGCCAAAAATAGGCCGCGGGCAAAGCCGCGCCCAAAAACGAGCGCCCGAAGTCCGGGGCCCCAAGTTCGTCCAGCGGAAAAATGCCCAAAAAACGGGTGGGCTATAGCCTTGGGGCGTGGGGCTGGCGAAGTTCGTCCGCGGGACTCAGAATGGGGCGAAACTTTGCGTGCCCCCTCCGTGTGCCAAAAATAGGCTGTGGGCAAAGCCGCGCCCAAAAATGAGCGCCCGAAGTCCGGGGCCCCAAGTTCGTCCAGCGGAAAAATGCCCAAAAAACGATGGGCTATAGCCTTGGGGCGTGGGGCTGGCGAAGTTCGTCCGCCGGAATCGGAATGGGGCGAAACTTTGCGTGCCCCGTCCGTGTGCCAAAACTAGGCCGTGGGCAAAGCCGCGCCTAAAAATGAGTGCCCGAAGTCTGGGGCCCCAAGTTCGTCCAGCGGAAAAATGCCCAAAACACGGGTGGGCTATAGCCTTGCGGCGTGGGGCTGGCGAAGTTCGTCCGCCGGACTCGGAATGGGGTGAAACTTTACATGCCCCCTCCGTGTGCCAAAAATAGGCGCGGGCAAAGCCGCACCCAAAAACGAGCGCCCGAAGTCCGGGGCCCCAAGTTCGTCCAGCGGAAAAATGCCCAAAAACCGGGTGGGCTATAGCCTTGGGGCGTGGAGCTGGCGAAGTTCGTCCGCCGGACTCAGAATGGGGCGAAACTTTACATGCCCCCTCCGTGTGCGAAAAATAGGCCGCGGGCAAAGCCGCGCCCAAAAACGAGTGCCCGAAGTCCGGGCCCCAAGTTCGTCCAGCGGAAAAATGCCCAAAAAACGATGGGCTATAGCCTTGGGGCGTGGGGCTGGCGAAGTTCGTCTGCCGGACTTGGAATGGGACGAAACTTTGCGTGCCCCCTCCGTGTGCCAAATATAGGCCGCGGACAAAGCCGCGCCCAAAAACGAGTGCCCGAAGCCCGGGGCCCCAAGTTCGTCCGGTGGAAAAATGGCGAAAAAAGGGTTGGGCTATAGCCTTGGGCCGTGGGGCTGGCGAAGTTCGTCTGCCGGACTCGGAATGGGGCGAAACTTTGCGTGCCCCCTCCATGTGCCAAAAATAGGCCGCGGGCAAAGCCGCACCAAAAAACGAGCGCCCGAAGTCCGGGGCCCCAAGTTCGTCCAGCGGAAAAATGCCCAAAAAACGATGGGCTATAGCCTTGGGGCGTGGGGCTGGCGAAGTTCGTCCGCCGGACTCGGAATGGGGCGAAACTTTGCGTGCCCCCTCCGTGTGCCAAAAATAGGCCGCGGGCTAAGCCGCGCCCAAAAACGAGCCCCCGAAGTCCGGGGCCCCAAGTTCGTCCAGCGGAAAAATGCCCAAAAAACGATGGGCTATAGCCTTGGGGCGTGGGGCTGGCGAAGTTCGTCCGCCGGACTCGGAATAAGACGAAACTTTGCGTGCCCCCTCCGTGTGCCAAAAATAGGCCGCGGGCAAAGCCGCGCCCAAAAACGAGTGCCCGAAGTCCGGGGCCCCAAGTTCGTCCGGTGGAAAAATGGCGAAAAAAGGGGTGGGCTATAGCCTTGGGCCGTGGGGCTGGCGAAGTTCGTCTGCCGGACTCGGAATGGGGCGAAACTTTGCGTGCCCCCTCCGTGTGCCAAAAATAGGCCGCGGGCAAAGCCGCACCAAAAAACGAGCGCCCGAAGTCCGGGGCCCCAAGTTCGTCCAGCGGAAAAATGCCCAAAAAACGATGGGCTATAGCCTTGGGGCGTGGGGCTGGCGAAGTTCGTCCGCCGGACTCGGAATGGGGCGAAACTTTGCGTGCCCCCTCCGTGTGCCAAAAATAGGCCACGGGCAAAGCCGTGGCCAAAAACGAGCGCCCAAAGTCCGGGGCCCCAAGGTCGTCCAGCGGAAAAATGCCCAAAAAACGGGTGGGCTATAACCTTGGGGCGTGGGGCTGGCGAAGTCCGTCCGCCGGACTCGGAATGGGGCGAAACTTTGTGTGCCCCCTCCGTGTGCCAAAAATAGGCCGCGGGCAAAGCCGCGACCAAAAACGAGCGCCCGAAGTCCGGGGCCCCAAGTTCGTCCAGCGGAAAAATGCCCAAAAAACGGGTGGGCTATAGCCTTGGGGCGTGGGGCTGGCGAAGTTCGTCCGCCGGACTCGGAATGGGGCGAAACTTTGCGTGCCCCCTCCGTGTGCCAAAAATAGGCCGTGGGCAAAGCCGCACCCAAAAACGAGTGCCCGAAGTCCGGGGCCCCAAGTTCGTCCAGCGGAAAAATGCCCAAAAAACGATGGGCTATAGCCTTGGGGAATGGGGCTGGCGAAGTTCGTCCGCCGGAATCGGAATGGGGCGAAACTCTGCGTGCCCCCTCCGTGTGCCAAATATAGGCCGCGGGCAAAGCCGCGCCCAAAAACGAGCGCCCGAAGTCCGGGGCCCCAAGTTCGTCCAGCGGAAAAATGCCCAAAAAACGGGTGGGCTATAGCCTTGGGGCGTGGGGCTGGCGAAGCTCGTCCGCCGGACTCGGAATGGGGCGAAACTTTGCGTACCCCCTCCGTGTGCCAAAAATAGGCCATGGACAAAGCCGCGCCCAAAAACGAGCGCCCGAAGTCCGGGCCCCCAAGTTCGTCCAGCGGAAAAATGCCCAAAAAACGATGGGCTATAGCCTTCGGGCGTGGGGCTGGCGAAGTTCGTCCGCCGGAATCGGAATGGGGCAAAACTTTGCGTGCCCCCTCCGTGTGCCAAAAATAGGCCGCTGGCGAAGCCGCGCCCAAAAACGAGCGCCCGAAGTCCAGGGCCCCAAGTTCGTCCAGCGGAAAAATGCCCAAAAAACCATGGGCTATAGCCTTGGGGCGTGGGGCTGGCAAAGTTCATCCGCCGGACTCGGAATGGGGCGAACTTTGCGTGCCCCATCCGTGTGCCAAAAATAGGCCGCGGGCAAAGACGCGCCCAAAAACGAGTGCCCAAAGTCCGGGCCCTAAGTTCGTCTAGCGGAAAAATGCCCAAAAAACGATGGGCTATAGCCTTGGGGCGTGGGGCTGGCGAAGTTCGTCCGCCGGACTCGGAATGGGGCGAAACTTTGCGTGCCCCCTCCGTGTGCCAAAAATACGCCGCGGCCAAAGCCGCGCCCAAAAACGAGCGCCCGAAGTCCGGGGCCCCAAGTTCGTCCGGTGGAAAAATGGCGAAAAAAGGGGTGGGCTATAGCCTTGGGGCGTGGGGCTGGCGAAGTTCGTCCGCCGGAATCGGAATGGGGCGAAACTTTGCGTGCCCCCTCCGTGTACCAAAAATAGGCCGCTGGCAAAGCCGCGCCTAAAAATGAGAGCCCGAAGTCTGGGGCCCCCAGTTCGTCCAGCGGAAAAATGCCCAAAGCACGGGTGGGCTATAGCCTTGGGGCGTGGGGCTGGCGAAGTTCGTCCGCCGGACTCGGAATGGGGCGAAACTTTGCGTGCCCCCTCCGTGTGCCAAAAATAGGCCGCGGGCAAAGCCGCGCCCAAAAACGAGCGCCCAAAGTCCGGGGCCCCAAGGTCGTCCAGCGGAAAAATGCCCAAAAAACGGGTGGGCTATAGCCTTGGGGCGTGGGGCTGGCGAAGTCCGTCCGCCGGACTCGGAATGGGGCGAAACTTTGTGTACCCCCTCCGTGTGCAAAAAATAGGCCGCGGGCAAAGCCGCGACCAAAAACGAGCGCCCGAAGTCTGGGGCCCCAAGTTCGTCCAGCGGAAAAATGCCCAAAAAACGGGTGGGCTATAGCCTTGGGGCGTGGGGCTGGCGAAGTTCGTCCGCCGGACTCGGAATGGGGCGAAACTTTGCGTGCCCCCTCCGTGTGCCAAAAATAGGCCGTGGGCAAAGCCGCGCCCAAAAACGAGTGCCCGAAATCCGGGGCCCCAAGTTCGTCCAGCGGAAAAATGCCCAAAAAACGATGGGCTATAGCCTTGGGGCATGGGGCTGGCGAAGTTCGTCCGCCGGAATCGGAATGGGGCGAAACTCTGCGTGCCCCCTCCATGTGCCAAATATAGGCCGCGGGCAAAGCCGCGCCCAAAAACGAGCGCCCGAAGTCCGGGGCCCCAAGTTCGTCCAGCGGAAAAATGCCCAAAAAACGGGTGGGCTATAGCCTTGGGGCGTGGGGCTGGCGAAGCTCGTCCGCCGGACTCGGAATGGGGCAAAACTTTGCGTGCCCCCTCCGTGTGCCAAAAATAGGCCATGGACAAAGCCGCGCCCAAAAACGAGCGCCCGAAGTCCGGGCCCCCAAGTTCGTCCAGCGGAAAAATGCCCAAAAAACGATGGGCTATAGCCTTGGGGCGTGGGGCTGGCGAAGTTCGTCCGCCGGAATCGGAATGGGGCGAAACTTTGCGTGCCCCCTCCGTGTGCCAAAAATAGGCCGCAGACGAAGCCGCGCCCAAAAACGAGCGCCCGAAGTCCGGGGCCCCAAGTTCGTCCAGCGGAAAAATGCCCAAAAAACGATGGGCTATAGCCTTGGGGCGTGGGGCTGGCGAAGTTCGTCCGCCGGACTCGGAATGGGGCGAACTTTGCGTGCCCCATCCGTGTGCCAAAAATGGGCCGCGGGCAAAGCCGCGCCCAAAAACGAGTGCCCAAAGTCCGGGCCCTAAGTTCGTCTAGCGGAAAAATGCCCAAAAAACGATGGGCTATAGCCTTGGGGCGTGGGGCTGGCGAAGTTCGTCCGCCGGACTCGGAATGGGGCGAAACTTTGCGTGCCCCCTCCGTGTGCCAAAAATACGCCGCGGCCAAAGCCGCGCCCAAAAATGAGCGCCCGAAGTCCGGGGCCCCAAGTTCGTCCGGTGGAAAAATGGCGAAAAAAGGGGTGGGCTATAGCCTTGGGGCGTGGGGCGTGCGAAGTTCGTCCGCCGGAATCGGAATGGGGCGAAACTTTGCGTGCCCCCTCCGTGTACCAAAAATAGGCCGCGGGCAAAGCCGCGCCTAAAAATGAGAGCCCGAAGTCTGGGGCCCCCAGTTTGTCCAGCGGAAAAATGCCCAAAGCACGGGTGGGCTATAGCCTTGCGGCGTGGGGCTGGCAAAGTTCGTCCGCCGGACTCGGAATGGGGTGAAACTTTGCGTGCCCCCTCCGTGTGCCAAAAATAGGTGCGGGCAAAGCCGCGCCCAAAAACGAGCGCCCGAAGTCCGGGGCCCCAAGTTCGTCCAGCGGAAAAATGCCCAAAAAACGGGTGGGCTATAGCCTTGGGCCGTGGGGCTGGCGAAGTTCATCTGCCGGACTCGGAATGGGGCGAAACTTTGCGTGCCCCCTCCGTGTGCCAAAAATAGGCCGCGGGCAAAGCCGCGCCAAAAAACGAGCGCCCGAAGTCCGGGGCCCCAAGTTCGTCCAGCGGAAAAATGCCCAAAAAACGATGGGCTATAGCCTTGGGGCGTGGGGCTGGCGAAGTTCGTCCGCCGGACTCGGAATGGGGCGAAACTTTGCGTGCCCCCTCCGTGTGCCAAAAATAGGCCGCGGACAAAGCCGCGACCAAAAACGAGCGCCCAAAGTCCGGGGCCCCAAGGTCGTCCAGCGGAAAAATGCCCAAAAAATGGGTGGGCTATAGCCTTGGGGCGTGGGGCTGGCGAAGTTCGTCCGCCGGACTCGGAATGGGGCGAAACTTTGCATGCCCCCTCCGTGTGCCAAAAATAGGCCGCGGGCAAAGCCGCGCCCAAAAACGAGTGCCCGAAGTCCGGGCCCCAAGGTCGTCCAGCGGAAAAATGCCCAAAAAACGATGGGCTATAGCCTTGGGGCGTGGGGCTGGCGAAGTTCGTCCGCCGGACTCGGAATGGGACGAAACTTTGTGTGCCCCCTCCGTGTGCCAAAAATAGGCCGCAGACAAAGCCGCGCCCAAAAACGAGTGCCCGAAGTCCGGGGCCCCAAGTTCGTCCGGTGGAAAAATGGCGAAAAAAGGGTTGGGCTATAGCCTTGGGCCGTGGGGCTGGCGAAGTTCGTCTGCCGGACTTGGAATGGGGCGAAACTTTGCGTGCCCCCTCCATGTGCCAAAAATAGGCCGCGGGCAAAGCCGCACCAAAAAACGAGCGCCCGAAGTCCGGGGCCCCAAGTTCGTCCAGCGGAAAAATGCCCAAAAAACGATGGGCTATAGCCTTGGGGCGTGGGGCTGGCGAAGTTCGTCCGCCGGACTCGGAATGGGGCGAAACTTTTCGTGCCCCCTCCGTGTGCCAAAAATAGGCCGTGGGCAAAGCCGCGCCCAAAAACGAGCGCCCGAAGTCCGGAGCCCCAAGTTCGTCCAGCGGAAAAATGCCCAAAAAACGATGGGCTATAGCCTTGGGGCGTGGGGCTGGCGAACTTCGTCCGCCGGACTCGGAATAAGACGAAACTTTGCGTGCCCCCTCCGTGTGCCAAAAATAGGCCGCGAGCAAAGCCGCGCCCAAAAACGAGTGCCCGAAGTCTGGGGCCCCAAGTTCGTCCGGTGGAAAAATGGCGAAAAAAGGGGTGGGCTATAGCCTTGGGCCGTGGGGCTGGCGAAGTTCGTCTGGCGGACTCGGAATGGGGCGAAACTTTGCGTGCCCCCTCCGTGTGCCAAAAATAGGCCGCGGGCAAAGCCGCACCAAAAAACGAGCGCCCGAAGTCCGGGGCCCCAAGTTCGTCCAGCGGAAAAATGCCCAAAAAACGATGGGCTATAGCCTTGGGGCGTGGGGCTGGCGAAGTTCGTCCGCCGGACTCGGAATGGGGCGAAACTCTGCGTGCCCCCTCCGTGTGCCAAAAATAGGTCGCGGGCAAAGCCGCGCCCAAAAACGAGTGCCCAAAGTCCGGGGCCCCAAGGTCGTCCAGCGGAAAAATGCCCAAAAAACGGGTGGGCTATAGCCTTGGGGCGTGGGGCTGGCGAAGTCCGTCCGCCGGACTCGGAATGGGGCGAAACTTTGTGTGCCCCCTCCGTGTGCCAAAAATAGGCCGCGGGCAAAGCCGCGACCAAAAACGAGCGCCCGAAGTCCGGGGCCCCAAGTTCGTCCAGCGGAAAAATGCCCAAAAAATGGGTGGGCTATAGCCTTGGGGCGTGGGGCTGGCGAAGTTCGTCCGCCGGACTCGGAATGGGGCGAAACTTTGCGTGCCCCCTCCGTGTGCCAAAAATAGGCCGTGGGCAAAGCCGCGCCCAAAAACGAGTGCCCGAAGTCCGGGGCCCCAAGTTCGTCCAGCGCAAAAAATGCCCAAAAAACGATGGGCTATAGCCTTGGGGCATGGGGCTGGCGAAGTTCGTCCGCCGGAATCGGAATGGGGCGAAACTCTGCGTGCCCCCTCCGTGTGCCAAATCTAGGCCGCGGCCAAAGCCGCGCCCAAAAACGAGCGCCCGAAGTCCGGGGCCCCAAGTTCGTCCAGCGGAAAAATGCCCAAAAAACGGGTGGGCTATAGCCTTGGGGCGTGGGGCTGGCGAAGCTCGTCCGCCGGACTCGGAATGGGGCGAAACTTTGCGTGCCCCCTCCGTGTGCCAAAAATAGGCCATGGACAAAGCCGCGCCCAAAAACGAGCGCCCGAAGTCCGGGCCCCCAAGTTCGTCCAGCGGAAAAATGCCCAAAAAATGATGGGCTATAGCCTTGGGGCGTGGGGCTGGCGAAGTTCGTCCGCCGGAATCGGAATGGGGCGAAACTTTGCGTGCCCCCTCCGTGTACCAAAAATAGGCCGCGGGGAAAGCCGCGCCGAAAAACGAGCGCCCGAAGTCCGGGGCCCCAAGTTCGTCCAGCGGAAAAATGCTAAAAAAATGATGGGCTATAGCCTTGGGGCGTGGGGCTGGCGAAGTTCGTCCGCCGGACTCGGAATGGGGCGAAACTTTATGTGCCCCCTCCGTGTGCCAAAAATAGGCCGCGGGCAAAGCCGTGCCCAAAAACGAGTGCCCGAAGTCCGGGGCCCTAAGTTCGTCCAGCGGAAAAATGCCCAAAAAACGGGTGGGCTATAGCCTTGGGGCGTGGTGCGGGCGAAGTTCATCCGCCGGACTCGGAATGGGGCGAAACTTTGCATGCCCCCTCCGTGTGCCAAAAATAGGCCGCGGCCAAAGCCACGCCCAAAAACAAGCGCTCGAAGTCCGGGGCCCCAAGGTCGTCCAGTGGAAAAATGCCCAAAAAACGGGTGGGCTATAGCCTTGGGGCGTGGGGCTGGCGAGGTTCGTCCGCCGGACTCGGAATGGGACAAAACTTTGCGTGCCCCCTCCGTGTGCGAAAAATAGGCTACGGGCAAAGCTGCACCCAAAAACGAGCGCCCGAAGTCCAGGGCCCCAAGTTCGTCCAGTGGAAAAATGCCCAAAAAACGGGTGGGCTATAGCCTTGGGGCGTGGGGCTGGCGAAGTAAGTCCGCCGGACTCGGAATGGGGCGAAACTTTGCGTTCCCCCTCCGTGTGCCAAAAATAGGCCGCGGGCAAAGCCGCGCCCAAAAACGAGCGTCCGAAGTCCGGGGCCCCAAGTTCGTCTAGCGGAAAAATCCCCAAAAAACGATGGGCTATAGCCTTGGGGCGTGGGGCTGGCGAAGTTCGTCCGCCGGACTCGGAATGGGGCGAAACTTTGCGTACCCCCTCCGTGTGCCAAAAATAGGCCGCGGGCAAAGCCGCGCCCAAAAACGAGCGCCCGAAGTCCGGGGCCCCAAGTTCGTCCGGTGGAAAAATGGCGAAAAAAGGGGTGGGCTATAGCCTTGGGCCGTGGGGCTGGCGAAGTTCGTCTGCCGGACTCGGAATGGGGCGAAACTTTGCGTGCCCCCTCCGTGTACCAAAAATAGGCCCCGGGCAAAGCCGCGCCAAAAAACGAGCGCCCCGAAGTCCCGGGGCCCCAAGTTCGTCCAGCGGAAAAATGCCCAAAAAACGATGGGCTATAGCCTTGGGGCGCGGGGCTGGCGAAGTTCGTCCGCTGGAATCGGAATGGGGCGAAACTTTGCGTGCCGCCTCCATATGCCAAAAATAGGCCGCGGGCAAAGCCGCGCCTAAAAATGAGCGCCCGAAGTCTGGGGGGCCCAAGTTCGTCCAGCGGAAAAATGCCCAAAACACGGGAGGGCTATAGCCTTGCGGCGTGGGGCTGGCGAAGTTCGTCTGCCGGACTCGGAATGGGTGTGAAACTTTGCGTGCCCCCTCCGTGTGCCAAAAATAGGCGCGGGCAAAAGCCGCGCCCAAAAACCAGCGCCCGAAGTCCGGGGCCCCAAGTTCGTCCAGCGGAAAAATGCCCAAAAAACGGGTGGGCTATAGCCTTGGGGCGTGGGGCTGGCGAAGTTCGTCCGCCGGACTCGGAATGGGGCGAAACTTTGCGTGCCCCCTCCGTGTGCCAAAAATAGGCCGTGGGCAAAGCCGCGCCCAAAAATGAGTGCCCGAAGTCCGGGCCCCCATGTTCGTCCAGCGGAAAAATGCCCAAAAAACGATGGGCTATAGCCTTGGGGCGTGGGGCTGGCGAAGTTCGTCCGCCGGAATCGGAATGGGGCAAAACTTTGCGTGCCCCCTCCGTGTGCCAAAAATAGGCCGCGGGCAAAGCCGCACCCAAAAACGAGCGCCCGAAGTCCGGGGGCCCCAAGTTCGTCCAGCGGAAAAAATGCCCAAAAAACGGGTGGGCTATAGCCTTGGGGCGTGGGGCTGGCGAAGTTCGTCCGCCGGACTTGGAATGGGGTAAAAACTTTGCGTGCCCCCTCCGTGGTGCCAAAAATAGGCCGCGGGCAAAGTCGCGCCCAAAAACGAGCACCCGAAGTCCGGGGGCCCCAAGTTCGTCCCAGCGGAAAAATGCCCAAAAAACGGGTGGGCTATAGCCTTGGGGCGTGGGGCTGGCGAAGTTCGTCCGCCGGACTCGGAATGGGGCGAAACTTTGCCTGCTCCCTCCGTGTGCCAAAAATAGGCCGCGGGCAAACCCGCGCCCAAAAACGAGGCGCCCAAAGTCCGGGCCCCAAGTTCGTCCAGCGGAAAAATGCCCAAAAAACGATGGGCTATAGCCTTGGGGCGTGGGGCTGGCGAAGTTCGTCTGCCGGACTCGGAATGGGGCGAAACTTTGCGTGCCCCCTCCATGTAACAAAAATAGGCCGCGGGCAAAGCCGCGTCCAAAAACGAGCGCCCGAAGCCCGGGGCCCCAAGTTCGTCCGGTGGAAAAAATGGCGAAAAAAGGGGTGGGCTATAGCCTTGGGCCGTGGGGCTGGCGAAGTTCGTCTGCCGGACTCGGAATGGGGCGAAACTTTGCGTGCCCCCTCCGTGTGCCAAAAATAGGCCGCGGGCAAAGCCGCGCCAAAAAACGAGCGCCCGAAGTCCGGGGCCCCAAGTTCGTCCAGCGGAAAAAATGCCCAAAAAACGATGGGCTATAGCCTTGGGGCGTGGGGCTGGCGAAGTTCGTCCGCTGGAATCGGAATGGGGCGAAACTTTGCATGCCCCCTCCATGTGCCAAAAATAGGCCGCGGGCAAAGCCGCGCCTAAAAATGAGCGCCCGAAGTCTGGGGGCCCAAGTTCGTCCAGGGGAAAAATGCCCAAAACACGGGGAGGGCTATAGCCTTGCGGCGTGGGGCTGGCGAAGTTCGTCTGCCGGACTCGGAATGGGGTGAAACTTTGCGTGCCCCCTCCGTGTGCCAAAAATAGGCCCGCGGGCAAAGCCGTGCCCAAAAACGAGCACCCCGAAGTCCGGGGCCCCAAGTTCGTCCAGCGGAAAAATGCCCAAAAAACGATGGGCTATAGCCTTGGGGCGTGGGGGCTGGCGAAGTTCGTCCGCCGGACTCAGAATGGGGCGAAACTTTGCGTGCTCCCTCCGTGTGCCAAAAATAGGCCGCGGGAAAAGCCGCGCCCAAAAACGAGCACCCAAAGTCCGGGCCCCAAGTTCGTCCAGCGGAAAAATGCCCAAAAAACGATGGGCTATAGCCTTGAGGCGTGGGGCCGGCGAAGTTCGTCCGCCGGACTCGGAATGGGGCGAAACTTTGCGTGCCCCCTCCGTGTGCCAAAAATAGGCCGCGGGCAAAGCCGCGTCCAAAAACGAGCGCCCGAAGTCCGGGGCCCCAAGTTCGTCCGGTGGAAAAATGGCGAAAAAAGGGGTGGGCTATAGCCTTGGGCCGTGGGGCTGGCGAAGTTCGTCTGCCGGACTCGGAATGGGGCGAAACTTTGCGTGCCCCCTCCGAGTGCCAAAAATAGGCCGCGGGCAAAGCCGCACCCAAAAACGAGCGCCCCGAAGTCCGGGGCCCCAAGTTCGTCCAGCGGAAAAATGCCCAAAAAACGGGTGGGCTATAGCCTTGGGGCGTGGGGCTGGCGAAGTTCGTCCGCCGGACTTGGAATAGGGGCGAAACTTTGCGTGCCCCCTCCGGTGTGCCAAAAATAGGCCGCGGCCAAAGCCGCGCCCAAAAACGAGCGCCCGAAGTCCGGGGCCCCAAGTTCGTCCAGCGGAAAAATGCCCAAAAAACGGGTGGGTTATAGCCTCGGGGCGTGGGGCTGGGGAAGTTCGTCCGCCGGACTCGGAATGGGGCGAAACTTTGCGTGCCCCCTCCGTGTACCAAAAATAGGCCGCGGGGAAAGCCGCGCCGAAAAACGAGCGCCCGAAGTCCGGGGCCCCAAGTTCGTCCAGCGGAAAAATGCCCAAAAAACGGGTGGGCTATAGCCTTGGGGCGTGGGGCTGGCGAAGTTCGTCCGCCGGACTCGGAATGGGACGAAACTTTGCGTGCCCCCTCCGTGTGCCAAAAATAGGCCGCGGGCAAAGCCGCGCCCAAAAACGAGCGCCCGAAGTCCAGGCCCCAAGTTCGTCCAGCGGAAAAATGCCCAAAAAACGATGGGCTATAGCCTTGGGGCGTGGGGCTGGCGAAGTTCGTCCGCCGGACTCGGAATGGGACGAAACTTTGCGTGCCCCCTCCGTGTGCCAAAAATAGGCCGTGGGCAAAGCTGCGCCCAGAAACGAGCGCGCCCGAAGTCCGGGGCCCCAAGTTCGTCCAGCGGAAAAATGCCCAAAACACGGGAGGGCTATAGCCTTGCGGCGTGGGGCTGGCGAAGTTCGTCTGCCGGACTCGGAATGGGGTGAAACTTTGCGTGCCCCCTCCGTGTGCCAAAAATAGGCGCGGGCAAAGCCGCACCCAAAAACGAGCGCCCGAAGTCCGGGGCCCCAAGTTCGTCCAGCGGAAAAAATGCCCAAAAAACGGGTGGGCTATGGCCTTGGGGCGTGGGGCTGGCGAAGTTCGTTCCGCCGGACTCGGAATGGGGCGAAACTTTTCGTGCCCCCTCCGGTGTGCCAAAAATAGGCCGTGGGCAAAGCCGCGCCCAAGAACGAGTGCCCGAAGTCCGGGCCCCCATGTTCGTCCAGCGGAAAAATGCCCAAAAAACGATGGGCTATAGCCTTGGGGCGTGGGGGCTGGCGAAGTTCGTCCGCCGGAATCGGAATGGGGCAAAACTTTGCGTGCCCCCTCCGTGTGCCAAAAATAGGCCGCGGGCAAAGCCGCACCCAAAAACGAGCGCCCGAAGTCCGGGGCCCCAAGTTCGTCCAGCGGAAAAATGCCCAAAAAAACGGGTGGGCTATAGCCTTGGGGCGTGGGGCTGGCGAAGTTCGTCCGCCGGACTTGGAATGGGGCGAAACTTTGCGTGCCCCCTCCGTGTGCCAAAAATAGGCCGCGGGCAAAGTCGCGCCCAAAAACGAGCACCCGAAGTCCGGGGCCCCAAGTTCGTCCAGCGGAAAAATGCCCAAAAAACGGGGTGGGCTATAGCCTTGGGGCGTGGGGCTGGCGAAGTTCGTCCGCCGGACTCGGAATGGGGCGAAACTTTGCGTGCCCCCCTCCGTGTGCCAAAAATAGGCCGCGGGCAAAGCCGCGCCCAAAAACGAGCGCTCGAAGTCCGGGGCCCCAAGTTCGTCCAGCGGAAAAAATGCCCAATAAACGATGGGCTATAGCCTTGGGACGTGGGGCTGGCGAAGTTCGTCCGCCGGACTCGGAATGGGATGAAACTTTGCGTGCCCCCTCCGTGTGCCAAAAATAGGCCGTGGGCAAAGCTGCGCCCAAAAACGAGCGCCCGAAGTCCGGGGCCCCAAGTTCGTCCAGCGGAAAAATGCCCAAAAAACGGGTGGGTTATAGCCTCGGGGCGTGGGGCTGGGGAAGTTCGTCCGCCGGACTCGGAATGGGGCGAAACTTTGCGTGCCCCCTCCGTGTACCAAAAATAGGCCGCGGGCAAAGCCGCGCCGAAAAACGAGTGCCCGAAGTCCGGGGCCCCAAGTTCGTCCAGCGGAAAAAATGCTCAAAAAACGATGGGCTATAGCCTTGGGGCGTGGGGCTGGCGAAGTTCGTCCGCCGGACTCGGAATGGGGCGAAACTTTATGTGCCCCCTCCGTGTGCCAAAAATAGGCCGCGGGCAAAGCCGTGCCCAAAAACGAGTGCTCGAAGTCCGGGGCCCTAAGTTCGTCCAGCGGAAAAATGCCCAAAAAACGGGTGGGCTATAGCCTTGGGGCGTGGTGCGGGCGAAGTTCATCCGCCGGACTCGGAATGGGGCGAAACTTTGCGTGCCCCCTCCGTGTGCCAAAAATAGGCCGCGGCCAAAGCCGCGCCCAAAAACAAGCGCTCGAAGTCCGGGGGCCCCAAGGTCGTCCAGCGGAAAAATGCCCAAAAAACGGGTGGGCTATAGCCTTGGGGCGTGGGGCTGGCGAGGTTCGTCCGCCGGACTCGGAATGGGACGAAACTTTGCGTGCCCCCTCCGTGTGCGAAAAATAGGCTACGGGCAAAGCTGCACCCAAAAACGAGCGCCCGAAGTCCAGGGCCCCAAGTTCGTCCAGTGGAAAAATGCCCAAAAAACGGGTGGGCTATAGCCTTGGGGCGTGGGGGCTGGGGAAGAAAGTCCGCCGGACTCGGAATGGGGCGAAACTTTGCGTTCCCCCTCCGTGTGCCAAAAATAGGCCGCGGGCAAAGCCGCGCCCAAAAAATGAGCGTCCGAAGTCCGGGGCCCCAAGTTCGTCCAGCGGAAAAATCCCCAAAAAACGATGGGCTATAGCCTTGGGGCGTGGGGCTGGCGAAGTTCGTCCGCCGGACTCGGAATGGGGCAAAACTTTGCGTGCCCCCTCCGTGTGCCAAAAATAGGCCGCGGGCAAAGCCGCGCCCAAATACGAACGACCGAAGTCCGGGGCCCCCAAGTTCGTCCAACGGAAAAATGCCCAAAAAACGGGTGGGCTATAGCCTTGGGGCGTGGGGCTGGCGAAGTTCGTCCGCCGGACTCGGAATGGGGCGAAACTTTGTGTACCCCCTCCGTGTGCCAAAAATAGGCCGCGGGCAAAGCCGCGCCCAAAAACGAGCGCCCGAAGTCCGGGGGCCCCCAAGTTCGTCCGGTGGAAAAATGGCGAAAAAAGGGGTGGGCTATAGCCTTGGGCCGTGGGGCTGGCGAAGTTCCTCTGCCGGACTAGGAATGGGGCGAAACTTTGCGTGCCCCCTCCGTGTGCCAAAAATAGGCCGCGGGCAAAGCCGCGCCAAAAAACGAGCGCCCGAAGTCCGGGGCCCCAAGTTCGTCCAGCGGAAAAATGCCGAAAAAACGATGGGCTATAGCCTTGGGGCGTGGGGCTGGCGAAGTTTCGTCCGCTGGAATCGGAATGGGGCGAAACTTTGCATGCCCCCTCCATGTGCCAAAAATAGGCCGCGGGCAAAGCCGCACCTAAAAATGAGCGCCCGAAGTCTGGGGGCCCAAGTTCGTCCAGCGGAAAAATGCCCAAAAACACGGGAGGGCTATAGCCTTGCGGCGTGGGGCTGGCGAAGTTCGTCTGCCGGACTCGGAATGGGGTGAAACTTTGCGTGCCCCCTCCGTGTGCCAAAAATAGGCGCGGGCAAAGCCGCACCCAAAAACGAGCGCCCGAAGTCCGGGGGCCCCAAGTTCGTCCAGCGGAAAAATGCCCAAAAAAACGGGTGGGCTATAGCCTTGGGGCGTGGGGCTGGCGAAGTTCGTCCGCCGGACTCGGAATGGGGCGAAACTTTTCGTGCCCCCTCCGTGTGCCAAAAATAGGCCGTGGGCAAAGCCGCGCCCAAAAACGAGTGCCCGAAGTCCGGGCCCCCCATGTTCGTCCAGCGGAAAAATGCCCAAAAAACGATGGGCTATAGCCTTGGGGCGTGGGGCTGGCGAAGTTCGTCCGCCGGAATCGGAATGGGGCAAAACTTTGCGTGCCCCCTCCGTGTGCCAAAAATAGGCCGCGGGCAAAGCCGTACCCAAAAAACGAGCGCCCGAAGTCCGGGGCCCCAAGTTCGTCCAGCGGAAAAATGCCCAAAAAACGGGTGGGCTATAGCCTTGGGGCGTGGGGCTGGCGAAGTTCGTCCGCCGGACTTGGAATGGGGCGAAACTTTGCGTGCCCCCTCCGTGTGCCAAAAATAGGCCGCGGACAAAGTCGCGCCCAAAAACGAGCACCCGAAGTCCGGGGCCCCAAGTTCGTCCAGCGGAAAAATGCCCAAAAAAACGGGTGGGCTATAGCCTTGGGGCGTGGGGCTGGCGAAGTTCGTCCGCCGGACTCGGAATGGGGCGAAACTTTGCGTGCCCCCTCCGTGTGCCAAAAATAGGCCGCGGGCAAAGCCGCGCCCAAAAACGAGCGCCCGAAGTCCGGGCCCCAAGTTCGTCTAGCGGAAAAATGCCCAAAAAACGATGGGCTATAGCCTTGGGCCGTGGGGCTGGCGAAGTTCGTCCGCCGGACTCGGAATGGGACGAAACTTTTGCGTGCCCCCCCTCCGTGTGCCAAAAATAGGCCGTGGGCAAAGCTGCGCCCAAAAACGAGTGCCCGAAGTCCGGGGCCCCAAGTTCGTCCAGCGGAAAAATGCCCAAAAAACGGGTGGGTTATAGCCTCGGGGCGTGGGGCTGGGGAAGTTCGTCCGCCGGACTCGGAATGGGACGAAACTTTGCGTGCCCCCTCCGTGTGCGAAAAATAGGCTACGGGCAAAGCTGCACCCAAAAACGAGCACCCGAAGTCCAGGGCCCCAAGTTCGTCCAGTGGAAAAATGCCCAAAAAACGGGTGGGCTATAGCCTTGGGGCGTGGGGCTGGGGAAGAAAGTCCGCCGGACTCGGAATGGGGCGAAACTTTGCGTTCCCCCTCCGTGTGCCAAAAATAGGCCGCGGGCAAAGCCGCGCCCAAAAATGAGCGTCCGAAGTCCGGGGCCCCAAGTTCGTCCAGCGGAAAAATCCCCAAAAAACGATGGGCTATAGCCTTGGGGCGTGGGGCTGGCGAAGTTCGTCCGCCGGACTCGGAATGGGGCAAAACTTTGCGTGCCCCCTCCATGTGCCAAAAATAGGCCGCGGGCAAAGCCGCGCCCAAATACGAACGACCGAAGTCCGGGGCCCCAAGTTCGTCCAGCGGAAAAATGCCCAAAAAACGGGTGGGCTATAGCCTTGGGGCGTGGGGCTGGCGAAGTTCGTCCGCCGGACTCGGAATGGGGCGAAACTTTGTGTACCCCCTCCGTGTGCCAAAAATAGGCTGCGGGCAAAGCCGCGCCCAAAAACGAGCGCCCGAAGTCCGGGGCCCCAAGTTCGTCCGGTGGAAAAATGGCGAAAAAAGGGGTGGGCTATAGCCTTGGGCCGTGGGGCTGGCGAAGTTCCTCTGCCGGACTAGGAATGGGGCGAAACTTTGCGTGCCCCCTCCGTGTGCCAAAAATAGGCCGCGGGCATAGCCGCGCCAAAAAACGAGCACCCGAAGTCCGGGGCCCCAAGTTCGTCCAGCGGAAAAATGCCCAAAAAACGATGGGCTATAGCCTTGGGGCGTGGGGCTGGCGAAGTTCGTCCGCTGGAATCGGAATGGGGCGAAACTTTGCGTGCCCCCTCCATGTGCCAAAAATAGGCCGCGGCCAAAGCCGCGCCTAAAAATGAGCGCCCGAAGTCTGGGGGCCCAAGTTCGTCCAGCGGAAAAATGCCCAAAACACGGGAGGGCTATAGCCTTGCGGCGTGGGGCTGGCGAAGTTCGTCTGCCGGACTCGGAATGGGGTGAAACTTTGCGTGCCCCCTCCGTGTGCCAAAAATAGGCGCGGGTAAAGCCGCGCCCCAAAAACGAGCGCCCGAAGTCCGGGGCCCCAAGTTCGTCCAGCGGAAAAATGCCCAAAAAATGGGTGGGCTATAGCCTTGGGCCGTGGGGCTGGCGAAGTTCGTCCGCCGGACTCGGAATGGGGCGAAACTTTGCGTGCCCCCTCCATGTGCCAAAAATAGGCCGTGGGCAAAGCCGCGCCCAAAAACGAGTGCCCGAAGTCCGGGCCCCCATGTTCGTCCAGCGGAAAAATGCCCAAAAAACGATGGGCTATAGCCTTGGGGCGTGGGGCTGGCGAAGTTCGTCCGCCGGAATCGGAATGGGGCAAAACTTTGCGTGCCCCCTCCGTGTGCCAAAAATAGGCCGCGGGCAAAGCCGCACCCAAAAACGAGCGCCCGAAGTCCGGGGGCCCCCAAGTTCGTCCAGCGGAAAAATGCCCAAAAAACGGGTGGGCTATAGCCTTGGGGCGTGGGGCTGGCGAAGTTCGTCCGCCGGACTTGGAATGGGGAGAAACTTTGCGTGCCCCCTCCGTGTGCCAAAAATAGGCCGCGGGCAAAGTCGCGCCCAAAAACGAGCACCCGAAGTCCGGGGCCCCAAGTTCGTCCAGCGGAAAAATGCCCAAAAAACGGGTGGGCTATAGCCTTGGGGCGTGGGGCTGGCGAAGTTCGTCCGCCGGACTCGGAATGGGGCGAAACTTTGCGTGCCCCCTCCGGTGTGCCAAAAATAGGCCGCGGACAAAGCCGCGCCCAAAAAACGAGCGCCCGAAGTCCGGGCCCCAAGTTCGTCCAGCGGAAAAATGCCCAAAAAACGATGGGCTATAGCCTTGGGGCGTGGGGCTGGCGAAGTTCGTCCGCCGGACTCGGAATGGGACGAAACTTTGCGTGCCCCCTCCGTGTGCCAAAAATAGGCCGTGGGCAAAGCTGCGCCCAAAAACGAGCGCCCGAAGTCCGGGGCCCCCAAGTTCGTCCAGCGGAAAAAATGCCCAAAAAAACGGGTGGGTTATAGCCTCGGGGCGTGGGGCTGGGGAAGTTCGTCCGCCGGACTCGGAATGGGGCGAAACTTTGCGTGCCCCCTCCGGTGTACCAAAAATAGGCCGCGGGCAAAGCCGCGCCGAAAAACGAGTGCCCGAAGTCCGGGGCCCCAAGTTCGTCCAGCGGAAAAAATGCTCAAAAAAACGATGGGCTATAGCCTTGGGGCGTGGGCTGGCGAAGTTCGTCCGCCGGACTCGGAATGGGGCGAAACTTTATGTGCCCCCTCCGTGTGCCAAAAATAGGCCGCGAGCAAAGCCGTGCCCAAAAACGAGTTGCCCGAAGTCCGGGGCCCTAAGTTCGTCCCAGCGGAAAAATGCCCAAAAAAACGGGTGGGCTATAGCCTTGGGGCGTGGTGCGGGCGAAGTTCATCCGCCGGACTCGGAATGGGGCGAAACTTTACGTGCCCCCCTCCGTGTGCCAAAAATAGGCCGCGGCCAAAGCCGCGCCCAAAAACAAGCGCTCGAAGTCCGGGGCCCCAAGGTCGTCCAGCGGAAAAATGCCCAAAAAACGGGTGGGCTATAGCCTTGGGGCGTGGGGGCTGGCGAGGTTCGTCCGCCGGACTCGGAATGGGACGCAACTTTGCGTGCCCCCCTCCGTGTGCGAAAAATAGGCTACGGGTAAAGCTGCACCCAAAAACGAGCGCCCGAAGCCCAGGGCCCCAAGTTCGTCCAGTGGAAAAATGCCCAAAAAACGGGTGGGCTATAGCCTTGGGGCGTGGGGCTGGCGAAGTAAGTCCGCCGGACTCGGAATAGGGCGAAACTTTGCGTGCCCCCTCCGTGTGCCAAAAATAGGCCGCGGGCAAAGCCGCGCCCAAAAACGAGCGTCCGAAGTCTGGGGCCCCAAGTTCGTCCAGCGGAAAAATCCCCAAAAAATGATGGGCTATAGCCGTGGGGCGTGGGGCTGGCGAAGTTCGTCCGCCGGACTCGGAATGGGGCAAAACTTTGCGTGCCCCCTCCGTGTGCCAAAAATAGGCCGCGGGCAGAGCCGCGCCCAAATACGAACGCCCGAAGTCCGGGGCCCCAAGTTCGTCCAGCGGAAAAAATGCCCAAAAAACGGGTGGGCTATAGCCCTTGGGGCGTGGGGCTGGCGAAGTTCGTCCGCCGGACTCGGAATGGGGCGAAACTTTGTGTACCCCCTCCGTGTGCCAAAAATAGGCCGCGGGCAAAGCCGCGCCCAAAAACGAGCGCCCGAAGTCCGGGGCCCCAAGTTCGTCCGGTGGAAAAATGGCGAAAAAAGGGGTGGGCTATAGCCTTGGGCCGTGGGGCTGGCGAAGTTCCTCTGCCGGACTAGGAATGGGGCGAAACTTTGCGTGCCCCCTCCGTGTGCCAAAAATAGGCCGCGGGCAAAGCCGCGCCAAAAAACGAGCGCCCGAAGTCCGGGGCCCCAAGTTCGTCCAGCGGAAAAATGCCGAAAAAACGATGGGCTATAGCCTTGGGGCGTGGGGCTGGCGAAGTTCGTCCGCTGGAATCGGAATGGGGCGAAACTTTGCATGCCCCCTCCATGTGCCAAAAATAGGCCGCGGGCAAAGCCGCACCTAAAAATGAGCGCCCGAAGTCTGGGGGCCCAAGTTCGTCCAGCGGAAAAAATGCCCAAAACACGGGAGGGCTATAGCCTTGCGGCGTGGGGCTGGCGAAGTTCGTCTGCCGGACTCGGAATGGGGTGAAACTTTGCGTGCCCCCTCCGTGTGCCAAAAATAGGCGCGGGCAAAGCCGCACCCCAAAAACGAGCGCCCGAAGTCCGGGGCCCCAAGTTCGTCCAGCGGAAAAATGCCCAAAAAAACGGGTGGGCTATAGCCTTGGGGCGTGGGGCTGGCGAAGTTCGTCCGCCGGACTCGGAATGGGGCGAAACTTTTCGTGCCCCCTCCGTGTGCCAAAAATAGGCCGTGGGCAAAGCCGCGCCCAAAAACGAGTGCCCGAAGTCCGGGCCCCCATGTTCGTCCAGCGGAAAAATGCCCAAAAAACGATGGGCTATAGCCTTGGGGCGTGGGGCTGGCGAAGTTCGTCCGCCGGAATCGGAATGGGGCAAAACTTTGCGTGCCCCCTCCGTGTGCCAAAAATAGGCCGCGGGCAAAGCCGTACCCAAAAACGAGCGCCCGAAGTCCGGGGCCCCAAGTTCGTCCCAGCGGAAAAATGCCCAAAAAAACGGGTGGGCTATAGCCTTGGGGCGTGGGGCTGGCGAAGTTCGTCCGCCGGACTTGGAATGGGGCGAAACTTTGCGTGCCCCCTCCGTGTGCCAAAAATAGGCCGCGGACAAAGTCGCGCCCAAAAACGAGCACCCGAAGTCCGGGGCCCCAAGTTCGTCCAGCGGAAAAATGCCCAAAAAACGGGTGGGCTATAGCCTTGGGGCGTGGGGCTGGCGAAGTTCGTCCGCCGGACTCGGAATGGGGCGAAACTTTGCGTGCCCCCTCCGTGTGCCAAAAATAGGCCGCGGGCAAAGCCGCGCCCCAAAAACGAGCGCCCGAAGTCCGGGCCCCAAGTTCGTCTAGCGGAAAAATGCCCAAAAAACGATGGGCTATAGCCTTGGGCCGTGGGGCTGGCGAAGTTCGTCCGCCGGACTCGGAATGGGACGAAACTTTGCGTGCCCCCTCCGTGTGCCAAAAATAGGCCGTGGGCAAAGCTGCGCCCAAAAACGAGTGCCCGAAGTCCGGGGCCCCAAGTTCGTCCAGCGGAAAAATGCCCAAAAAACGGGTGGGTTATAGCCTCGGGGCGTGGGGCTGGGGAAGTTCGTCCGCCGGACTCGGAATGGGACGAAACTTTGCGTGCCCCCTCCGTGTGCGAAAAATAGGCTACGGGCAAAGCTGCACCCAAAAACGAGCACCCGAAGTCCAGGGCCCCAAGTTCGTCCAGTGGAAAAAATGCCCCAAAAAACGGGTGGGCTATAGCCTTGGGGCGTGGGGCTGGGGAAGAAAGTCCGCCGGACTCGGAATGGGGCGAAACTTTGCGTTCCCCCTCCGTGTGCCAAAAATAGGCCGCGGGCAAAGCCGCGCCCAAAAATGAGCGTCCGAAGTCCGGGGCCCCAAGTTCGTCCAGCGGAAAAATCCCCAAAAAACGATGGGCTATAGCCTTGGGGCGTGGGGCTGGCGAAGTTCGTCCGCCGGACTCGGAATGGGGCAAAACTTTGCGTGCCCCCTCCATGTGCCAAAAATAGGCCGCGGGCAAAGCCGCGCCCAAATACGAACGACCGAAGTCCGGGGCCCCAAGTTCGTCCAGCGGAAAAATGCCCAAAAAAACGGGTGGGCTATAGCCTTGGGGCGTGGGGCTGGCGAAGTTCGTCCGCCCGGACTCGGAATGGGGCGAAACTTTGTGTACCCCCTCCGTGTGCCAAAAATAGGCTGCGGGCAAAGCCGCGCCCAAAAACGAGCGCCCGAAGTCCGGGGCCCCAAGTTCGTCCGGTGGAAAAATGGCGAAAAAAGGGGTGGGCTATAGCCTTGGGCCGTGGGGCTGGCGAAGTTCCTCTGCCGGACTAGGAATGGGGCGAAACTTTGCGTGCCCCCTCCGTGTGCCAAAAATAGGCCGCGGGCATAGCCGCGCCAAAAAACGAGCACCCGAAGTCCGGGGCCCCAAGTTCGTCCAGCGGAAAAAATGCCCAAAAAACGATGGGCTATAGCCTTGGGGCGTGGGGCTGGCGAAGTTCGTCCCGCTGGAATCGGAATGGGGCGAAACTTTGCGTGCCCCCTCCATGTGCCAAAAATAGGCCGCGGCCAAAGCCGCGCCTAAAAATGAGCGCCCGAAGTCTGGGGGCCCAAGTTCGTCCAGCGGAAAAATGCCCAAAACACGGGAGGGCTATAGCCTTGCGGCGTGGGGCTGGCGAAGTTCGTCTGCCGGACTCGGAATGGGGTGAAACTTTGCGTGCCCCCTCCGTGTGCCAAAAATAGGCGCGGGTAAAGCCGCGCCCAAAAACGAGCGCCCGAAGTCCGGGGCCCCAAGTTCGTCCAGCGGAAAAATGCCAAAAAATGGGTGGGCTATAGCCTTGGGCCGTGGGGCTGGCGAAGTTCGTCCGCCGGACTCGGAATGGGGCGAAACTTTGCGTGCCCCCTCCATGTGCCAAAAATAGGCCGTGGGCAAAGCCGCGCCCAAAAACGAGTGCCCGAAGTCCGGGCCCCCATGTTCGTCCAGCGGAAAAATGCCCAAAAAACGATGGGCTATAGCCTTGGGGCGTGGGGCTGGCGAAGTTCGTCCGCCGGAATCGGAATGGGGCAAAACTTTGCGTGCCCCCTCCGTGTGCCAAAAATAGGCCGCGGGCAAAGCCGCACCCAAAAACGAGCGCCCGAAGTCCGGGGCCCCAAGTTCGTCCAGCGGAAAAATGCCCAAAAAACGGGTGGGCTATAGCCTTGGGGCGTGGGGCTGGCGAAGTTCGTCCGCCGGACTTGGAATGGGGAGAAACTTTGCGTGCCCCCTCCGTGTGCCAAAAATAGGCCGCGGGCAAAGTCGCGCCCAAAAACGAGCACCCGAAGTCCGGGGCCCCAAGTTCGTCCAGCGGAAAAATGCCCAAAAAACGGGTGGGCTATAGCCTTGGGGCGTGGGGCTGGCGAAGTTCGTCCGCCGGACTCGGAATGGGGCGAAACTTTGCGTGCCCCCTCCGTGTGCCAAAAATAGGCCGCGGACAAAGCCGCGCCCAAAAAACGAGCGCCCGAAGTCCGGGCCCCAAGTTCGTCCAGCGGAAAAATGCCCAAAAAACGATGGGCTATAGCCTTGGGGCGTGGGGCTGGCGAAGTTCGTCCGCCGGACTCGGAATGGGACGAAACTTTGCGTGCCCCCTCCGTGTGCCAAAAATAGGCCGTGGGCAAAGCTGCGCCCAAAAACGAGCGCCCGAAGTCCGGGGCCCCAAGTTCGTCCAGCGGAAAAATGCCCAAAAAACGGGTGGGTTATAGCCTCGGGGCGTGGGGCTGGGGAAGTTCGTCCGCCGGACTCGGAATGGGGCGAAACTTTGCGTGCCCCCTCCGTGTACCAAAAATAGGCCGCGGGCAAAGCCGCGCCGAAAAACGAGTGCCCGAAGTCCGGGGCCCCAAGTTCGTCCAGCGGAAAAATGCTCAAAAAACGATGGGCTATAGCCTTGGGGCGTGGGCTGGCGAAGTTCGTCCGCCGGACTCGGAATGGGGCGAAACTTTATGTGCCCCCTCCGTGTGCCAAAAATAGGCCGCGAGCAAAGCCGTGCCCAAAAACGAGTGCCCGAAGTCCGGGGCCCTAAGTTCGTCCAGCGGAAAAATGCCCAAAAAACGGGTGGGCTATAGCCTTGGGGCGTGGTGCGGGCGAAGTTCATCCGCCGGACTCGGAATGGGGCGAAACTTTACGTGCCCCCTCCGTGTGCCAAAAATAGGCCGCGGCCAAAGCCGCGCCCAAAAACAAGCGCTCGAAGTCCGGGGCCCCAAGGTCGTCCAGCGGAAAAATGCCCAAAAAACGGGTGGGCTATAGCCTTGGGGCGTGGGGCTGGCGAGGTTCGTCCGCCGGACTCGGAATGGGACGCAACTTTGCGTGCCCCCTCCGTGTGCGAAAAATAGGCTACGGGTAAAGCTGCACCCAAAAACGAGCGCCCGAAGCCCAGGGCCCCAAGTTCGTCCAGTGGAAAAATGCCCAAAAAACGGGTGGGCTATAGCCTTGGGGCGTGGGGCTGGCGAAGTAAGTCCGCCGGACTCGGAATAGGGCGAAACTTTGCGTGCCCCCTCCGTGTGCCAAAAATAGGCCGCGGGCAAAGCCGCGCCCAAAAACGAGCGTCCGAAGTCTGGGGCCCCAAGTTCGTCCAGCGGAAAAATCCCCAAAAAATGATGGGCTATAGCCGTGGGGCGTGGGGCTGGCGAAGTTCGTCCGCCGGACTCGGAATGGGGCAAAACTTTGCGTGCCCCCTCCGTGTGCCAAAAATAGGCCGCGGGCAGAGCCGCGCCCAAATACGAACGCCCGAAGTCCGGGGCCCCAAGTTCGTCCAGCGGAAAAATGCCCAAAAAACGGGTGGGCTATAGCCTTGGGGCGTGGAGCTGGCGAAGTTCGTCCGCCGGACTCGGAATGGGGCGAAACTTTGCGTACCCCCTCCGTGTGCCAAAAATAGGCCGCGGGCAAAGCCGCGCCCAAAAACGAGTGCCCGAAGTCCGGGGCCCCAAGTTCGTCCAGCCGAAAAATGCCCAAAAAACGATGGGCTATAGCCTTGGGGCGTGGGGTGGGCGAAGTTCGTCCGCCGGACTCGGAATGGGGGGAAACTTTGCGTGCCCCCTCCGTGTGCCAAAAATACGCCGCGGGCAAAGCCGCGCCCAAAAACGAGCGCCCGAAGTCCGGGGCCCCAAGTTCGTCCGGCTGAAAAATGCCCAAAAAACGGGTGGGCTATAGCCTTGGGGCGTGGGGCTGGCGAAGTTCGTCCGCCGGACTCGGAACAGGGCGAAAGTTTGCGTACCCCCTCCATGTGCCAAATATAGGCCGCGGGCAAAGCCGCGCCCAAAAACGAGCGCCCGAAGTGCGGGGCCCGAAGTTCGTCCAGCGGAAAAATGCCCAAAAAACGGGTGGGCTATAGCCTTGGGGCGTGGGGCTGGCGAAGTTCGTCCGCCGGACTTGGAATGGGGCGAAACTTTGCGTGCCCTCTCCGTGAGCCAAAAATAGGCTGCGGGCAAAGCCGCGCCCAAAAACGAGCGCCTGAAGTCCGGGGCCCCAAGTTCATCCAGCGGAAAAATGCCCAAAAAACGATGGGTTATAGCCTTGAAGCATGGGGCTGGCGAAGTTCGTCCGCCGGACTCGGAATGGGGCGAAACTTTGCGTGCCCCCTCCGTGTGCTAAAAATAGGCCACGGGCAAATCCGCGCCCAAAAACGAGCGCCCAAAGTCCGGTGTCCCAAGTTCGTCCAGCGGAAAAATGCCCAAAAAACGATGGGCTATAGCCTTGGGGCGTGGGGCTGGCGAAGTTCGTCCGCCGGACTCGGAATGGGGCGAAACTTTGCGTGCCCCCTCCGTGCGCCAAAAATAGGCCGCGGGCAAAGCCTCCCCCAAAAACGAGTGCCCGAAGTCCGGTGCCCCAAGTTCGTCCAGCGGAAAAATGCCCAAAAAATGATGGGCTATAGCCTTGGGGCGTGGGGCTGGCGAAGTTCGTCCGCCGGACTCGGAATGGGGTGAAACTTTGCGTGCCCCCTCCGTGTGCCAAAAATAGGCCGCGGGCAAAGCCGCGTCCAAAAACGAGTGCCCGAAGCCCGGGGCCCCAAGTTCGTCCAGCGGAAAAATGCCCAAAAAACGATGGGCTATAGCCTTGGGGCGTGGGGCTGGCGAAGTTCGTCCGCCGGACTCGGAATGGGGCGAAACTTTGCGTGCCCCCTCCGTGTACCAAAAATAGGCCGCGGGCAATGCCGCTCCCAAAAACGAGCGCCCAAAGTCCGGGGCCCCAAGTTCGTCCAGCGGAAAAATGCCCAAAAAACGATGGCCTATAGCCTTGGGGCGTGGGGCTGGCGAAGTTTGTCCGCCGGACTCGGAATGGGACGAAACTTTGCGTGCCCCCTCCGTATGCCAAAAATAGGCCGCGGGCAAAGCCGCGCCCAAAAACGACAGCCCCAAGTCCGGGGACCCAAGTTCGTCCAGCGGAAAAATGCCCAAAAAACGATGGGCTATAGCCTTGGGGCGTGGGGCTGGCGAAGTTCGTCCTCCGGACTCGGAATGGGGCGAAACTTTGCGTGCCCCCTCCGTGTGCCAAAAATAGGCCACGGGCAAAGCCGCGCCCAAAAACGAGCGCCCGAAGTCCGGGGCCCCAAGTTCGTCCAGCGGAAAAATGCCCAAAAAACGGGTGGGCTATAGCCTTGGGGCGTGGGGCTGGCGAAGTTCGTCCGCCGGACTCGGAATGGGGCGAAACTTTGCGTGCCCCCTCCGTGTGCAAAAAATAGGCCGCGGACAATGCCGTGCCCAAAAACGAGTGCCCGAAGTCCGGGGCCCCAAGTTCGTTCAGCGGAAAAATGCCCAAAAAATGGGTGGGCTATAGCCTTGCGGCGTGGGGCTGGCGAAGTTCGTCCGCCGGACTCGGAATTGGGTGAAACTTTGCGTGCCCCATCCGTGTGCAAAAAATAGGCCGCGGGGCAAAGTCGCGCCCAAAAACGAGCGCCCAAAGTCCGGGGCCCCAAGTTCATCCAGCGGAAAAATGCCCAAAAAACGGGTGGGCTATAGCCTTGGGGCGTGGGGCTGGCGAAGTTCGTCCGCCGGACTCTGAATGGGGCGAAAATTTGCGTGCCCCCTCTGTGTGCCAAAAATAGGCCGCGGGCAAAGCCTCGCCCAAAAACTAGTGCCCGAAGTCTGGGGCCCCAAGTTCGTCCAGCGGAAAAATGCCCAAAAAACGACGGGGTATAGCCTCGGGGCGTGGGGCTGGCGAAGTTCGTCCGCGGGACTCGGAATGGGGCGAAACTTTGCGTGCCCCCTCTATGTGCCAAAAATAGGCCGCGGGCAAAGCCGCGCCCAAAAACGAGCGCCCGACGTCCAGGGCCCCAAGTTCGTCCAGCGGAAAAATGCCCAAAAAACGGGTGGGCTATAGCCTTGGGGCGTGGGGCTGGCGAAGTTCGTCCGCCAGACTCGGAATGGGGCGAAACTTTGCGTGCCCCCTCCGTGTGCCAAAAATAGGCCGCGGGTAATGCCGCGCCCAAAAACGAGCGCCCGAAGTCCGGGGCCCCAAGTTCGTCCAGCGGAAAAACGCCCAAAAAACGATGGGCTATAGCCTTGGGGCGTGGGGCTGGCGAAGTTCGTCCGCCGGACTCGGAATGGGGCGAAAGTTTGCGTGCCCCCTCCGTGTGCCAAAAATAGGCCGCGGGCAAAGCCGCGCCCAAAAATGAGTGCCCGAAGTCCGGGGCCCCAAGTTCGTCCAGCGGAAAAATGCCCAAAAAACGATGGGCTATAGCCTTGGGGCGTGGAGCTGGCGAAGTTCGTCCGCCGGACTCGGAATGGGGCGAAACTTTGCGTGCCCCCTCCGTGTGCCAAAAATAGGCCGCGGGCAAAGCCGCGCCCAAAAACGAGTGCCCGAAGTCCGGGGCCCCAAGTTCGTCCAGCCGAAAAATGCCCAAAAAATGATGGGCTATAGCCTTGGGGCGTGGGGTGGGCGAAGTTCGTCCGCCGGACTCAGAATGGGGGGAAACTTTGCGTGCCCCCTCCGTGTGCCAAAAATAGGCTGCGGGCAAAGCCGTACCCAAAAACGAGCGCCCGAAGTCCGGGGCCCTAAGTTCGTCCAGCAGAAAAATGCCCAAAAAACGGGTGGGCTATAGCCTTGGGGCGTGGGGCTGGTGAAGCTCGTCCGCCGGACTCGTAATGGGGCGAAACTTTGTGTGCCCCCTCCGTGTGCTAAAAATAGGCCGCGGACAAAGCCACGCCCAAAAACGAGCACCCGAAGTCCGGGGCCCCAAGTTCGTCCAGCGGAAAAATGCCCAAAAAACGATGGGCTATAGCCTTGGGGCGTGGGGCTGGCGAAGTTCGTCCACCGGACCCGGAATGGGGGGAAACTTTGCGTGCCCCCTCCGTGTGCCAAAAATAGGCCGCAGGCAAAGCCACGTCCAAAAACGAGCACCCGAAGTCCGGGGCCCCAAGTTCGTCCAGCCGAAAAATGCCCAAAAAACGATGAGCTATAGCCTTGGGGCGTGGGGCGGGCGAAGTTCGTCCGCCGGACTCGGAATGGGGCGAAACTTTGCGTGCCCCCTCCGTGTGCCAAAAATAGGCTGCGGGCAAAGCCGTACCCAAAAACGAGCGCCCGAAGTCCGGGGCCCTAAGTTCGTCCAGCGGAAAAATGCCCAAAAACCGGGTGGGCTATAGCCTTGGGGCGTGGGGCTGGCGAAGCTCGTCCGCCGGACTCGGAATGGGGCGAAACTTTGCGTACCCCCTCCGTGTGCCAAAAATAGGCCGCGGGCAAAGCCGCGCCCAAAAACAAGTGCCCGAAGTCCGGGGCCCTAAGTTCGTCCAGCGGAAAAATGCCCAAAAAACGGGTGGGCTATAGCCTTGGGGCGTGGGGCTGGCGAAGCTCGTCCGCCGGACTCGGAATGGGGCGAAACTTTGCGTGCGCCCTCCGTGTGCCAAAAATAGGCCGCAGGCAAAGCCACGCCCAAAAACGAGCACCCGAAGTACGGGGCCCCAAGTTCGTCCAGCGGAAAAATGCGCAAAAAACGATGGGTTATAGCCTTGGGGCGTGGCGCCGGCGAAGTTCGTCCGCCGGACCCGGAATGGGGCGAAACTTTGCGTGCCCCCTCCGTGTGCCAAAAATAGACCACGGGCAAAGCCGCGCCCAAAAACGAGCGCCCGAAGTCCGGGGCCCCAAGTTCGTCCAGCGGAAAAATGCGCAAAAAATGATGGGCTATAGCCTTGGGGCGTGGCGCTGGCGAAGTTCGTCCGCCGGACTCGGAATAGGGCGAAACTTTGCGTGCCCCCTCCGTGTGCCAAAAATAGGCCACGAACAAAGCCGCGCCCAAAAACGAGCGCCCGAAGTCCGGGGCCCCAAGTTCGTCCAGCGGAAAAATGCCCAAAAAACGATGGGCTATAGCCTTGGGGCGTGGGGCGGGCGAAGTTCGTCCGCCGGACTCGGAATGGGGCGAAACTTTGCGTGCCCCCTCCGTGTGCCAAAAATAGGCTGCGGACAAAGCCGTACCCAAAAATGAGCGCCCGAAGTCCGGGGCCCTAAGTTCGTCCAGCGGAAAAATGCCCAAAAAACGGGTGGGCTATAGCCTTGGGGCGTGGGGCTGGCGAAGCTCGTTCGCCGGACTCGGAATGGGATGAAACTTTGCGTGCCCCCTCCATGTGCCAAAAATAGGCCGCGGGCAAAGCCATGCCCAAAAACGAGCACCCGAAGTCCGGGGCCCCAAGTTCGTCCAGCGGAAAAATGCCCAAAAAACGATGGGCTATAGCCTTGGGGCGTGGGGCTGGCGAAGTTCGTCCGCCGGACCCGGAATGGGACGAAACTTTGCGTGCCCCCTCCGTGTGCCAAAAATAGGCTGCGGGCAAAGCCGTGCCCAAAAACGAGCGCCCGAAGTCCGGGGCCCTAAGTTCGTCCAGCGGAAAAATGCCCAAAAAACGGGTGGCCTATAGCCTTGGGGAGTGGGTCTGGCGAAGCTCGTCCGCCGGACTCGGAATGGAGCGAAACTTTGCGTGCCCCATCCATGTGCCAAAAATAGGCCGCGGGCAAAGCCACGCCCAAAAACGAGCACCCGAAGTCCGGGGCCCCAAGTTCGTCCAGCGGAAAAATGCCCAAAAAACGATGTGCTATAGCCTTGGGGCGTGGGGCTGGCAAAGTTCGTCCGCCGGACCCGGAATGGGGCGAAACTTTGCGTGCCCCCTCCGTGTGCCAAAAATAGGCCGCGGGCCAAGCCGCGCCCAAAAATGAGTGCCCGAAGTCCGGGGCCCCAAGTTCGTCCAGCGGAAAAATGCCCAAAAAATGGGTGGGCTATAGCCTTGGGGCGTGGGGCTGGCGAAGTTCGTCCGCCGGACTCGGAATGGGGCAAAACTTTGCGTACCACCTCCGTGTGCCAAAAATAGGCCGCGGGCAAAGCCACGCCCAAAAACAAGCGCCCGAAGTCCGGGGCCCCAAGTTCGTCCAGCGGAAAAATGCCCAAAAAATGTTGGGCTATAGCCTTGGGGCGTGGGGCTGGCGAAGTTCGTCCGCCGGACTCGGAATGGGGCGAAACTTTGCGCGCCCCCTCCGTGTGCCAAAAATAGGCTGCAGGCAAAGCCGCGCCCAAAAACGAGTGCCCGAAGTCCGGGGCCCTAAGTTCGTCCAGAGGAAAAATGCCCAAAAAACGGGTGGGCTATAGCCTTGGGGCGTGGGGCTGGCGAAGCTCGTCCGCCGGACTCGGAATGGGGCGAAACTTTGCATGCCCCCTCCGTGTGCCAAAAATAGGCCGCAGGCAAAGCCACGCCCAAAAACGAGTGCCCGAAGTCCGGGGCCCCAAGTTCATCCAGCGGAAAAATGCCCAAAAAACGATGGGCTATAGCCTTGGGGCGTGGGGCTGGCGAAGTTCGTCCGCCAGACACGGAATGGGGAAAAACTTTGCGTGCCCCCTCCGTGTGCCAAAAATAGGCCGCGGGCAAAGCCGCACCCAAAAACGAGCGCCCGAAGTCCGGGGCCCCAAGTTCGTCCAGCGGAAAAATGCCCAAAAAACGATGGGCTATAGCCTTGGGGCGTGGGGCTGGCGAAGTTCGTCCGCCGGACTCGGAATGGGGCGAAACTTTGCGTGCCTCCTCCGTGTGCCAAAAATAGGCTGCGGGCAAAGCCGCGCCCAAAAACGAGCGCCCGAAGTCCGGGGCCCCAAGTTCGACCGGCGAAAAAATGCCCAAAAAACGATGGGCTATAGCCTTGGGGCGTGGGGCGGGCGAAGTTCATCCGCCGGACTCGGAATGGGGCGAAACTTTGCGTGCCCCCTCCGTGTGCCAAAAATAGGCCGCGGGCAAAGCCGCGTCCAAAAACGAGCGCCCGAAGTCCGGGGCCCCAAGTTCGTCCAGCGGAAAAATGCCCAAAAAACGGGTGGGCTATAGCCTTGGGGCGTGGGGCTGGCGAAGTTCGTCCGCCGGACTCGGAATGGGGCGAAACTTTGTGTGCCCCCTCCGTGTGCCAAAAATAGGCCACGGGCAAAGCCGCACCCAAAAACGAGTGCCCGAAGTCCGGGGCCCCAAGTTCGTCCAGCGGAAAAATGCCCAAAAAACGATGGGCTATAGCCTTGGGGCGTGGGGCTGGCGAAGTTCGTCCGCCGGACTCGGAATGGGGCGAAACTTTGCGTGCCCCCTCCGTGTGCCAAAAATAGGCCGCGGGCAAAGCCGCGCCCAAAAACGAGCGCCCGAAGTCCGGGGCCCCAAGTTCGTCCAGCGGAAAAATGCCCAAAAAACGGGTGGGCTATAGCCTTGGGGCGTGGTGCTGGCGAAGTTCGTCTGCCGGACTCGGAATGGGGCAAAACTTTGCGTGCCCCCTCCGTGTGCAAAAAATAGGCCACGGACAAAGCCGCGCCCAAAAACGAGCGCCCGAAATCCGGGGCCCCAAGTTCGTCCAGCGGAAAAATGCCCAAAAAACGATGGGCTATAGCCTTGGGGCGTGGGGCTGGCGAAGTTCGTCCGCCGGACTCGGAATGGGGCGAAACTTTGCGTGCCCCCTCCGTGTGCCAAAAATAGGCCGTGGGCAAAGCCGCGCCCAAAAACGAGCGCCCGAAGCCCGGGGCCCCAAGTTCGTCCAGCGGAAAAATGCCCAAAAAACGGGTTGGCTATAGCCTTGGGGCGTGGGGCTGGCGAAGTTCGTCTGCCGGACTCGGAATGGGGCGAAACTTTGTGTGCCCCCTCCATGTGCCAAAAATAGTCCGCGGGCAAAGACGCGCCCAAAAACGAGCGCCCGAAGTCCGGGGCCCCAAGTTCGACCGGCGAAAAAATGCCCAAAAAACGATGGGCTATAGCCTTGGGGCGTGGGGCTGGCGAAGTTCGTCAGCCGGACTCGGAATGGGGCGAAACTTTGGGTGCCCCCTCCGTGTGCCAAAAATAGGCCTCCGGCAAAGCCGCGCCAAAAAACGAGCGCCCGAAGTCCGGGGCCCCAAGTTCGTCCAGCGGAAAAATGCCCAAAAAACGGGTGGGCTATAGCCTTGGGGCGTCGGGCTGGCGAAGTTCGTCCGCCGGTCTTGGAATGGGGCGAAACTTTGCGTGCCCCCTCCGTGTGCCAAAATTAGGCCGCGGGCAAAGCCGGGCCCAAAAACGAGCGCCCGAAGTCCGGGGCCCCAAGTTCGTCCAGCGGAAAAATGCCCAAAAAACGCGTGGGCTATAGCCTTGGGGCGTGGGGCTGGCGAAGTTCGTCCGCCGGACTCGGAATGGGGCGAAACTTTGCGTGCCCCCTCCGTGTGTGAAAAATAGGCCACGGGCAAAGCCGCACCCAAAAACAAGCGCCCGAAGTCCGGGGCCCCAAGTTCGTCCAGCGGAAAAATGCCCAAAAAACGATGGGCTATAGCCTTGGGGCGTGGGGCGGGCGAAGTTCGTCCGCCGGACTCGGAATGGGGCGAAACTTTGCGTGCCCCCTCCGTGTGCCAAAAATAGGCCGCGGGCAAAGCCGCGCCCAAAAACGAGCGCCCGAAGTCCGGGGCCCCAAGTTCGTCCAGCGGAAAAATGCCCAAAAAACGGGTGGGCTATAGCCTTGGGGCGTGGGGCTGGCGAAGTTCATCCGCCGGACTCGGAATGGGGCGAAACTTTGCGTGCCCTCTCCGCGTACCACAAATAGGCCACGGACAAAGCCGCGCCCTAAAACGAGCGCCCGAAGCCCGGGGCCCCAAGTTCGTCCAGCGGAAAAATGCCCAAAAAACGATGGGCTATAACCTTGGGGCGTGGGGCGGGCGAAGTTCGTCCGCCGGACTCGGAATGGGGCGAAACTTTGCGTGCCCTCTCCGTGTCCCAAAAATAGGCCGCGGGCAAAGCCGCGCCCAAAAACGAGCACCCGAAGTCCGGGGCCCCAAGTTCGTCCAGTGGAAAAATGCCCAAAAAACGGGTGGGCCATAGCCTTGGTGCGTGGGGCTGGCGAAGTTCGTCCGCCGGACTCGGAATGGGGCGAAACTTTGTTTACCCCCTCCGTGTGCCAAAAATAGGACGTGGGCAAAGCCGCGCCCAAAAATGAGCGCCCGAAGTCCGGGGCTCTTAGTTCGTCCAGCGGAAAAATGCCCAAAAAACGGGTGGGCTATAGCCTTGGGGCGTGGGGCTGGCGAAGCTCGTCCGCCGGACTCGGAATGGGGCGAAACTTTGCGTGCCCCCTCCGTGTGCCAAAAATAGGCCGCGGAAAAAGCCACGCCCAAAAATGAGTGCCCGAAGTCCGGGGCCCCAAGTTCGTCCAGCGGAAAAATGCCCAAAAAACGATGGGCTATAGCCTTGGGGCGTGGGGCTGGCGAAGTTCGTCCGCCGGACCCGGACTGGGGCGAAACTTTGCGTGCCTCCTCCGTGTGCCAAAAATAGGCCGCGGCAAAGCCGCGCCCAAAAACGAGCGCCCGAAGTTAGGGGCCCCAAGTTCGTCCAGCGGAAAAATGCCCAAAAAACGGGTGGGCTATAGCCTTGGGGCGTGGGGCTGGCGAAGTTCGTCCGCCGGGCTCGGAATGGGGCAAAACTTTGCGTGCCCCCTCCGTGTGCCAAAAATAGGCCGCGGGCAAAGCTGTGCCCAAAAACGAGCGCCCGAAGTCCGGGGCCCCAAGTTCGTCCAGCGGAAAAATGCCCAAAAAACGATGGGCTATAGCCTTGGGGCGTGGGGCTGGCGAAGTTCGTCCGCCGGACTCGGAATGGGGCGAAACTTTGCGTGCCCCCTCCGTGTGCCAAAAATAGGCCGCGGGCAAAGCCGCACCAAAAAACGAGCGCCCGAAGTCCGGGGCACCAAGTTCGTCCAGCGGAAAAATGCCCAAAAAACGGGTGGGCTATAGCCTTGGGGCGTGGGGCTGGCAAAGCTCGTCCGCCGGACTCGGAATGGGATGAAACTTTGCGTACCCCCTCCATGTGCCAAAAATAGGCCGCGGGCAAAGCCACGCCCAAAAAGGAGCACCCGAAGTCCGGGGCCCCAAGTTCGTCCAGCGGAAAAATGCCCAAAAAACGATGGGCTATAGCCTTGGGGCGTGGGGCTGGCGAAGTTCGTCCGCCGGACCCGGAATGGGGCGAAACTTTGCGTGCCCCCTCCGTGTGCCAAAATTAGGCCGCGGGCAAAGCCGCGCCCAAAAACGAGCGCCCGAAGTCCGGGGCCCTAAGTTCGTCCAGCGGAAAAATGCCCAAAAAACGGGTGGGCTATAGCCTTGGGGCGTGGGGCTGGCGAAGCTCGTCCGCCGGACTCGGAATGGGGCGAAACTTTGCGTGCCCCCTCCGTGTACCAAAAATAGGCCGCGGGCAAAGCCACGCCCAAAAACGAGCGCCGAAGTCCGGGGCCCCAAGTTCGTCCAGCGGAAAAATGCCAAAAAACGATGGGCTTATAGCCTTGGGGCATGGGGCTGGCGAAGTTCGTCCGCCGGACCCGGAATGGGGCGAAACTTTGCGTGCCCCCTCCGTGTGCCAAAAATAGGCCGCAGGCAAAGCCGCGCCCAAAAACGAGCGCCCGAAGTCCGGGGCCCTAAGTTCGTCCAGCGGAAAAATGCCCAAAAAACGGGTGGCCTATAGCCTTGGGGAGTGGGTCTGGCGAAGCTCGTCCGCCGGACTCGGAATGGGATGAAACTTTGCGTACCCCCTCCATGTGCCAAAAATAGGCCGCGGGCAAAGCTACGCCCAAAAAGGAGCACCCGAAGTCCGGGGCCCCAAGTTCGTCCAGCGGAAAAATGCCCAAAAAACGATGGGCTATAGCCTTGGGGCGTGGGGCTGGCGAAGTTCGTCCGCCGGACCCGGAATGGGGCGAAACTTTGCGTGCCCCCTCCGTGTGCCAAAATTAGGCCGCGGGCAAAGCCGCGCCCAAAAACGAGCGCCCGAAGTCCGGGGCCCTAAGTTCGTCCAGCGGAAAAATGCCCAAAAAACGGGTGGGCTATAGCCTTGGGGCGTGGGGCTGGCGAAGCTCGTCCGCCGGACTCGGAATGGGGCGAAACTTTGCGTGCCCCCTCCGTGTACCAAAAATAGGCCGCGGGCAAAGCCACGCCCAAAAACGAGCGCCGAAGTCCGGGGCCCCAAGTTCGTCCAGCGGAAAAATGCCAAAAAACGATGGGCTTATAGCCTTGGGGCATGGGGCTGGCGAAGTTCGTCCGCCGGACCCGGAATGGGGCGAAACTTTGCGTGCCCCCTCCGTGTGCCAAAAATAGGCCGCAGGCAAAGCCGCGCCCAAAAACGAGCGCCCGAAGTCCGGGGCCCTAAGTTCGTCCAGCGGAAAAATGCCCAAAAAACGGGTGGCCTATAGCCTTGGGGAGTGGGTCTGGCGAAGCTCGTCCGCCGGACTCGGAATGGGGCGAAACTTTGCGTGCCCCATCCATGTGCAAAAAATAGGTCGTGGGCAAAGCCACGCCCAAAAACGAGCACCCGAAGTCCGGGGCCCCAAGTTCGTCCAGCGGAAAAATGCCCAAAAAACGATGTGCTATAGCCTTGGGGCGTGGGGCTGGCGAAGTTCGTCCGCCGGATCCGGAATGGGGCGAAACTTTGCGTGCCCCCTCCGTGTGCCAAAAATAGGCCGCGGGCAAAGCCGCGCCCAAAAACGAGCGCCCGAAGTCCGGGGCCCCAAGTTCGTCCAGCGGAAAAATGCCCAAAAAACGGGTGGGCTATAGCCTTGGGGCGTGGGGCTGGCGAAGCTCGTCCGCCGGACTCGGAATGGGATGAAACTTTGCGTGCCCCCTCCATGTGCCAAAAATAGGCCGCGGCCAAAGCCACGCCCAAAAACGAGCACCCGAAGTCCGGGGCCCTAAGTTCGTCCAGAGGAAAAAGGCCCAAAAAACGGGTGGGCTATAGCCTTGGGACGTGGGGCTGGCGAAGCTCGTCCGCCGGACTCGGAATGGGGCGAAACTTTGCATGCCCCCTCCGTGTGCCAAAAATAGGCCGCAGCCAAAGCCACGCCCAAAAACGAGTGCCCGAAGTCCGGGGCCCCAAGTTCATCCAGCGGAAAAATGCCCAAAAAACGATGGGCTATAGCCTTGGGGCGTGGGGCTGGCGAAGTCCGTCCGCCAGACCCGGAATGGGGAAAAACTTTGCGTGCCCCCTCCGTGTGCCAAAAATAGGCCGCAGCCAAAGCCACGCCCAAAAACGAGTGCCCGAAGTCCGGGGCCCCAAGTTTGTCCAGCGGAAAAATGCCCAAAAAACGGGTGGGCTATAGCCTTGGGGCGTGGGGCTGGCGAAGTTCGTCTGCCGGACTCGGAATGGGGCAAAACTTTGCGTGCCCCCTCCGTGTGCAAAAAATAGGCCACGGACAAAGCCGCGCCCAAAAACGAGCGCCCGAAGTCCGGGGCCCCAAGTTCGTCCAGCGGAAAAATGCCCAAAAAACGATGGGCTATAGCCTTGGGGCGTGGGGCTGGCGAAGTTCGTCCGCCGGACTCGGAATGGGGCGAAACTTTGCGTGCCCCCTCCGTGTGGCAAAAATAGGCCGCGGGCCAAGCCGCGCCCAAAAATGAGGGCCCGAAGTCCGAGGCCCCAAGTTCGTCCAGCGGAAAAATGCCCAAAAAATGGGTCGGCTATAGCCTTGGGGCGTGGGGCTGGCGAAGTTCGTCCGCCGGACTCGGAATGGGGCAAAACTTTGCGTACCACCTCCGTGTGCCAAAAATAGGCCGCGGGCAAAGCCACGCCCAAAAACAAGCGCCCGAAGTCTGGGGCCCCAAGTTCGTCCAGCGGAAAAATGCCCAAAAAATGTTGGGCTATAGCCTTGGGGCGTGGGGCTGGCGAAGTTCGTCCGCCGGACTCGGAATGGGGCGAAACTTTGCGCGCCCCCTCCGTGTGCCAAAAATAGGCTGCAGGCAAAGCCGCGCCCAAAAACGAGCGCCCGAAGTCCGGGGCCCTAAGTTCGTCCAGAGGAAAAATGCCCAAAAAACGGGTGGGCTATAGCCTTGGGACGTGGGGCGGGCGAAGCTCGTCCGCCGGACTCGGAATGGGGCGAAACTTTGCATGCCCCCCCCCGTGTGCCAAAAATAGGCCGCAGCCAAAGCCACGCCCAAAAACGAGTGCCCGAAGTCCGGGGCCCCAAGTTCATCCAGCGGAAAAATGCCCAAAAAACGATGGGCTATAGCCTTGGGGCGTGGGGCCGGCGAAGTCCGTCCGCCAGACCCGGAATGGGGAAAAACTTTGCGTGCCCCCTCCGTGTGCCAAAAATAGGCCGCGGGCAAAGCCGTACCCAAAAACGAGCGCCCGAAGTCCGGGGCCCCAAGTTCGTCCAGCGGAAAAATGCCCAAAAAACGATGGGCTATAGCCTTGGGGCGTGGGGCTGGCGAAGTTCGTCCGCCGGACTCGGAATGGGGCGAAACTTTGCGTGCCCCCTCCGTGTGCCAAAAATAGGCTGCGGGCAAAGCCGCGCCCAAAAACGAGCACCCGAAGTCCGGGGCCTAAGTTCGTCCAGAGGAAAAATGCCCAAAAAACGGGTGGGCTATAGCCTTGGGGCGTGGGGCTGGCGAAGCTCGTCCGCCGGACTCGGAATGGGGCGAAACTTTGCGTGCCCCCTCCGTGTGCCAAGAATAGTCCGCGGGCAAAGCCGCGCCCAAAAACGAGCGGCCGAAGTCCGGGGCCCCAAGTTCGTTCAGCGGAAAAATGCCCAAAAAACGGGTGGGCTATAGCCTTGGGGCGTGGGGCTGGCGAAGTTCGTCCGCCGGACTCGGAATGGGGCGAAACTTTGCGTGCCCCCTCCGTGTGCCAAAAATAGGCCACGGGCAAAGCCGCACCCAAAAACGAGTGCCCGAAGTCCGGGGCCCCAAGTTCGTCCACCGGAAAAATGCCCAAAAAACGATGGGCTATAGCCTTGGGGCGTGGGGCTGGCGAAGTTCGTCCGCCGGACTCGGAATGGGGCGAAACTTTGCGTGCCCCCTCCGTGTGCCAAAAATAGGCCGCGGGCAAAGCCGCGCCCAAAAACGAGCGCCCGAAGTCCGAGGCCCCAAGTTCGTCCAGCGGAAAAATGCCCAAAAAACGGGTGGGCTATAGCCTTGGGGCGTGGGGCTGGCGAAGTTCATCTGCCGGACTCGGAATGGGGCAAAACTTTGCGTGCCCCCTCCGTGTGCCAAAAATAGGCTGCGGGCAAAGCCGCGCCCAAAAACGAGCACCCGAAGTCCGGGGCCTAAGTTCGTCCAGAGGAAAAATGCCCAAAAAACGGGTGGGCTATAGCCTTGGGGCGTGCGGCTGGCGAAGTTCGTCCGCCGGACTCGGAATGGGGCGAAACTTTGCATGCCCCCTCCGTGTGCCAAAAATAGGCCGTGGTCAAAGCTGCGCCCAAAAACGAGCGCCCGAAGCCCGGGGCCCCAAGTTCGTCCAGCGGAAAAATGCCCAAAAAACGGGTTGGCTATAGCCTTGGGGCGTGGGGCTGGCGAAGTTCGTCTGCCGGACTCGGAATGGGGCGAAACTTTGCGTGCCCCCTCCGTGTGCCAAAAATAGTCCGCGGGCAAAGACGCGCCCAAAAACGATTGCCCGAAGTCCGTGGCCCCAAGTTCGACCAGCGAAAAAATGCCCAAAAAACGATGGGCTATAGCCTTGGGGCGTGGGGCTGGCGAAGTTCATCAGCCGGACTCGGAATGGGGCGAAACTTTGGGTGCCCCCTCCGTGTGCCAAAAATAGGCCTCCGGCGAAGCCGCGCCAAAAAACGAGCGCCCGAAGTCCGGGTCCCCAAGTTCGTCCAGCGGAAAAATGCCCAAAAAATGGGTGGGCTATAGCCTTGGGGCGTGGGGCTGGCGAAGTTCGTCCGCCGGTCTCGGAATGGGGCGAAACTTTGCGTGCCCCCTCTGTGTGCCAAAATTAGGCCGCGGGCAAAGCCGGGCCCAAAAACGAGAGCCCGAAGTCCGGGGCCCCAAGTTCGTCCAGCGGAAAAATGCCCAAAAAACGCGTGGGCTATAGCCTTGGGGCGTGGGGCTGGCGAAGTTCGTCCGCCGGACCCGGAATGGGACGAAACTTTGCGTGCCTCCTCCGTGTGCCAAAAATAGGCCGCGGGCAAAGCCGCGCCCAAAAACGAGCGCCCGAAGTCCGGGGCCCCAAGTTCGTCCAGCGGAAAAATGCCCAAAAAACGGGTGGGCTATAGCCTTGGGGCGTGGGGCTGGCGAAGTTCGTCCGCCGGACTCGGAATGGGGCGAAACTTTGCGTGCCCCCTCCGTGTGCCCAAAAAAGGCCGCGGGCAAAGCCGCGCCAAAAAACGAGCGCCTGAAGTCCGGGGCACTAAGTTCGTCCAGCGGAAAAATGCCCAAAAAATGGGTGGGCTATAGCCTTGGGGCGTGGGGCTGGTGAAGCTCATCCGCCGGACTCGGAATGGGATGAAACTTTGCGTGCCCCCTCCGTGTGGCAAAAATAGGCCGCGGGCAAAGCCACGCCCAAAAACGAGCGCCCGAAGTCCGGGGCCCCAAGTTCGTCCAGCGGAAAAATGCCCAAAAAACGATGGGCTATAGCCTTGGGGCGTGGGGCTGGCGAAGTTCGTCCGCCGGACCCGGAATGGGGCGAAACTTTGCGTGCCCCTTCCGTGTGCCAAAAATAGGCCGCGGGCAAAGTCGCGCCCAAAAATGAGCGCCCGAAGTCCGGGGCCCCAAGTTCGTCCAGCGGAAAAATGCCCAAAAAACGGGTGGGCTATAGCCTTGGGGCGTCGGGCTGGCGAAGTTAGTCCGCCGGACTCGGAATGGGGCGACACTTTGCGTGCCCCCTCCGTGTACCAAAAATAGGCCGCGGGCAAAGCCGCGCCCAAAAACGAGCGCCCAAAGTCCGGGGCCCCAAGTTCGTCCAGCGGAAAAATGGCCAAATAACGATGGGCTATAGCATTGGGGCGTGGGGCTGGCGAAGTTCGTCCGCCGGACTCGGAATGGGGCGAAACTTTGCGTGCCCCCTCCGTGTGCCAAAAATAGGCCGCGGGCAAAGCCTCGCCCAAAAATGAGCGCCCGAAGTCCGGGGCCCGAAGTTCGTCCAGCGGAAAAATGCCCAAAAAAACGATGGGCTATAGCCTTGGGACGTGGGGCTGGCGAAGTTCGTCCGCTGGACTCGGAATGGGGCGAAACTTTGCGTGCCCCCTCCGTGTGCCAAAAATAGGCCGCGGACAAAGCCGCTCCCAAAAACGAGTTCCCGAAGTCCGGGGCCCCAAATTCGTCCAGCGGAAAAATGCGCAAAAAACGGGTGGGCTATAGCCTTGGGGCGTGGGGCTGGCGAAGTTCGTCCTCCGGACTCGGAATGGGGCGAAACTTTGTGTGCCCCCTCCGTGTGCCAAAAATAGGCCGCGGGCAAAGCCGCTCCCAAAAACGAGTGCCCGAAGTCCGGGGCCCCAAATTCGTCCAGCGGAAAAATGCGCAAAAAACGGGTGGGCTATAGCCTTGGGGCGTGGGGCTGGCGAAGTTCGTCCGCCGGACTCGGAATGGGGCGAACCTTTGCGTGCCCCCTCCGTGTGCCAAAAATAGGCCGCGGGAAATCCGCGCCCAAAAATGAGCGCCCGAAGTCTGGGGCCCCAAGTTCGTCCAGCGGAAAAATGCCCAAAAAACGGGTGGGCTATAGCCTTGGGGCGTGGGGCTGGCGAAGTTCGTCCTCCGGACTCGGAATGGGGCGAAACTTTGCGTGCCCCCTCCGTGTACAAAAAATAGGCCGCGGGCAAAGCCGCGTCCAAAAACGAGCGCCCGAAGTCCGGGGCCCCAAGTTCGTCCAGCGGAAAAATGCCCAAAAAACGATGGGCTATAGCCTTGGGGCGTGGGGCTAGCGAAGTTCGTCCGCCGGACTCGGAATGGGCCGAAACTTTGCGTGCCCCCTCCGTGTGCCAAAAATAGGCTGCGGCCAAAGCCTCGCCCAAAAACGAGCGCCCGAAGTCCGGGGCCCCAAGTTCGTCCAGCGGAAAAATGCCCAAAACACGGGTGGGCTATAGCCTTGGGGCGTGGGGCTGGCGAAGTTCGTCCGCCGGACTCGGAATGGGGCGAAACTTTGCGTGCCCCCTCCGTGTGCCAAAAATAGACCGCGGGCAAAGCCGCGCCCAAAAACGAGCGCCCGAAGTCCGGGGGCCCCAAGTTTGTCCAGCGGAAAAATGCCCAAAAAACGGGTGGGCTATAGTCATGGGGCGTGGGGCTGGCGAAGTTCGTCCGCCGGACTCGGAATGGGGCGAAACTTTGCGTGACCCCTCCCTGTGCCAAAAATAGGCCGCGGGCAAAGCCGCACCCAAAAACGAGCGCCGGAAGTCCGGGGTCCCAAGTTCGTCCAGCGGAAAAATGCCCAAAAAATGTTGGGCTATAGCCTTTGGGCGTGGGCCTGGCGAAGTTCGTCCGCCGGACTCGGAATGGGCCAAAACTTTGCGTGCCCCCTCCGTGTGCAGAAATTAGGCCGAGGGCAAAGCCACGCCCAAAACCATGCGCCCGAAGTCCGGGGCCCCAAATTCGTCCAGCGGAAAAATGCCCAAAAAAAGATGGGCTATAGCCTTGGGGCGTGGGGCTAGCGAAGTTCGTCCGCCGGACTCGGAATGGGGCGAAACTTTGTGGCCCCCTCCGTGTGCCAAAAATAGGCTGCGGGCAAAGCCGCGTCCAAAAACGAGCGCCCGAAGTCCGGGGCCCCAAGTTCGTCCAGCGGAAAAATGCCCAAAACACGGGTGGGCTATAGCCTTCGGGCGTGGGGCTGGCGAAGTTCGTCCGCCGGACTCGGAATGGGGCGAAACTTTGCGTGCCCCCTCCGTGTGCCAAAAATAGGCCGCGGGCAAAGCCTCGCCCAAAAATGAGCGCCCGAAGTCCGGGGCCCGAAGTTCGTCCAGCGGAAAAATGCCCAAAAAACGATGGGCTATAGCCTTGGGGCGTGGGGCTGGCGAAGTTCGTCCGCCGGACTCGGAATGGGGCGAAACTTTGCGTGCCCCCTCCGTGTGCCAAAAATAGACCGCGGGCAAAGCCGCTCCCAAAAACGAGTGCCCGAAGTCCGGGGCCCCAAATTCGTCCAGCGGAAAAATGCGCAAAAAATGGGTGGGCTATAGCCTTGGGGCGTGGGGCTGGCGAAGTTCGTCCGCCGGACTCGGAATGGGGGCGAACCTTTGCGTGCCCCCTCCGTGTACCAAAAATAGGCCGCGGGCAAATCCGCGCCCAAAAATGAGCGCACGAAGTCTGGGGCCCAAGTTCGTCCAGCGGAAAAATGCCCAAAAAACGGGTGGGCTATAGCCTTGGGGCGTGGGGCTGGCGAAGTTCGTCCTCCGGACTCGGAATGGGGCGAAACTTTGCGTGCCCCCTCCGTGTGCCAAAAATAGGCCGCGGGCAAAGCCGCGCCCAAAAACGAGCGCCCGAAGTCCGGGGCCCCAAGTTCGTCCAGCGGAAAAATGCCCAAAAAAGGATGGGCTATAGCCTTGGGGCGTGGGGCTAGCGAAGTTCGTCCGCCGGACTCGGAATGGGCCGAAACTTTGCGTGCCCCCTCCGTGTGCCAAAAATAGGCTGCGGCCAAAGCCGCGCCCAAAAACGAGTGCCCGAAGTCCGGGGCCCCAAGTTCGTCCAGCGGAAAAATGCCCAAAACACGGGTGGGCTATAGCCTTGGGGCGTGGGGCTGGCGAAGTTCGTCCGCCGGACTCGGAATGGGGCGAAACTTTGCGTGCCCCCTCCCTGTGCCAAAAATAGGCCGCGGGCAAAGCCGCACCCAAAAACGAGCGCCCGAAGTCCGGGGTCCCAAGTTCGTCCAGCGGAAAAATGCCCAAAAAACGTTGGACTATAGCCTTTGGGCGTGGGCCTGGCGAAGTTCGTCCGCCGGACTCGGAATGGGCCAAAACTTTGCGTGCCCCCTCCGTGTGCAGAAATTAGGCCGAGGACAAAGCCACGCCCAAAACCATGCGCCCGAAGTCCGGGGCCCCAAATTCGTCCAGCGGAAAAATGCCCAAAAAAAGATGGGCTATAGCCTTGGGGCGTGGGGCTAGCGAAGTTCGTCCGCCGGACTCGGAATGGGGCGAAACTTTGTGGCCCCCTCCGTGTGCCAAAAATAGGCTGCGGGCAAAGCCGCGCCCAAAAACGAGCGCCCGAAGTCCGGGGCCCCAAGTTCGTCCAGCGGAAAAATGCCCAAAAAACGTTGGGCTATAGCCTTCGGGCGTGGGCCTGGCGAAGTTCGTCCGCCGGACTCGAAATGGGCCAAAACTTTGCGTGCCCCCTCCGTGTGCAGAAATTAGGCCAAAGGGCAAAGCCACGCCCAAAACCATGCGCCCGAAGTCCGGGGCCCCAAATTCGTCCAGCGGAAAAATGCCCAAAAAAAGATGGGCTATAGCCTTGGGGCGTGGGGCTAGCGAAGTTCGTCCGCCGGACTCGGAATGGGGCGAAACATTGTGGCCCCCTCCGTGTGCTAAAAATAGGCTGCGGGCAAAGCCGCGCCCAAAATGAGCGCCCGAAGTCCGGGGCCCCAAGTTCGTCCAGCGGAAAAATGCCCAAAACACGGGTGGGCTATAGCCTTCGGGCGTGGGGCTGGCGAAGTTCGTCCGCCGGACTCGGAATGGAGCAAAACTTTGCGTGCCCCCTCCGTGAGCCAAAAATAGGCCACCGGCAAAGCCATGCCCAAAAACGAGCGCCCAAAGTCCGGGGCCCCAAGTTCGTTCCAGCGGAAAAATGCCCAAAAAAAAATGGGCTATAGCCTTGGGGCGTGGTGCTGGCGAAGTTCGTCCGCCGGACTCGGAATGGGGCGAAACTTTGCAGCCCCCTCCGTGCGCCAAAAATAGGCTGCGAGCAAAGCCGCGCCCAAAAACGAGCGCCCGAAGTCTGGGGCCCCAAGTTCGTCCAGCGGAAAAATGCCCAAAAAAACGGGTGGGCTATAGCCTTGGGGCGTGGGGCCGGCGAAGTTTGTCCGCCGGACTTGGAATGGGGCAAAACTTTGCGTGCCCCCCTCCGTGTGCCAAAAATAGGCTGCGGACAAAGCCGCGCCCAAAAACGAGCGCCCGAAGTCCGGGGCCCCAAGTTCGGTCCAGCGGAAAAATGCCCAAAAAACGATGGGCTATAGCCTTGGGGCGTGGGGCTGGCGAAGTTCGTCCGCCGGACTCGGAATGGGGCGAAACTTTGCGTGCCCCCTCCGTGTGCCAAAAATAGGCCCGCGGCCAAAGCCGCGCCAAAAAACGAGCGCCCGAAGTCCGGGGCCCCAAGTTCGTCCAGCGGAAAAATGCCCAAAAAAACGGTGTGGGCTATAGCCTTGGGGCGTGGGGCTGGCGAAGTTCGTCCGCCGGACTCGGAATGGGGCGAAACATTGCGTGCCCCCTCCGTGTGCCAAAAATAGGCCGCGGGCAAAGCCGCGCCCAAAAACGGGCACCCGAAGTCCGGGGGCCCCAAGTACGTCCAGCGGAAAAATGCCCAAAAAACGAGTGGGCTATAGCCTTGGGGCGTGGGGCTGGCGAAGTTCGTCCGCCGGACTCGGAATGGGGCGAAACTTTGCGTGCCTCTCCGTGTGTAAAAAATAGGCCGCGGGGCAAAACCGCACCCAAAAACAAGCGCCCGAAGTCCGGGGCCCCAAGTTCGTCCAGCGGAAAAATGCCCAAAAAACGGGGTGGGCTATAGCCTTGCGGCGTGGGGCTGGCGAAGATCGTCCGCCGGACTCGGAATGGGGCGAAACTTTGCGTGCCCCCTCCGGGTGCCAAAAAAAGGCCGCGGGCAAAGCTTCGACCAAAAAACGAGCGCTCGAAGTCCGGGGGCCCCAAGTTCGTCCAGCGGAAAAATGCCCAAAAAAACGATGGGCTATAGCCTTGGGGCGTGGGGCGGGCGAAGTACGTCCGCCGGACTCGGAATGGGGCGAAACATTGCGTGACCCCTCCGGTGTGCCAAAAATAGGCCGCGGCCAAAGCCGCGACCAAAAACGAGCGCCTGAAGTCCGGGGGCCCCAAGTTCGTCCAGCGGAAAAAAAAATGCCCAAAAAACGGGTGGGCTATAGCCTTTGGGCGTGGGGCTGGCGAAGTTCGTCCGCCAGATTCGGAATGGGGCGAAACTTTGCGTGCCTCTTCCATGTGTCAAAAAATAGGCCGCGGGCAAAGCCGCGCCCAAAAACGAGCGCCCGAAGTCCGGGGCCCCAAGTTCATCCAGTGGAAAAATGCCCAAAAAACGATGGGCTATAGCCTTGGGGCGTGGGGCTGGCGAAGTTCGTCCGCCGGACTCGGAATGGGACGAAACTTTGCGTGCCCCTCCGTGTGCCAAAAATAGGCCGCGGGAAAAGCCTGCGCCCAAAAACGAGTGCCCAAAGTCGGGGCCCCAAGTTCGTCCAGCGGAAAAATGCCCAAAAAACGGGTGGGCTATAGCCATGGGGCATGGGGCTGGCAAAGTTCGTCCGCCGGACTCGGAATGGGGCGAAACTTTGCGTGCCCCCTCCCTGTGCCAAAAATAGGCCGCGGGCAAAGCCGCGCCCAAAAACGAGCGCCCGAAGTCCGGGGTCCCAAGTTCGTCCAGCGGAAAAATGCCCAAAAAACGATGGGCTATAGCCTTGGGGCGTGGGCCTGGCGAAGTTCGTCCGCCGGACTCGGAATGGGACGAAACTTTGCGTGCCCCCTCCGTGTGGTAAAAATAGGCCGAGAGGGCAAAGCCACGACCAAAAACGAGTGCCCGAAGTCCGGGGCCCCCAAGTTCGTCCAGCGGGAAAAAATGCCCAAAAAACGGGTGGGCTATAGCCTTGGGGCGTGGGGGCTGGCGAAGTTCGTCCGCCCGGACTCGGAATGGGGCGAAACTTTGCGTGCCCCCTTCGTGTGCCAAAAATAGGCCGCGGGCAAAGCCGCGCCCAAAAACGAGCGGCCGAAGTCCGGGGCCCCAAATTCGTCCAGCGGAAAAAAGCCCAAAAAAACGATGGGCTATAGCCTTGGGGCGTGGGGCTGGCGAAGTTCATCCGCCGGACTTGGAATGGGGCAAAACTTTGCGTGCCCCCTCCGTGTGCCAAAAAATAGGCCGCGGGCAAAGCCGCGTCCAAAAACGAGTGCCCGAAGTCCGGGGGCCCCAAGTTCGTCCAGCGGAAAAAATGCCCAAAAAACGGGTGGGCTATAGCCTTGGGGGCGTGGGGCTGGCGAAGTTCGTCCGCCGGGACTCGGAATGGGGCGAAACTTTGCGTGCCCCCTCCGTGTGCTAAAAATAGGCCGCGCGGGCAAAGCCGTGCCAACAACGAGTGCCCGAAGTCCGGGGGGCCCCAAGATCGTCCAGCGGAAAAATGCCCAAAAAACGATGGGCTATAGCCTTGGGGCGTGGGGCTGGCGAAGTTCGTCCGCCGGACTCGGAATGGGGCGAAACTTTGCGTGCCCCCTCCGGTGTGCCAAAAATAGGCCCGCGGGCAAAGCCGCGCCCAAAACGAGTGCCCGAAGTCCGGGGCCCCAAGTTCGTTCCAGCGGAAAAATGCCCAAAAAACGATGGGCTATAGCCTTGGGGCGTGGGCTGGCAAGGTTCGTCCGCCGGACTTGGAATGGGGCAAAACTTTGCGTGCCCCCTCCGTGTGCCAAAAATAGGCCGCGGGCAAAGCCGCGTCCAAAAACGAGTGCCCGAAATCCGGGGCCCCAAGTTCGTCCAGCGGAAAAATGCCCAAAAACGGGTGGGCTATAGCCTTGGGGCGTGGGGCTGGCGAAGTTCGTCCGCCGGACTCGGAATGGGGCGAAACTTTGCGTGCCCCCTCCGTGTGCCAAAAATAGGCCCGCGGGCAAAGCCGCACCCAAAAACGAGCGCCCGAAGTCCGGTGCCCCCAAGATCGTCCAGCGGAAAAATGCCCAAAAAACGATGGGCTATAGCCTTGGGGCGTGGGGCTGGCGAAGTTCGTCCGCCGGACTCGGAATGGGGCGAAACTTTGCGTGCCCCCCTCCGTGTGCCCAAAATAGGCCGCGGCAAAGCCGCGCGCAAAAATGGACGCCCGAAGTGCGGGGACCCAAGTTCGTCCAGCTGAAAAATTCGCAAAAAAACGGGTGGGCTATAGCCTTGGGGCGTGGGACTGGCGAAGTTCGTCCGCCGGACTCGGAATGGGCCGAAACTTTGCGTGTCCCCTCCGTGTGCCAAAAATAGGCCGCGGCCAAAGCCGCGCCCAAAAATGAGCGACCGAAGTCCGGGGCCCCCGAGTTCGTCAAGCAGAAAAATGCCCAAAAAAACGATGGGCTATAGCCTTGGGGCGTGGGGCTGGCGAAGTTCATCCGCCGGACTTGGAATGGGGCAAAACTTTGCGTGCCCCCTCCGTGTGCCAAAAATAGGCCGCGGGCAAAGCCGCGTCCAAAAACGAGTGCCCGAAGTCCGGGGGCCCCAAGTTCGTCCAGCGGAAAAAATGCCCAAAAAATGGGTGGGCTATAGCCTTGGGGCGTGGGGCTGGCGAAGTTCGTCCGCCGGACTCGGAATGGGGCGAAACTTTGCGTTGCCCCCTCCGTGTGCCAAAAATAGGCCGCGGGGCAAAGCCGTGCCAACAACGAGCGCCCGAAGTCCGGGGCCCCAAGATCGTCCAGCGGAAAAATGCCCAAAAAACGATGGGCTTATAGCCTTGGGGCGTGGGGCTGGCGAAGTTCGTCGCCGGACTCGGAATGGGGGCGAAACTTTGCGTGCCCCCTCCGTGTGCCAAAAATAGGCCGCGACAAAGCCGCGCCCAAAAACGAGTGCCCGAAGTCCGGGGCCCAAGTTCGTCCGGCGGAAAAATGCCCAAAAAACGGGTGGGCTATAGCCTTGAGGCGTTGGGGCTGGCGAAGTTCGTCCGCCGGACTCGGAATGGGGCGAAACTTTGCGTGCCCCCTCCGTGTGCCAAAAATAGGCCGCGGGCAAAGCCGCACCCAAAAACGAGCGCCTGAAGTCCGGGGGCCTCAAGATCGTCCAGCGGAAAAATGCCCAAAAAACGATGGGCTATAGCCTTGGGGCGTGGGGTTGGCGAAGTTCGTCCGCCGGACTCGGAATGAGGCGAAACTTTGCGTGCCCCCTCCGTGTGCCCAAACTAGCCGCGGGCAAAGGCCGCGCGCAAAAATGGGCGCCCGAAGTGCGGGGACCCAAGTTCGTCCAGCTGAAAAATTCGCAAAAAACGGGTGGGCCTATAGCCTTGGGGCGTGGGACTGGCGAAGTTCGTCCGCCGGACTCGGAATGGGGCGAAACTTTGCGTGTCCCCTCCGTGTGCCAAAAATAGGCCGCGGCCAAAGCCGCGCCCAAAAATGAGCGACCGAAGTCCGGGGCCCCAAGTTCGTCAAGCAGAAAAATGCCCAAAAAACGATGGACTATAGCCTTGGGGCGTGGGGCTGGCGAAGTTCGTCCGCCGGACTCGGAATGGGGCGAAACTTTGCGGTGCCCCCTCCGTGCGCCAAAAATAGGCCGCGGGCAAAGCCGCGCCCTAAAACGAGCGCCCAAAGTCCGGGGCCCCAAGTTCGTCCAGCGGGAAAATGCCCAAAAAACGGGTGGGCTATAGCCTTTGGGCGTGGGGCTGGCGAAGTTCGTCCGCCGGACTCGGAATGGGACGAAACTTTGCGTACCCCCTCCGTGCGCCAAAAATAGGCCGCGGGGAAAGCCGCACCCAAAAACGAGCGGCCGAAGTCCGGGGCCCCCAAGTTTGTCCAGCGGAAAAATGCCCAAAAAAACGATGGGCTATAGCCTTGGGGCGTGGGGCTGGCGAAGTTCGTCCGCCGGACTAAGAATGGGGCGAAACTTTGCGTGCCCCCTCCGTGTGCCAAAAATAGGCCGCGGGCAAAGCCGCGCCCAAAAACGAGTGCCCGAAGTCCGCCCGCCCCAAGTTCGTCCAGTGGAAAAATGCCCAAAAAACGGGTGGGCTATAGCCTTGGGGCATGGGGCTGGCGAAGTTCGTCCGCTGGACTCGGAATGGGGCAAAACTTTGCGTGCCCCCTCCGTGTGCCAAAAATAGGCCGCGGGCAAAGCCGCGCCCAAAATCGAGTGCCCGAAGTCCGGGGCCCCAAGTTCGTCCAGCGGAAAAATGCCCAAAAAACGATGGGCTATAGCCTTGGGGCGTGGGGCAGGCGAAGTTCGTCCGCCGGACTCGGAATGGGGCGAAACTTTGCGCGCCCCCTCCGTTTGCCAAAAACAGGCCGCGGGCAAAGCCGCTCCCAAAAAACGAGCGCCCGAAGTCCGGGGGCCCCAAGTTCGTCAGCGGAAAAAAGCCCAAAAAACGGGGTGGGGCTACAGCCTTGGGCGTGGGGGCTGGCGAAGTTCGTCCGCCGGACTCGGAATGGGGCGAAACTTTGCGTGCCCTCTCCGTGTGCCAAAAATAGGCCGCGGGCAAAGCCGCGCCCAAAAACGAGCGCCCGAAGTCTGGGGCCCCAAGTTCGTTCCAGCGGAAAAATGCCCAAAAAACGGGTGGGCTATAGCCTTGGGGCGTGGGGCCGGCGAAGTTCGTCCGCCGGACTCGGAATGGGACGAAACTTTGCGTGCCCACTCCGTGTGCCAAAAATAGGCCGCGGGCAAAGCCGCGCCCAAAAACGAGCGCCCGAAGTCCGGGGCCCCATGTTCGTCCAGCGGAAAAAATGCACAAAAAACGATGGGCTATAGCCTTGGGGCGTGGGGTTGGCGAAGTTCGTCCGCCGGACTCAGAATGGGGCGAAACTTTGCGTGCCCCCTCCGGTGTGCCAAAAATAGGCCGCGGGCAAAGCCGCGCCCAAAAACGAGTGCCCGAAGTCCGCCCGCCCCAAGTTCGTCCAGTGGAAAAATGCCCAAAAAACGGGTGGGCTATAGCCTTGGGGCATGGGGCTGGGCGAAGTTCGTCCGCTGGACTCGGAATGGGGCGAAACTTTGCGTGCCCCCTCCGTGTGCCAAAAATAGGCCGCGGGCAAAGCCGCGCCCAAAATCGAGTGCCCGAAGTCCGGGGCCCCAAGTTCGTCCAGCGGAAAAATGCCCAAAAAACGATGGGCTATAGCCTTGGGGCGTGGGGCAGGCGAAGTTCGTCCGCCGGACTCGGAATGGGGCGAAACTTTGCGCGCCCCCTCCGTTTGCCAAAAAACAGGCCGCGGGCAAAGCCGCTCCCAAAAAACGAGCGCCCGAAGTCCGGGGCCCCAAGTTCGTTCCAGGCGGGAAAAAAGCCCAAAAAACGGGTGGGCTACAGCCTTGGGGTCGTGGGGCTGGCGAAGTTCGTCCGCCGGACTCGGAATGGGGCGAAACTTTGCGTGCCCCCTCCGTGTGCCAAAAATAGGCCGCGGGCAAAGCCGCGCCCAAAAACGAGCGCCCGAAGTCTGGGGCCCCAAGTTTCGTCCAGCGGAAAAATGCCCAAAAAACGGGTGGGCTATAGCCTTGGGGCGTGGGGCCGGCGAAGTTCGTCCGCCGGACTCGGAATGGGACGAAACTTTGCGTTGCCACCTCCGTGTGCCAAAAATAGGGCCGCGGGCAAAGCCGCGCCCAAAAACGAGCGCCCGAAGTCCGGGGGCCCCAAGTTCGTTCCAGCGGAAAAATGCACAAAAAACGATGGGCTATAGCCTTGGGGCGTGGGGCTGGCGAAGTTCGTCCGCCGGACTCAGAATGGGGCGAAACTTTGCGTGCCCCCTCCGTGTGCCAAAAATAGGCCGCGGGCAAAGCCGCGCCCAAAAACGAGTGCCCGAAGTCCGCCCGCCCCAAGTTCGTCCAGTGGAAAAATGCCCAAAATACGGGTGGGCTATAGCCTTGGGGCGTGGGGCTGGCGAAGTTCGTCCGCCGGACATCGGAATGGGGCGAACCTTTGCGTACCCCCTCCGTGTGCCAAAAATAGGCCGCGGGCAAAGCCGCGCCCAAAAACGAGCGCCCGAAGTCCGGGGCCCCAAGTTCGTCCCGCGGAAAAAATGCCCAAAAAACGATGGGCTATAGCCTTGGGCGTGGGGCTGGCAAAGTTCGTCCACCGGATTCGGAATGGGGCGAAACTTTGCGTACCCCCCTCCCCCCGTGTGTCAAAAAATAGGCGCGGGCAAAGCCGCGCCCAAAAACGAGGCGCCCGAAGTCCGGGGCCCCAAGTTCGTCCAGCGGAAAAAATGCCCAAAAAAACGGGGTGGGCTATAGCCTTGGGGCGTGGGGCTGGTGAAGTTCGTCCGCCGGGACTCGGAATGGGGCGAAACTTTGCGTGCCCCCCTCGTGTGCCAAAAATAGGCCGCGGGCAAAGCCGCGCCCAAAACGAGCGCCCGAAGTCCGAGGCCCCAAGTTCGTCCAGCGGAAAAAAATGCCCAAAAAACGATGGGCTATAGCCTTGGGGCGTGGGGCTGGCGAAGTTCGTCCTGCGGACTTGGAATGGGGGCGAAACTTTGCGTGCCCCTCCGTGTGCCAAAAATAGGCCGCGGGCAAGCCGTGCCCAAAAACGAGCGCCCGAAGTCCGGGGGCCCCAAGTTCGTCCAGCGGAAAAATGCCCAAAAAACGGGTGGGCTATAGCCTTGGGGCGTGGGGCTGGCGCAGTTCGTCCGCCGGACTCGGAATGGGGCGAAACTTTGCGTGCCCCCTCCGTGTGCCAAAAATAGGCCTCGGACAAAGCCGCGCACAAAAAGAAGCACCCGAAGTCCGGGGGCCCCCATGTTCGTCCAGCGGAAAAATGCCTAAAAAAACGATGGGCTATAGCCTTGAGGCGTGGGGCTGGCGAAGTTCGTCCGCCGGACTCGGAATGGGGCGAAACTTTGCGTGCCCCCTCCGTGTGCCAAAAATAGGCTGTGGGCAAAGCTGAGCCCAAAAACGAGTACCCGAAGTCCGGGGGGCCCCAAGTTCGTCCAGCGGAAAAATGCCCAAAAAACGGGGGTGGGCTATAGCCTTGGGGCGTGGGGCTGGGCGAAGTTCGTCCGCTGGGCTGGGAATGGGGCGAAACTTTGCGTGCCACCTCTGTGTGCCAAAAATAGGTCGCGGGAAAAGCCGCGCCCAAAAACGAGGCACCCGAAGTCCGGGGGCCCCAAGTTCGTCCAGCGGAAAAATGCCCAAAAAACGATGGGCTATAGCCTTGGGGCGTGGGGCTGGCGAAGTTCATCCGCCGGACTCGGAATGGGGAGAAACTTTGCGTGGCCCCCTCCGTGTGCCAAAAATAGGCCGCGGGCAAAGCCGCGCCCAAAAACGAGCGCCCGAAGTCCGGGGGCCCCAAGTTCGTCCAGCGGAAAAAATGACCAAAAAACGATGGGCTATAGCCTTGGGGGCGTGGGGGCTGGCGAAGTTCGTCCGCCGGACTCGGAATGGGGCGAAACTTTGCGTGCCCCCTCCGTGGTGCCAAAAAATAGGCCGCGGGCAAAGCCGCTCCAAAAAACGAGCGCCCTAACTCCGGGGGCCCCAAGTTCGTCCAGCGGAAAAAATGCGCAAAAAACGGGTGGGCTATAGCCTTGGGGCGTGGGGCTGGCGAAGTTCGTCCGCCGGACTCGGAATGGGGCGAAACTTTGCGTGCCCCCTCCGTGTGCCAATAATAGGCCGCGGGCAAAGTCGCGCCCAAAAACAAGCGCCCGAAGTCCGGGGCCCCAAGTTCGTCCAGCGGAAAAATGCCCGAAAAATGATGGGCCATAGCCTTGGGGCGTGGGGCTGGCGAAGTTCGTCCGCCGGACTCGGAATGGGCCGAAACTTTGCGTGCCCCCTCCGTGTGCCAAAAATAGGCCGCGGGCAAAGCCTCACCCAAAAACGAGCGCCCGAAGTCTGGGGGCCCCAAGTTCGTCAAGCGGAAAAAATGCCCCAAAAACGATGGGCTATAGCCTTGGGGCGTGGGGCTGGCGAAGTTCGGTCCGCCGGACTCGGAATGGGGGCAAAACTTTGCGTGCCCCCTCCGTGTGCCAAAAATAGGCCACAGGCAAATCCGCACTCAAAAACGAGTGCCCGAATTCCGGGGCCCCAAGTTCGTTCCAGCGGAAAAAATGCGCAAAAAAAGGGTGGGCTATAGCCTTGGGGCGTGGGGCTGGCGAAGTTCGTCAGCCGGACTCGGAATGGGGCGAAACTTTGCGTGCCCCCTCCGTGTGCCAAAAATAGGCCGCGGGCAAAGCCGCACCCAAAAACGAAGCGCCCGAAGTCCGGGGCCCCAAGTTCGTCCAGCGGAAAAATGCCCAAAAAAACGGGTGGGCTATAGCCTTGGGGCGTGGGGGCTGGCGAAGTTCGTCCGCCGGACTCGGAATGGGGCGAAACTTTGCGTGCCCCCTCCGTGTGCCAAAAATAGGCCGCGGGCAAAGCCGCACCCAAAAACGAGCGCCCGAAGTCCGGGGCCCCAAGTTCGTCCCAGCGGAAAAATGCCCAAAAAACGATGGGCTATAGCCTTGGGGCGTGGGGCTGGCGAAGTGTCGTCCGCCGGACCTCAGAATGGGGCAAAATTTTGCGTGCCCCCTCCGTGTGCCAAAAAATAGGCCGCGGGCAAAGCTGCGCTCAAAAACGAGCACCCGAAGTCCGGGGCCCCAAGTTCGTCCAGCCGAAAAAATGCCCAAAAAACGGGTGGGCTATAGCCTTGGGGCGTGGGGCTGGCGAAGTTCGTCCGCCGGACTCGGAATGGTGCGAAACTTTGCGTGCCCCCTCCGTGTGCCAAAAATAGGCCGCGGACAAAGCTGCGCCCAAAAACGAGCGCCCCGAAGTCTGGGGCCCCAAGTTCGTCCAGCGGAAAAATGCCCAAAAAATGATGGGCTATAGCCTTGGGGCGTGGGGCTGGCGAAGTTCGTCCGCCGGACTCGGAATGGGGCGAAACTTTGCATGCCCCCTCCGTGTGCCAAAATTAGGCCGCGGGCAAAGCTGCGCCCAAAAACGATGTGCCCGAAGTCCAGGGCCCCAAGTTCGTCCAGCGGAAAAATGCCCAAAAAACGATGGTCTATAGCCTTGGGGCGTGGGGCTGGCGAAGTTCGTCCGCCGGACTCAGAATGGGGCGAAACTTTGCGTGCCCCCTCCGTGTGCCAAAAATAGGCCGCGGGCAAAGCCGCGCCCAAAAACGAGGCGCCCGAAGTCCGGGGCCCCAAGTTCGTCCAGCGGAAAAATGCCCAAAAAACGGGTGGGCTATAGCCTTGGGGCGTGGGGCTGGCGAAGTTCGTCCGCCGGACTCGGAATGGGGCGAAACTTTGCGTGCCCCCTCCGTGTGTCAAAAGTAGGCCGCGGGCAAAGCCGCACCCAAAAAACGAGCGCCCGAAGTCCGGGGCTCCAAGTTCGTCCAGCGGAAAAAATGCGCAAAAAGACGGGTTTGGGGCCATAGCCTTGGGGCGTGGGGCTGGCGAAATTCGTCCGCCGGACTCGGAATGGGGCGAAACTTTGCGTTGCCCCCTCCGGGTGTGCCAAAAATAGGCCGTGGACAAAGCTGCGCCCAAAAACGAGCGCCCGAAGTCCGGGGGTCCCAAGTTCGTGCAGCGGAAAAAAGCCCAAAAAAATGATGGGCCATAGCCTTGGGGCGTGGGGCTGGCGAAGTTCGTCCGCCGGACTCGGAATGGGGCGAAACTTTGCGTGCCCCCCTCCGTGTGGCCAAAAATAGGCCGCGGGCATAACCGCGCCCAAAAATGAGTGCCCGAAGTCCGGGGCCACAAGTTCGTCCAGTGGAAAAATGCCCAAAAAACGGGTGGGGTATAGCCTTGGGGCGTGGGGCTGGCGAAGTTCGTCCGCCGGACTCGGAATGGGGCGAAACTTTGCCTAACCCCACAGTGTGCCAAAAATAGGCCGCGGGCAAAGCCGGCGCCAAAAAACGAGCGCCCGAAGTCTGGGGGCCCCCAAGTTCGTCCAGCGGAAAAAATGCCCAAAAAAACGGGTGGGCTATAGCCTTGGGGCGTTGGGGCTGGCGAAGTTCGGTCCGCCGGACTCGGAATGGGGCGAAACTTTGCGTGCCCCCTCCGGTGTGCCAAAAATAGGCCGCGGGCAAAGCCGCACCCAAAAAACGAGTGCCCGAAGTCCGGGGCCCCAAGTTCGTCCAGCGGAAAAATGCCCAAAAAACGATGGGCTATAGCCTTGGGGCGTGGGGCTGGCGAAGTTCGTCCGCCGGACTCAGAATGGGGCAAAATTTTGCGTGCCCCCTCCGTGTGCCAAAAATAGGCCGCGGGCAAAGCTGCGCTCAAAAACGAGCACCCGAAGTCCGGGGGCCCCCAAGTTCGTCCAGCCGAAAAATGCCCAAAAAACGGGTGGGCTATAGCCTTGGGGCGTGGGGCTGGCGAAGTTCGTCCGCCGGACTCGGAATGGTGCGAAACTTTGCGTGCCCCCTCCGTGTGCCAAAAATAGGCCGCGGACAAAGCTGCGCCCAAAAACGAGCGCCCGAAGACTGGGGCCCCAAGTTCGTCCAGCGGAAAAATGCCCAAAAAATGATGGGCTATAGCCTTGGGGCGTGGGGCTGGCGAAGTTCGTCCGCCGGACTCGGAATGGGGGCGAAACTTTGCGTGCCCCCTCCGTGCGCCAAAAATAGGCCGCGGGCAAAGCTGCGCCCAAAAACGAGCGCCCGAAGCCCAGGGCCCCAAGTTCGTCCAGCGGAAAAATGCCCAAAAAAACGATGGTCTATGGCCTTGGGGCGTGGGGCTGGCGAAGTTCGTCCGCCGGACTCAGAATGGGGCGAAACTTTGCGTGCCCCCTCCGTGTGCCAAAAATAGGCCGCGGGCAAAGCCGCGCCCAAAAACGAGCGCCCGAAGTCCGGGCCCCCAAGTTCGTCCAGCGGAAAAAATGCCCAAAAAAACGGGTGGGCTATAGCCTTGGGGGCGTGGGGGCTGGCGAAGTTCGTCCGCCGGACTCGGAATGGGGCGAAACTTTGCGTGCCCCCTCCGTGTGCCAAAAATAGCCCGCGGGCAAAGCCGCACCCCAAAAACGAGCGCCCGAAGTCCGGGGGCTCCAAGTTCGTCCAGCGGAAAAATGCGCAAAAAAACGGGTGGGCCATAGCCTTGGGGCGTGGGGCTGGCGAAATTCGTCCGCCGGACTCGGAATGGGGCGAAACTTTGCGTGCCCCCTCCGTGTGCCAAAAATAGGCCGTGGACAAAGCTGCGCCCAAAAACGAGCGCCCGAAGTCCGGGGTCCCAAGTTCGTGCAGCGGAAAAAAAGCCCAAAAAATGATGGGCCATAGCCTTGGGGCGTGGGGCTGGCGAAGTTCGTCCGCCGGACTCGGAATGGGGCGAAACTTTGCGTGCCCCCTCCGTGTGCCAAAAATAGGCCGCGGGCATAACCGTGCCCAAAAATGAGTGCCCGAAGTCCGGGGGCCCCAAGTTCGTCCAGCGGAAAAATGCCCAAAAAACGGGGTGGGGTATAGCCTTGGGGCGTGGGGCTGGCGAAGTTCGTCCGCCGGACTCGGAATGGGGCGAAATTTTGCCTAACCCCGCAGTGTGCCAAAAATAGGCCGCGGGCAAAGCCGCGCCAAAAAACGAGGCGCCCGAAGTCTGGGGCCCCAAGTTCGTCCAGCGGAAAAATGCCCAAAAAACGGGTGGGCTATAGCCTTGGGGCGTGGGGCTGGCGAAGTTCGGTCCGCCGGACTCGGAATGGGGCGAAACTTTGCGTGCCCCCTCCGTGTGCCAAAAATAGGCCGCGGGCAAAGCTGCGCCCAAAAACAAGCGCCCGAAGTCCGGGGCCCCAAGTCGTCCAGCGGAAAAATGCCCAAAAAACGATGGGCTATAGCCTTGGGGCGTGGGGCTGGCGAAGTTCGTCCGCCGGACTCGGAATGGGGTGAAACTTTGCGTGCCCCCTCCGTGTGCCAAAAATAGGCTGCGGGCAAAGCCGCGCCCAAAAACGAGCGCCCGAAGTCCGGGGCCCCAAGTTCGTCCAGCGGAAAAATGCCCAAAAAACGGGTAGGCTATAGCCCTGGGGCGTGGGCCTGGCAAAGTTCGTCCGCCGGACTCAGAATGGGGCAAAACTTTGCATGCCCCCCTCCGTGTGCGAAAAATAGGCCGCGGACAAAGCCGCGCCCAAAAACGAGTGCCCAAAGTCCGGGGCCCCAAGTTCGTCCAGCGGAAAAATGCCCAAAAAACGATGGGCTATAGCCTTGGGGCGTGGGGCTGGCGAAGTTCGTCCGCCGGACTCGGAATGGGGCGAAACTTTACGTGCCCCCTCTGTGTGCCAAAAATAGGCCGCGGGTAAAGCCGCGCCCAAAAGCGAGTGCCCGAAGTCCGGGGCGCCAAGTTCGTCCAGCGGAAAAATGCCCAAAAAACGGGTGGGCTATAGCCTTGGGGCGTGGGGCTGGCGAAGTTCGTCCGCCGGACTTGGAATGGGGCGAAACTTTGCGTGCCCACTCCGTGTGCCAAAAATAGGCCGTGGGCAAAGCCGCGCCCAAAAACGAGTGCCCGAAGTCCGGGGTCCCAAATTCGTCCAACGGAAAAATGCCCAAAAAACGATGGGCTATAGCCTTGGGGCGTGGGGCTGGCGAAGTTCGTCCGCCGGACTCAGAAATGGGGCGAAACTTTGCGTGCCCCCTCCGTGTGCCAAAAATAGGCCGTGTCCAAAGACGTGCCCAAAAACGAGCGCCCGAAGTCCGGGGCCCCAAGTTCGTCCAGCGGAAAAATGCCCAAAAAACGGGTGGGCTATAGCCTTGGGGCGTGGGGCTGGCGAAGTTCGTCCGCCGGACTCGGAATGGGGCGAAACTTTGCGGTGCCCCGTCTGTGCGCCAAAAATAGGCCGCGGGCAAAGCCGCGCCCAAAAACTAGTGCCCGAAGTCCGGGGCCCCAAGTTCGTCCAGCGGAAAAATGCCCAAAAACCGATGGGCTATAGCCTTGGGGCGTGGGGCTGGCGAAGTTCGTCCGCCGGACTCGGAATGGGCCGAAACTTTGCGTGCCCCCTCCGTGTGCCAAAAATAAGCCGCGGGCATAACCGCGCCCAAAAAACGAGCGCCCGAAGTCCGGGGCTCCGATTTCGTCCAGCGGAAAAATGCGCAAAAAACGGGGTGGGCCATAGCCTTGGGGCGTGGGGCTGGCGAAATTCGTCCGCCGGACTCGGAATGGGGCGAAACTTTGCGTGCCCCCTCCGTGTACCAAAAATAGGCCGCGGACAAAGCCGCGACCAAAAACGAGCGCCCGAAGTCCGGGGTCCCAAGTTCGTGCAGCGGAAAAAAAGCCCAAAAAATGATGGGCCACAGCCTTGGGGCGTGGGGCTGGCGAAGTTCGTCCGCCGGACTCGGAATGGGGCGAAACTTTGCGTGCCCCCTCCGTGTACGAAAAATAGGCCGCGGGCAAAGCCTCGCCCAAAACCGAGCGCCCGAAGTCCGGGGCCCCAAGTTCGTCAAGCGGAAAAATGCCCCAAAAACGATGGGCTATAGCCTTGGGGCGTGGGGGCTGGCGAAGTTCGTCCGCCGGACTCGGAATGGGGCAAAACTTTGCGTGCCCCCTCCGTGTGCCAAAAATAGGCCGCAGGCAAATCCGCACTCAAAAACGAGCGCCCGAAGTCCGGGGCCCCAAGTTCGTCCAGCGGAAAAATGCGCAAAAAACGGGTGGGCTATAGCCTTGGGGCGTGGGGCTGGCGAAGTTCGTCCGCCGGACTCGGAATGGGGCGAAAGTTTGCGTGCCCCCTCCGTGTGCCAAAAATAGGCCGCGGGCAAAGCCGCGCCCAAAAACGAGCGCCCGAAGTCCGGGGCCCCAAGTTCGTCCAGCGGAAAAATGACCAAAAAATGATGGGCCATAGCCTTGGGGCGTGGGGCTGGCGAAGTTCGTCCGCCGGACTCGGAATGGGGCGAAACTTAGCGTTCCCCCTCCGGTGTGCCAAAAATAGGCCGCGGACAAAGCCGCGCCCAAAAATGAGCGCCCGAAGTCCGGGGCCCCAAGTTCGTCCAGCGGAAAAATGCCCAAAATATGGGTGGGGTATAGCCTTGGGGCGTGGGGCTGGCGAAGTTCATCCGCCGGACTCGGAATGGGGCGAAACTTTGCCTGACCCCTCCGTGTGCCAAAAATAGGCCGCGGGCAAAGCCGCGCCCAAAAACGAGCGCCCGAAGTCCGGGGCCCCAAGTTCGTCAGCGGAAAAATGCCCAAAAAACGGGTGGGCTATAGCCTTGGGGCGTGGGGCTGGCGATGTTCGTCCGCCGGACTCGGAATGGGGCGAAACTTTGCGTGCCCCCTCCGTGTGCCAAAAATAGGCCGCGGGCAAAGCTGCACCCAAAAACGAGCGCCCGAAGTCCGGGGCCCCAAGTTCGTCCAGCGGAAAAATGCCCAAAAAACGATGGGCTATAGCCTTGGGGCGTGGGGCTGGCGAAGTTCGTCCGCCGGACTCAGAATGGGGCAAAATTTTGCGTGCCCCCTCCGTGTGCCAAAAATAGGCCGCGGGCAAAGCTGCGCTCAAAAACGAGCGCCCGAAGTCCGGGGCCCCAAGTTCGTCCAGCCGAAAAATGCCCAAAAAACGGGTGGGCTATAGCCTTGGGGCGTGGGGCTGGCGAAGTTCGTCCGCCGGACTCGGAATGGTGCGAAACTTTGCGTGCCCCCTCCGTGTGCCAAAAATAGGCCGCGGGGCAAAGCTGCGCCCAAAAACGAGCGCCCGAAGTCTGGGGCCCCAAGTTCGTCCAACGGAAAAATGCCCAAAAAATGATGGGCTATAGCCTTGGGGCGTGGGGCTGGCGAAGTTCGTCCGCCGGACCTCGGAATGGGGCGAAACTTTGCGTGCCCCTCCGTGTGCCAAAAATAGGCCGCGAACAAAGCTGCGCCCAAAAACGAGCGCCCGAAGTCCAGGGCCCCAAGTTCGTCCAGCGGAAAAATGCCCAAAAAACGATGGTCTATAGCCTTGGGGCGTGGGGCTGGCGAAGTTCGTCCGCCGGACTCGGAATGGGGCGAAACTTTGCGTGCCCGCTCCGTGTGCCAAAAATAGGCCGTGGGCAAAGCCGCGCCCAAAAACGAGCGCCCGAAGTCCGGGGCCCCAAGTTCGTCCAGCGGAAAAATGCCCAAAAAACGGGTGGGCTATAGCCCTGGGGCGTGGGGCTGGCGAAGTTCGTCCGCCGGACTCGGAATGGGGCGAAACTTTGCGTGCCCCCTCCGTGTGCCAAAAATAGGCCGCGGACAAAGCCGCGCCCAAAAACGAGCGCCCAAAGTCCGGGGCCCCAAGTTCGTCCAGCGGAAAAATGCCCAAAAAACGGGTTGGCTGTAGCCTTGGGGCGTGGGGCTGGCGAAGTTCGTCCGCCAGACTCGGAATGGGGCAAAACTTTGCGTGCCCCCTCCATGTGCCAAAAATAGGCCGCGGGCAAAGCCGCGCACAAAAACGAGCGCCCGAAGTCCGGGGCCCCAAGTTCGTCCAGCGGAAAAATGCCCAAAAAACGATGGGCTATAGCCTTGGGGCGTGGGGCTGGCGAAGTTCGTCCGCCGGACTCGGAATGGGGCAAAAATTTGCATGCCCCCTCCGTGTGCCAAAAATAGGCCGCGGGCAAAGCCGCGCCCAAAAACGAGCGCCCGAAGTCTGGGGCCCCAAGTTCGTCCAGCGGAAAAATGCCCAAAAAATGATGGGCCACAGCCTTGGGGCGTGGGGCTGGCGAAGTTCGTCCGCCGGACTCGGAATGGGGCAAAAATTTGCATGCCCCCTCCGTGTGCCAAAAATAGGCCGCGGGCAAAGCCGCGACCAAAAACGAGTGCCCGAAATCCGGGGCCCCAAGTTCGTCCAGCGGAAAAATGCCCAAAAAACGGGGTGGGCTATAGCCTTGGGGCGTGGGGCTGGCGAAGTTCGTCCGCCAGACTCGGAATGGGGCAAAACTTTGCGTGCCCCCTCCATGTGCCAAAAATAGGCCGCGGGCAAAGCCGCGCACAAAAACGAGCGCCCGAAGTCCGGGGCCCCAAGTTCGTCCAGCGGAAAAATGCCCAAAAAACGATGGGCTATAGCCTTGGGGCGTGGGGCTGGCGAAGTTCGTCCGCCGGACTCGGAATGGGGCAAAAATTTGCATGCCCCCTCCGTGTGCCAAAAATAGGCCGCGGGCAAAGCCGCGCCCAAAAACGAGCGCCCGAAGTCTGGGGCCCCAAGTTCGTCCAGCGGAAAAATGCCCAAAAAACGGGTGGGCTATAGCCTTGGGGCGTGGGGCTGGCGAAGTTCGTCCGCCGGACTCGGAATGGGGCGAAACTTTGCGTGCCCCCTCCGTGTGCCAAAAATAGGCCGCGGGCAAAGCTGCGCCCAAAAACGAGCGCCCGAAGTCCGGGGCCCCAAGTTCGTCCAGCGGAAAAATGCCCAAAAAACGATGGGCTATAGCCTTGGGGGCGTGGGGCTGGCGAAGTTCGTCCGCCGGACTCGGAACGGGGTGAAACTTTGCGTGCCCCCTCCGTGTGCCAAAATAGGCTGCGGGCAAAGCCGCGCCCAAAAACGAGCACCCGAAGTCCGGGGGCCCCAAGTTCGTCCAGCGGAAAAATGCCCAAAAAACGGGTAGGCTATAGCCCTGGGGCGTGGGCCTGGCAAAGTTCGTCCGTCGGACTCAGAATGGGGCGAAACTTTGCATGCCCCCTACGTGTGCCAAAAATAGGCCGCGGACAAAGCCGCGCCCAAAAACGAGTGCCCAAAGTCCGGGGCCCCAAGTTCGTCCAGCGGAAAAATGCCCAAAAAACGATGGGCTATAGCCTTGGGGCGTGGGGCTGGCGAAGTTCGTCCGCCGGACTCGGAATGGGGCGAAACTTTATGTGCCCCCTCTGTGTGCCAAAAATAGGCCGCGGGTAAAGCTGCGCCCAAAAGCGAGTGCCCGAAGTCCGGGGCGCCAAGTTCGTCCAGCGGAAAAATGCCCAAAAAACGGGGTGGGCTATAGCCTTGGGGCGTGGGGCTGGCGAAGTTCGTCCGCCGGACTCGGAATGGGGCGAAACTTTGCGTGCCCACTCCGTGTGCCAAAAATAGGCCGCGGGCAAAGCCGCACCCAAAAACGAGTGCCCGAAGGTCCGGGGTCCCAAATTCGTCCAGCGGAAAAATGCCCAAAAAACGATGGGCTATAGCCTTGGGGCGTGGGGCTGGCGAAGTTCGTCCGCCGGACTCAGAATGGGGCGAAACTTTGCGTGCCCCCTCCGTGTGCCAAAAATAGGCCGTGTCCAAAGACGTGCCCAAAAACGAGCGCCCGAAGTCCGGGGCCCCAAGTTCGTCCAGCGGAAAAATGCCCAAAAAACGGGTGGGCTATAGCCTTGGGGCGTGGGGGCTGGCGAAGTTCGTCCGCCGGACTCGGAATGGGGCGAAACTTTGCGTGCCCCGTCTGTGTGCCAAAAATAGGCCGCGGGCAAAGCCGCGCCCAAAAACTAGTGCCCGAAGTCCGGGGCCCCAAGTTCGTCCAGCGGAAAAATGCCCAAAAACCGATGGGCTATAGCCTTGGGGCGTGGGGCTGGCGAAGTTCGTCCGCCGGACTCGGAATGGGCCGAAACTTTGTGTACCTCTTCCGTGTGCCAAAAATAGGCCGCGGACAAAGCCGCGCCCAAAAACGAGCGCTCCAAGTCCGGGGCCCCAAGTTCGTCCAGCGGAAAAATGCCCAAAAAACGGGTGGGCTATAGCCTTGGGGCGTGGGGGCTGGCGAAGTTCGTCTGCCGGACTCGGAATGGGCCGATACTTTGCGTGCCCCCTCCGTGTACCAAAAATAGGCCGCGGAAAAGCCGCGCCCAAAAACGAGCGCCCAAAGTCCGGGGCCCCCAAGTTTGTCCAGCAGAAAAATGCGCAAAAAACGGGGTGGGCTATAGCCTTGGGCGTGGGGCTGGCGAAGTTCATCCGCCGGATTCGGAATGGGGCGAAACTTTGCGTGGCCCCTCCGTGTGCCAAAAATAGGCCGCGGGCAAAGCCGCGCCCAAAAAAGAGCTCCCGAAGTCCGGGGTCCCAAGTTCGTCCATTGGAAAAATGCCCAAAAAACGGTGGGCTATAGCCTTGGGGCGTGGGGCTGGCGAAGTTCGTCCGCCGGACTCGGAATGGGGCGAAACTTTGCGTGCCCCCTCCGTGTGCCAAAAATAGGCCGTCGGCAAAGCCGCGCCCAAAAACGAGCGCCCGAAGTCCGGGGCCCCAAGTTCGTTCAGCGGAAAAAATGCCCAAAAAACGGGTGGGCTATAGCCTTGCGGCGTGGGGCTGGCGAAGTTCGTCCGCCGGACTCGGAATGGGGCGAAACTTTGCGTGCCCCCTCCGTGTGCCAAAAATAGGCCGCGGGCAGAGCCGTACCCAAAAACGAGGGCCCGAAGTCCGGGGCCCCAAGTTCGTCCAGCGGAAAAATGCCCAAAAAACGATGGGCTATAGCCCTGGGGCGTGGGGCTGGCGAGTTCGTCCGCCGGACTCGGAATGGGGCGAAACTTTGCTGGCCCCCTCCGTGTGCCAAAAATAGGCCGCGGGCAAAGCCGCGCCCAAAAACGAGCGCCCGAAGCCCGGGGCCCCAAGTTCGTCCAGCGGAAAAAATGCCCAAAAAAGGGCTGGGCTATAGCCTTGGGGCGTGGGGGCTGGCGAAGTTCGTCTGCCGGACTCGGAATGGGGCGAAACTTTGCGTGCCCCCTCCGTGTGGCAAAAATGGGCCACGGGCAAAGCCGTGCCCAAAAACGAGCGCCCGAAGTCCGGGGCCCCAAGTTCGTCCAGCGGAAAAATGCCCAAAAAGCGATGGGCTATAGCCTTGGGGCGTGGGGCTGGCGAAGTTCGTCCGCCGGACTCAAAATAGGGCGAAACTTTGCGTGCCCCCTCCGTGTACCAAAAATAGGCCGCGGGCAAAGCCGCGCCCAAAACGAGTGCCCGAAGTCCGGGGGCCCCAAGTTCGTCCAGCGGAAAATGCCCAAAAAACGGGTGGGCTATAGCCTTGGGGCGTGGGGCTGGCGAAGTTCGTCTGCCGGACTCGGAATGGGGCGATACTTTGCGTGCCCCCTCCGTGTGCCAAAAATAGGCCGCGGGAAAAGCCGCGCCCAAAAACGAGCGCCCAAAGTCCGGGGCCCCAAGTTCGTCCAGCAGAAAAATGCGCAAAAAACGGGTGGGCTATAGCCTTGGGGCGTGGGGCTGGCGAAGTTCATCCGCCGGATTCGGAATGGGGCGAAACTTTGCGTGGCCCCTCCGTGTGCCAAAAATAGGCCGCGGGCAAAGCCGCGCCCAAAAAAGAGCTCCCGAAGTCCGGGGTCCCAAGTTCGTCCATCGAAAAATGCCCAAAAAACGGTGGGCTATAGCCTTGGGGAGTGGGGCCGGCGAAGTTCGTCCGCCGGACTCGGAATGGGGCGAAACTTTGCGTGCCCCCTCCGTGTGCCAAAAATAGGCCGTCGGCAAAGCCGCGCCCAAAAACGAGCGCCCGAAGTCCGGGGCCCCAAGTTCGTTCAGCGGAAAAATGCCCAAAAAACGGGTGGGCTATAGCCTTGGGGCGTGGGGCTGGCGAAGTTCGTCCGCCGGACTCGGAATGGGGCGAAACATTGCGTGCCCCCTCCGTGTGCCAAAAATAGGCCACGGGCAAAGCTGCACCCAAAAACGAGCGCCCAAAGTCCGGGGCCCCAGGTTCGTCCAGCGGAAAAATGCCAAAAAAACGATGGGCTATAGCCTTGGGCCGTGGGGCTGGCGAAGTTCGTCAGCCGGACTCGGAATGGGGCGAAACTTTGCGTGCCCTCTCCGTGTGCCAAAAATAGGCCGCGGGCGAAGCCGCGCCCAAAAAAGAGCGCCCGAAGTCCGGGGCCCCAAGTTCGTCCAGCGGAAAAATGCCCAAAAAATGGGTGGGCTATAGCCTTGGGGCGTGGGGCTGGCGAAGTTCGTCCGCCGGACTCGGAATGGGGTGAAACTTTTCGTGCCCCCTCCGTGTGCCAAAAATAGGCCGCGGGCAAAGCCGCGCCCGAAGTCCGGGGCCCCAAGTTCATCCAGCGGAAAAATGCCCAAAAAACGATGGGCTATAGGCTTGGGGCGTGGGGCTGGCGAAGTTCATCCGCCGGACTCGGAATGGGGCGAAACTTTACGTGCCCCCTCCGTGTGCCAAAAATAGGTCACGGGCAAAGACGCGCCCAAAAACGAGCACCCCGAAATCCGGGGCCCCAAGTTCGTCCAGCGAAAAAATGCCCAAAAAACGATGGGCTATAGCCTTGGGGCGTGGGGCTGGCGAAGTTCGTCCGCCGGACTTGGAATGGGGCGAAACTTTGCGTGCCCCCTCCGTGTGCCAAAAATAGGCCGCGGGCAAAGCCGCGCCCAAAAACGAGCGCCCGAAGTCCGGGGCCCCAAGTTCGTTCAGCGGAAAAATGCCCAAAAAACGGGTGGGCTATAGCCTTGGGTCGTGGGGCTGGCGAAGTTCATCCGCCGGACTCGGAATGGGGCGAAACTTTGCGTGCCCCCCTCCGTGTCCCAAAAATAGGCCGCGGGCAGAGCCGTACCCAAAAACGAGTGCCCGAAGTCCGGGGCCCCAAGTTCGTCCAGCGGAAAAATGCCCAAAAAATGATGGGCTATAGCCCTGGGGCGTGGGGCTGGCGAGTTCGTCCGCCGGACTCGGAATGGGGCGAAACTTTGCGTGCCCCCTCCGTGTGCCAAAAATAGGCCGCGGGCAAAGCCGCGCCCAAAAACGAGCGCCCTAAGTCCGTGGCCCCAAGTTCGTCCAGCGGAAAAATGCCCAAAAAACGGGTGGGCTATAGCCTTGGGGCGTGGGGCTGGCGAAGTTCGTCTGCCGGACTCAGAATGGGGCGAAACTTTGCGTGCCCCCTCCGTGTACCAAAAACAGGCCACGGGCAAAGCCGCGCCCAAAAACGAGCGCCCGAAGTCCGGGGCCCCCAAGTTCGTCCAGCGGAAAAATGCCCAAAAAACGATGGGCTATAGCCTTGGGGCGTGGGGCTGGCGAAGTTCGTCCGCCGGACTCGAAATAGGGCGAAACTTTGCGTGCCCCCTCCGTGTACCAAAAATAGGCCGCGGGCAAAGCCGCGCCCAAAAACGAGCGCCCGAAGTCCGGGGCCCCAAGTTCGTCCAGCGGAAAATGCCCAAAAAACGGGTGGGCCATAGCCTTGGGGCGTGGGGCTGGCAAAGTTCGTCCGCCGGACTCGGAATGGGGCGAAACTTTGCGTGCCCCCTCCGTGTGCCAAAAATAGGCCACGGGCAAAGCCGCACCCAAAAACGAGCGCCCAAAGTCCGGGGCCCCAGGTTCGTCCAGCGGAAAAATGCCAAAAAAACGATGGGCTATAGCCTTGGGGCGTGGGGCTGGCGAAGTTCGTCCGCCGGACTCGGAATGGGGCGAAACTTTGGCGTGCCCTCTCCGTGTGCCAAAAATAGGCCGCGGGCGAAGCCGCGCCCAAAAACGAGCGCCCGAAGTCCGGGGCTCCAAGTTCGTCCAGCGGAAAAATGCCCAAAAAATGGGTGGGCTATAGCCTTGGGGCGTGGGGCTGGCGAAGTTCATCCGCCGGGACTCGGAATGGGGTGAAACTTTGCGTGCCCCCTCCGTGTGCCAAAAATAGGCCGCTGGCAAAGCCGCGCCCGAAGTCCGGGGCCCCAAGTTCATCCAGCGGAAAAATGCCCAAAAAACGATGGGCTATAGGCTCGGGGCGTGGGGCTGGCGAAGTTCGTCCGCCGGACTCGGAATGGGGCGAAACTTTACGTGCCCCCTCCGTGTGCCAAAAATTGGTCGCGAGCAAAGACGCGCCCAAAAACGAGCACCCGAAATCCGGGGCCCCAAGTTCGTCCAGCGAAAAAATGCCCAAAAAACGATGGGCTATAGCCTTGGGGCGCGGGGCTGGCGAAGTTCGTCCGCCGGACTTGGAATGGGGCGAAACTTTGCGTGCCCCCTCCGTGTGCCAAAAATAGGCCGCGGGCGGAGCCGCGCCAAAAAACGAGCGCCCGAAGTCCGGGGCCCAAGTTCGTCCACCGGAAAATGCCCAAAAAACGATGGGCTATAGCCTTGGGGCGTGGGGCTGGCGAAGTTCGTCCGCCGGACTCGGAATGGGACGAAACTTTGCGTGCCCCCTCCGTGTGCCAAAAATAGGCCGCGGGCAAAGCCGCGCCCAAAAACGAGTGCACGAAGTCCGGGGCCCCAAGTTCGTCCGGTGGAAAAATGGCGAAAAAAGGGGTGGGCTATAGCCTTGGGCCGTGGGGCTGGCGAAGTTCGTCTGCCGGACTCGGAATGGGGCGAAACTTTGCGTGCCCCCTCCGTGTGCCAAAAATAGGCCGCGGGCAAAGCCGCGCCCAAAAACGAGCGCCCGAAGTCCGGGGCCCCAAGTTCGTCCAGCGGAAAAATGCCCAAAAAACGGGTGGGCTATAGCCTTGGGGCGTGGGCCTGGCGAAGCTCATCCGCCGGACTCGGAATGGGGCGAAACTTTGCGTGCCCCCTCCGTGTGCCAAAAATAGGCCGCGGGCAAAGCCGCGACCAAAAACAAGCGCCCGAAGTCCGGGGCCCCAAGTTCGTCCAGCGGAAAAATGCCCAAAAAACGATGGGCTATAGCCTTGGGGCGTGGGGCTGGCGAAGTTCGTCCGCCGGACTCGGAATGGGTCGGAACTTTGCGTGCCCCCTCCGTGTGCCAAAAATAGGCCGCGGGCAAAGCCGCGCCCAAAAACGAGCGCCTGAAGTCTGGGGCCCCAAGTTCGTCCAGCGGAAAAATGCCCAAAAAACGATGGGCTATAGCCTTGGGGCGTGGAGCTGGCGAAGTTCGTCCGCCGGACTCGGAATGGGGCGAAACTTTGCGTTCCCCCTCCGTGTGCCAAAAATAGGCCACGGGCAAAGCCGTGGCCAAAAACAAGCGCCCGAAGTCCGGGGCCCCAAGTTCGTCCAGCGGAAAAATGCCCAAAAAACGATGGGCTATAGCCTTGGGGCGTGGGGCGGGCGAAGTTCGTCCGCCGGACTCGGAATGGGGCGAAACTTTGCGTGCCCCCTCCGTGTGCCAAAAATAGGCCGCGGGCAAAGCCGCGCCCAAAAACGAGCGCCCGAAGTCCGGGGCCCTAAGTTCGTCCAGCGGAAAAATGCCCAAAAAACGGGTGGGCTATAGCCTTGGGGCGTGGGGCTGGCGAAGCTCGTCCGCCGGACTCGGAATGGGGCGAAACTTTGCGTGCCCCCTCCCTGTGCCAAAAATAGGCGCGGGCAAAGCCGCGCCCAAAAACGAGCGCCCGAAGTCCGGGGCCCCAAGTTCGTCCAGCGGAAAAATGCCCAAAAAACGGGGTGGGCAATAGCCTTGGGGCGTGGGGTGGCGAAGTTCGTCCGCCGGACTCGGAATGGGGCGAAACTTTGCGTGCCCCCTCCGTGTGCCAAAAATAGGCCGTGGACAAAGCCGCGCCCAAAAACGAGCGCCCGAAGTCCGGGCCCCCAAGTTCGTCCAGCGGAAAAATGCCCAAAAAACGATGGGCTATAGCCTTGGGGCGTGGGGCTGGCGAAGTTCGTCCGCCGGACTCGGAATGGGGCGAAACTTTGCGTGCCCCCTCCGTGTGCCAAAAATAGGCCGCGGGCAAAGCCGCGTCCAAAAACGAGCACCCGAAGCCCGGGGCCCCAAGTTCGTCCGGTGGAAAAATGTCGAAAAAAGAGGTGGGCTATAGCCTTGGGCCGTGGGGCTGGCGAAGTTCGTCTGCCGGACACGGAATGGGGTGAAACTTTGCGTGCCCCCTCCGTGTGCCAAAAATAGGCCGCGGGCAAAGCCGCGCCAAAAAACGAGCGCCCGAAGTCCGGGGCCCCAAGTTCGTCCAGCGGAAAAATGCCCAAAAAACGATGGGCTATAGCCTTGGGGCGTGGGGCTGGCGAAGTTCGTCCGCTGGAATCGGAATGGGGCGAAACTTTGCGTGCCCCCTCCATGTGCGAAAAATAGGCCGCGGGCAAAGCCGCGCCTAAAAATGAGCGCCCGAAGTCTGGGGGCCCAAGTTCGTCCAGCGGAAAAATGCCCAAAACACGGGAGGGCTATAGCCTTGCGGCGTGGGGCTGGCGAAGTTCGTCTGCCGGACTCGGAATGGGGTGAAACTTTGCGTGCCCCCTCCATGTGCCAAAAATAGGCACGGGCAAAGCCGCGCCCAAAAACGAGCACCCGAAGTCCGGGGCCCCAAGTTCGTCCAGCGGAAAAATGCCCAAAAAACGGGTGGGCTATAGCCTTGGGGCGTGGGGCTGGCGAAGTTCGTCCGCCGGACTCGGAATGGGGCGAAACTTTGCGTGCCCCCTCCGTGTGCCAAAAATAGGCCGTGGGCAAAGCCGCACCCAAAAACGAGTGCCCGAAGTCCGGGCCCCCAAGTTCGTCCAGCGGAAAAATGCCCAAAAAACGATGGGCTATAGCCTTGGGGCGTGGGGCTGGCGAAGTTCGTCCGCCGGAATCGGAATGGGGCAAAACTTTGCGTGCCCCCTCCGTGTGCCAAAAATAGGCCGCGGGCAAAGCCGCACCCAAAAACGAGTGCCCGAAGTCCGGGGCGCCAAGTTCGTCCAGCGGAAAAATGCCCAAAAAACGGCTGGGCTATAGCCTTGGGGCGTGGGGCTGGCGAAGTTCATCCGCCGGACTTGGAATGGGGCGAAACTTTGCGTGCCCCCTCCGTGTGCCAAAAATAGGCCGCGGGCAAAGTCGCGCCCAAAAACGTGCACCCGAAGTCCGGGGCCCCAAGTTCATCCAGCGGAAAAATGCCCAAAAAACGGGTGGGCTATAGCCTTGGGGCGTGGGGCTGGCGAAGTTCGTCCGCCGGACTCGGAATGGGGCGAAACTTTGCGTGCCCCCTCCGTGTGCCAAAAATCGGCTGCGGACAAAGCCGCGCCCAAAAACGAGCGCCCGAAGTCCGGGCCCCAAGTTCGTCCAGCGGAAAAATGCCCAAAAAACGATGGGCTATAGCCTTGGGGCGTGGGGCTGGCGAAGTTCGTCCGCCGGACTCGGAATGGGATGAAACTTAGCGTGCCCCCTCCGTGTGCCAAAAATAGGCCGTGGGCAAAGCTGCGCCCAAAAACGAGCGCCCGAAGTCCGGGGCCCCAAGTTCGTCCAGCGGAAAAATGCCCAAAAAACGGGTGGGCTATAGCCTCGGGGCGTGGGGCTGGGGAAGTTCGTCCGCCGGACTCGGAATGGGGTGAAACTTTGCGTGCCCCCTCCGTGTACCAAAAATAGGCCGCGGGCAAATCCGCGCCGAAAAATGAGCGCCCGAAATCCGGGGCCCCAAGTTCGTCCAGCGGAAAAATGCTCAAAAAACGATGGGCTATAACCTTGGGGCGTGGGGCTGGCGAAGTTCGTCCGCCGGACTCGGAATGGGGCGAAACTTTATGTGCCCCCTCCGTGTACCAAAAATAGGCCGCGGGCAAAGCCGCGCCCAAAAACAAGCGCTCGAAGTCCGGGGCCCCAAGGTCGTCCAGCGGAAAAATGCCCAAAAAACGGGTGGGCTATAGCCTTGGGGCGTGGGGCTGGCGAGGTTCGTCCGCCGGACTCGGAATGGGACGAAACTTTGCGTGCCCCCTCCGTGTGCGAAAAATAGGCTGCGGGCAAAGCCGCACCCAAAAACGAGCGCCCGAAGTCCAGGCCCCCAAGTTCGTCCAGCGGAAAAATGCCCAAAAAACGGGTGGGCTATAGCCTTGGGGCGTGGGGCTGGCGAAGTTCGTCCGCCGGACTCGGAATGGGGCGAAACTTTCCGTGCCCCCTCCGTGTGCCAAAAATAGGCCGCGGGCAAAGCCGCGCCCAAAAACGAGCGCCCGAAGCCGGGGCCCCAAGTTCGTCCAGCGGAAAAATGCCCAAAAAACGATGAGCTATAGCCTTGGGACGTGGGCTGGCGAAGTTCGTCCGCCGGACTCGGAATGGGGCGAAACTTTGCGTGCCCCCTCCGTGTGCCAAAAATAGGCTGCGGACGAAGCCGCGCCCAAAAACGAGTGCCCGAAGTCTGGGGCCCCAAGTTCGTCCAGCGGAAAAATGCCCAAAAAACGATGGGCTATATCCTTGGGGCGTGGGGCTGGCGAAGTTCATCCGCCGGACTCGGAATGGGGCGAAACTTTGCGTGCCCCACCCCGTGTGCCAAAAATAGGCCGCGGGTAAAGCCACGCCCAAAAACGAGCGCCCGAAGTCCGGGGCCCCAAGTTCGTCCAGCGGAAAAATGCCCAAAAAACGATGGGCTATAGCCTTGGGGCGTGGGGCTGGCGAAGTTCGTCCGCCGGAATCGGAATGGGGCGAAATTTTGCGTGCCCCCTCCGTGTGGCAAAAATAGGCCGCGGGGAAAGCCGCGCCCAAAAACGAGCGCCCGAAGTCCGGGGCCCCAAGTTCGTCCAGCGGAAAAATGCCCAAAAAACGGGTGGGCTATAGCCTTGGGGCGTGGGGCTGGCGAAGTTCGTCCGCCGGACTCGGAATGGGGCGAAACTTTGCGTACCCCCTCCGTGTACCAAAAATAGGCCGCGGGCAAAGCCGCGCCCAAAAACGAGCGCCCGAAGTGCGGGGCCCGAAGTTCGTCCAGCGGAAAAATGCCCAAAAAACGATGGGCTATAGCCTTGGGGCGTGTGGATGGCGAAGTTCGTCCGCCGGACTCGGAATGGGGCGAAACTTTGCGTGCCCTCTCCGTGAGCCAAAAATAGGCCGCGGGCAAAGCCGCGCCCAAAAACGAGCGCCCGAAGTCTGGGCCCCAAGTTCGTCCAGCGGAAAAATGCCCAAAAAACGATGGGCTATAGCCTTGGGGCGTGGGGTTGGCGAAGTTCATCCGCCGGGCTCGGAATGGGACGAAACTTTGCGTGCCCCCTCCGTGTGCCAAAAATAGGCCGTGGCCAAAGCTGCGCCCAAAAATGAGCGCCCGAAGTCCGGGGCCCCAAGTTCGTCCAGCGGAAAAATGCCCAAAAAACGGGTGGGCTATAGCCTTGGGGCGTGGGGCTGGCGAAGTAAGTCCGCCGGACTCGGAATGGGGCGAAACTTTGCGTGCCCCCTCCGTGTGCCAAAAATAGGCCGCGGGCAAAGCCGCGCCCAAAAACGAGCGTCCGAAGTCCGGGGCCCCAAGTTCGTCCAGCGGAAAAATCCCCAAAAAACGATGGGCTATAGCCTTGGGGCGTGGGGCTGGCGAAGTTCGTCCGCCGGACTCGGAATGGGGCGAAACTTTGCGTGCCCCCTCCGTGTGCCAAAAATAGGCCGCGGGCAAAGCCGCGCCCAAATACGAACGACCGAAGTCCGGGGCCCCAAGTTCGTCCAGCGGAAAAATGCCCAAAAAACGGGTGGGCTATAGCCTTGGGGCGTGGGGCTGGCGAAGTTCGTCCGCCGGACTCGGAATGGGGCGAAACTTTGCGTGCCCCCTCCGTGTGCCAAAAGTAGGCCGCGGGCAAAGCCGCGCCCAAAAACGAGCGCCCGAAGTGCGGGGCCCGATGTTCATCCAGCGGAAAAATGCCCAAAAAACGATGGGCTATAGCCTTGGGGCGTGGGGCTGGCGAAGTTCGTCCGCCGGAATCGGAATGGGGCGAAATTTTGCGTGCCCCCTCGGTGTGCCAAAAATAGGCCGCGGGCAAAGCCGCGCCCAAAAACGAGCGCCCGAAGTCTGGGGCCCCAAGTTCGTCCGGCGGAAAAATGCCCAAAAAACGGGTGGGCTATAGCCTTGGGGTGTGGGGCTGGCGAAGTTCGTCCGCCGGACTCGGAACAGGGCGAAACTTTGCGTACCCCCTCCGTGTGCCAAATACAGGCCGCGGGCAAAGCCGCGCCCAAAAACGAGCGCCCGAAGTGCGGGGCCCGAAGTTCGTCCAGCGGAAAAATGCCCAAAAAACGATGGGCTATAGCCTTGGGGCGTGGGGCTGGCGAAGTTCGTCCGCCGGACTCGGAATGGGGCGAAACTTTGCGTGCTCTCTCCGTGAGCCAAAAATAGGCCGCGGGCAAAGCCGCGCCCAAAAACGAGTGCCTGAAGTCCGGGGCCCCAAATTCATCCAGCGGAAAAATGCCCAAAAAACGATGGGTTATAGCCTTGAAGCGTGGGGCTGGCGAAGTTCGTCCGCCGGACTCGGAATGGGGCGAAACTTTGCGTGCCCCCTCCGTGTGCTAAAAATAGGCCGTGGGCAAATCCGCGCCCAAAAACGAGCGCCCAAAGTCCGGTGTCCCAAGTTCGTCCAGCGGAAAAATGCCCAAAAAACGATGGGCTGTATCCTTGGGGCGTGGGGCTGGCGAAGTTCGTCCGCCGGACTCGGAATGGGGCGAAACTTTGCGTGCCCCCTCCGTGCGCCAAAAATAGGCCGCGGGCAAAGCCTCCCCCAAAAACGAGCGCCCGAAGTCCGGGGCCCCAAGTTCGTCCAGCGAAAAAATGCCCAAAAAACAGGTGGGCTATAGCCTTGGGGCGTGGGGCTGGCGAAGTTCATCCACCGGGCTCGGAATGGGGCGAAACTTTGCGTGCCCCCTCCGTGTGCCAAAAATAGGCCGCGGGCAAAGCCGTGCCCAAAAACGAGCGCCTGAAGTCCGGGGCCCCATGTTCGTCCAGCGGAAAAATGCCGAAAAAACGATGGGCTATAGCCTTGGGGCGTGGGGCTGGCGAAGTTCGTCCGCAGGACTCCGAATGGGGCGAAACTTTGCGTGCCCCCTCCGTGTGCTAAAAATAGGCCGCGGGCAAAGCCGCGCCCAAAAACGAGCGCCCGAAGTCCGGGGCCCCAAGTTCGTCCAGCGGAAAAATGCCCAAAAAACGGGTGGGCTATAGCCTTGGGGCGTGGGGCTGGCGAAGTTCGTCTGCCGGACTCGGAATGGGGCAAAAATTTGTGTGCCCACTCCATGTGCCAAAAATAGGCCGCGGGCAAAGCCGCGCCCAAAAACGAGCGCCCGAAGTCCGGGGACCCAAGTTCGTCCAGCGGAAAAATGCCCAAAAAACGATGGGCTATAGCCTTGGGGCTTGGGGCTTGCGAAGTTCATCCGCCGGAATCGGAATGGGGCGAAACTTTACGTGCCCCCTCCGTGTGCCAAAAATAGGCCGCGGGCAAAGCCGCGCCCAAAAACGAGCGCCCGAAGTCCGGGACCCCAAGTTCGTCCAGCGGAAAAATGCCCAAAAAACAATGGGCTATAGCCTTGGGGCGTGGGGCTGGCGAAGTTCGTCCGCCGGACTCGGAATGGGGCGAAACTTTGTGTGCCCCCTCCGCGTGCCAAAAATAGGCCGCGGGCAAAGCCGTGCCCAAAAACGAGCGCCCGAAGTCCGGGGCCCCAAGTTCGTCCAGTGGAAAAATGCTCAAAAAACGATGGGCTATAGCCTTGGGCCGTGGGGCTGGCGAAGTTCGTCCGCCGGACTCGGAATGGGGCGAAACTTTGCGTGCCCCCTCCGTGTGCCAAAAATAGGCCGCGGGCAAAGGCGCGCCGAAAAACGAGCGGCCGAAGTCTGGGGCCCCAAGTTCGTCCAGTGGAAAAATGCCCAAAAAACGGGTGGGCTATAGCCTTGGGGCGTGGGGCTGGCGAAGTTCGTCCGCCGGACTCGGAATGGGGCGAAACTTTGCGTGCTCCCTCCGTGTGCCAAAAATAGGCCGCGGGTAAAGCCGCGCCCAAAAACGAGCGCCCGAAGTCCGGGGCCCCAAGTTCGTCCAGCGGAAAAATGCCCAAAAAACGGGTGGGCTATAGCCTTGGGGCGGGGGGCTGGCGAAGTTCGTCCGCCGGACTCGGAATGGGGCGAAACATTGCGTGCCCCCTCCGTGTGCCAAAAATACGCCGCGGGCAAAGCCACGCCCAAAAACGAGCGCCCGAAGTCTGGGGCCCCAAGTTCGCCCAGCGGAAAAATGCCAAAAAAACGATGGGCTATAGCCTTGGAGCGTGGGGCTGGCGAAGTTCGTCCGCCGGACTCGGAATGGGGCAAAACTTTGCGTGCCCCCTCCGTGTGCTAAAAATAGGCCGTGGGCAAATCCGCGCCCAAAAACGAGCGCCCAAAGTCCGGTGTCCCAAGTTCGTCCAGCGGAAAAATGCCCAAAAAACGATGGGCTGTATCCTTGGGGCGTGGGGCTGGCGAAGTTCGTCCGCCGGACTCGGAATGGGGCGAAACTTTGCGTGCCCCCTCCGTGCGCCAAAAATAGGCCGCGGGCAAAGCCTCCCCCAAAAACGAGCGCCCGAAGTCCGGGGCCCCAAGTTCGTCCAGCGAAAAAATGCCCAAAAAACAGGTGGGCTATAGCCTTGGGGCGTGGGGCTGGCGAAGTTCATCCACCGGGCTCGGAATGGGGCGAAACTTTGCGTGCCCCCTCCGTGTGCCAAAAATAGGCCGCGGGCAAAGCCGTGCCCAAAAACGAGCGCCTGAAGTCCGGGGCCCCATGTTCGTCCAGCGGAAAAATGCCCAAAAAACGATGGGCTATAGCCTTGGGGCGTGGGGCTGGCGAAGTTCGTCCGCAGGACTCCGAATGGGGCGAAACTTTGCGTGCCCCCTCCGTGTGCTAAAAATAGGCCGCGGGCAAAGCCGCGCCCAAAAACGAGCGCCCGAAGTCCGGGGCCCCAAGTTCGTCCAGCGGAAAAATGCCCAAAAAACGGGTGGGCTATAGCCTTGGGGCGTGGGGCTGGCGAAGTTCGTCTGCCGGACTCGGAATGGGGCAAAAATTTGTGTGCCCACTCCATGTGCCAAAAATAGGCCGCGGGCAAAGCCGCGCCCAAAAACGAGCGCCCGAAGTCCGGGGACCCAAGTTCGTCCAGCGGAAAAATGCCCAAAAAACGATGGGCTATAGCCTTGGGGCTTGGGGCTTGCGAAGTTCATCCGCCGGAATCGGAATGGGGCGAAGCTTTACGTGCCCCCTCCGTGTGCCAAAAATAGGCCGCGGGCAAAGCCGCGCCCAAAAACGAGCGCCCGAAGTCCGGGACCCCAAGTTCGTCCAGCGGAAAAATGCCCAAAAAACAATGGGCTATAGCCTTGGGGCGTGGGGCTGGCGAAGTTCGTCCGCCGGACTCGGAATGGGGCGAAACTTTGTGTGCCCCCTCCGCGTGCCAAAAATAGGCCGCGGGCAAAGCCGTGCCCAAAAACGAGCGCCCGAAGTCCGGGGCCCCAAGTTCGTCCAGTGGAAAAATGCTCAAAAAACGATGGGCTATAGCCTTGGGCCGTGGGGCTGGCGAAGTTCGTCCGCCGGACTCGGAATGGGGCGAAACTTTGCGTGCCCCCTCCGTGTGCCAAAAATAGGCCGCGGGCAAAGGCGCGCCGAAAAACGAGCGGCCGAAGTCTGGGGCCCCAAGTTCGTCCAGTGGAAAAATGCCCAAAAAACGGGTGGGCTATAGCCTTGGGGCGTGGGGCTGGCGAAGTTCGTCCGCCGGACTCGGAATGGGGCGAAACTTTGCGTGCTCCCTCCGTGTGCCAAAAATAGGCCGCGGGTAAAGCCGCGCCCAAAAACGAGCGCCCGAAGTCCGGGGCCCCAAGTTCGTCCAGCGGAAAAATGCCCAAAAAACGGGTGGGCTATAGCCTTGGGGCGGGGGGCTGGCGAAGTTCGTCCGCCGGACTCGGAATGGGGCGAAACATTGCGTGCCCCCTCCGTGTGCCAAAAATACGCCACGGGCAAAGCCACGCCCAAAAACGAGCGCCCGAAGTCTGGGGCCCCAAGTTCGCCCAGCGGAAAAATGCCAAAAAAACGATGGGCTATAGCCTTGGAGCGTGGGGCTGGCGAAGTTCGTCCGCCGGACTCGGAATGGGGCGAAACTTTGCGTGCCCCCTCCGTGTGCCAAAAATAGGCCGTGGGCAAAGCCGCGCCCAAAAACGAGTGCCCGAAGTCCGGGGCCCCAAGTTCGTCCAGGGGAAAAATGCCCAAAAAAAGATGGGCTATAGCCTTGGGGCATGGGGCTGGCGAAGTTCGTCCGCCGGACTCGGAATGGGGCGAAACTTTGCGTGCCCCCTCCGTGTGCCAAAAATAGGCCGGGGACAAAGCCGCGCCCAAAAACGAGCGCCCGAAGTCCGGGGCCCCAAGTTCGTCCAGCGGAAAAATGCCCAAAAAACGATGGGCTATAGCCTTGGGGCGTGGGGCTGGCGAAGTTCGTCCGCCGGACTCGGAATGGGGCGAAACTTTGCGTGCCCCCTCCGTGTGCCAAAAATAGGCTGCGGACAATGCCGCTCCCAAAAACGAGCGCCCGAAGTCCGGGGCCCCAAGTTCGTCCAGCGGAAAAATGCCCAAAAAACGATGGCCTATAGCCTTGGGGCGTGGGGCTGGCGAAGTTTGTCCGCCGGACTCGGAATGGGGTGAAACTTTGCGTGCCCCCTCCGTATGCCAAAAATAGGCCGCGGGCAAAGCCGCGCCCAAAAACGACAGCCCCAAGCCCGGGGCCCCAAGTTCGTCCAGCGGAAAAATGCCCAAAAAACGATGGGCTATAGCCTTGGGGCGTGGGGCTGGCGAAGTTCGTCCTCCGGACTCGGAATGGGGCGAAACTTTGCGTGCCCCCTCCGTGTGCCAAAAATAGGCCACGGGCAAAGCCGTGCCCAAAAACGAGCGCCCGAAGTCCGGGGCCCCAAGTTCGTCCAGCGGAAAAATGCCCAAAAAACGGGTGGGCTATAGCCTTGGGGCGTGGGGCTGGCGAAGTTCGTCCGCCGGACTCGGAATGGGGCGAAACTTTGCGTGCCCCCTCCGTGTGCCAAAAATAGGCCGCGGACAAAGCCGCGCCCAAAAACGAGCGCCCGAAGTCTGGGGCCCCAAGTTCGTTCAGCGGAAAAATGCCCAAAAAATAGGTGGGCTATAGCCTTGGGGCGTGGGGCTGGCGAAGCTCGTCCGCCGGACTCGGAATTGGGTGAAACTTTGCGTGCCCCATCCGTGTGCAAAAAATAGGCCGCGGGCAAAGCCGCGCCCAAAAACGAGCGCCCAAAGTCCGGGGCCCCAAGTTCATCCAGCGGAAAAATGCCCAAAAAACGGGTGGGTTATAACCTTGGGACGTGGGGCTGGCGAAGTTCGTCCGCCGGACTCGGAATGGGGCGAAACTTTGTGTGCCCCCTCTGTGTGCCAAAAATAGACCGCGGGCAAAGCGTCGCCCAAAAACTAGTGCCCGAAGTCTGGGGCCCCAAGTTCGTCCAGCGGAAAAATGCCCAAAAATCGATGGGGTATAGCCTCGGGGAGTGGGGCTGGCGAAGTTCGTCCGCGGGACTCGGAATGGGGCGAAACTTTGCGTGCCCCCTCCGTGTGCCAAAAATAGGCTGCGGGCAAAGCCGCACCCAAAAACGAGCGCCCGAAGTCCGGGGCCCTAAGTTCGTCCAGCGGAAAAATGCCCAAAAAACGGGTGGGCTATAGCCTTGGGGCGTGGGGCTGGCGAAGCTCGTCCGCCGGACTCGGAATGGGGCGAAACTTTGCGTGCCCCCTCCGTGTGCCAAAAATAGGCCGCGGGCAAAGCCACGCCCAAAAACTAGCACCCGAAGTCCGGGGCCCCAAGTTCGTCCAGCGGAAAAATGCCCAAAAAACGATGGGCTATAGCCTTGGGGCGTGGGGCTGGCGAAGTTCGTCCACCGGACCCGGAATGGGGCGAAACTTTGCGTGCCCCCTCCGTGTGCCAAAAATAGGCCGCGGGCAAAGCCACGCGCAAAAACGAGCACCCGAAGTCCGGGGCCCCAAGTTCGTCCAGCGGAAAAATGCCCAAAAAACGATGGGCTATAGCCTTGGGGCGTGGGGCGGGCGAAGTTCGTCCGCCGGACTCGGAATGGGGCTAAACTTTGCGTGCCCCCTCCGTGTGCCAAAAATAGGCCGCGGGAAAAGCCGCGCCCAAAAACGAGCACCCGAAGTCCGGGGCCCCAAGTTCGTCCAGCCGAAAAATGCCCAAAAAACGATGGGCTATAGCCTTGGGGCGTGGAGCTGGCGAAGTTCATCCGCCGGACTCGGAATGGGGCGAAACTTTGCGTGCCCCCTCCGTGTGCCAAAAATAGGCCACGGGCAAAGCCGCGCCCAAAAACGAGTGCCCGAAGTCCGGGGCCCCAAGTTCGTCTAGCGGAAAAATGCCCAAAAAACGATGGGCTATAGCCTTGGGGCGTGGGGCGGGCGAAGTTCGTCCGCCGGACTCGGAATGGGGCGAAACTTTGCGTGCCCCCTCCGTGTGCCAAAAATAGGCCACGGGCAAAGCCGCGCCCAAAAACGAGTGCCCGAAGTCCGGGGCCCCAAGTTCGTCTAGCGGAAAAATGCCCAAAAAACGATGGGCTATAGCCTTGGGGCGTGGGGCGGGCGAAGTTCGTCCGCCGGACTCGGAATGGGGCGAAACTTTGCGTGCCCCCTCCGTGTGCCAAAAATAGGCTGCGGGCAAAGCCGCACCCAAAAACGAGCGCCCGAAGTCCGGGGCCCTAAGTTCGTCCAGCGGAAAAATGCCCAAAAAACGGGTGGGCTATAGCCTTGGGGCGTGGGGCTGGCGAAGCTCGTCCGCCGGACTCGGAATGGGGCGAAACTTCGCGTGCCCCCTCCGTGTGCCAAAAATAGGCCGCGGGCAAAGCCACGCCCAAAAACTAGCACCCGAAGTCCGGGGCCCCAAGTTCGTCCAGCGGAAAAATGCCCAAAAAACGATGGGCTATAGCCTTGGGGCGTGGGGCTGGCGAAGTTCGTCCACCGGACCCGGAATGGGGCGAAACTTTGCGTGCCCCCTCCGTGTGCCAAAAATAGGCCGTGGGCAAAGCCACGCCCAAAAACGAGCACCCGAAGTCCGGGGCCCCAAGTTCGTCCAGCGGAAAAATGCCCAAAAAACGATGGGCTATAGCCTTGGGGCGTGGGGCGGGCGAAGTTCGTCCGCCGGACTCGGAATGGGGCTAAACTTTGCGTGCCCCCTCCGTGTGCCAAAAATAGGCCGCGGGAAAAGCCGCGCCCAAAAACGAGCACCCGAAGTCCGGGGCCCCAAGTTCGTCCAGCCGAAAAATGCCCAAAAAACGATGGGCTATAGCCTTGGGGCGTGGGGCGGGCGAAGTTCGTCCGCCGGACTCGGAATGGGGCGAATCTTTGCGTGCCCCCTCCGTGTGCCAAAAATATTCTGCGGGCAAAGCCGCACCCAAAAACAAGTGCCCGAAGTCCGGGGCCCTAAGTTCGTCCAGCGGAAAAATGCCCAAAAAACGGGTGGGCTATAGCCTTGGGGCGTGGGGCTGGCGAAGCTCGTCCGCCGGACTCGGAATGGGGCGAAACTTTGCGTGCCCCCTCCGTGTACCAAAAATAGGCCGCGGGCAAAGCCACGCCCAAAAACGAGCACCCGAAGTCTGGGGCCCCAAGTTCATCCAGCGGAAAAATGCCCAAAAAACGATGGCCTATAGCCTTGGGGCGTGGGGCTGGCGAAGTTCGTCCGCCGGACCCGGAATGGGGCGAAACTTTGCGTACCCCCTCCGTGTGCCAAAAATAGGCCGCGGGCAAAGCCGCGCCCAAAAACAAGTGCCCGAAGTCCGGGGCCCTAAGTTTGTCCAGCGGAAAAATGCCCAAAAAACGGGTGGGCTATAGCCTTGGGGCGTGGGGCTGGCGAAGCTCGTCCGCCGGACTCGGAATGGGGCAAAACTTTGCGTGCCCCCTCCGTATGCCAAAAATAGGCCGCAGGCAAAGCCACGCCCAAAAACGAGCACCCGAAGTACGGGGCCCCAAGTTCGTCCAGCGGAAAAATGCCCAAAAAACGATGGGCTATAGCCTTGGGGCGTGGGGCTGGCGAAGCTCGTCCGCCGGACTCGGAATGGGATGAAACTTTGCGTGCCCCCTCCATGTGCCAAAAATAGGCCGCGGGCAAAGCCACGCCCAAAAACGAGCACCCGAAGTCCGGGGTCCCAAGTTCGTCCAGCGGAAAAATGCCCAAAAAACGATGGGCTATAGCCTTGGGGCGTGGGGCTGGCGAAGTTCGTCCGCCGGACCCGGAATGGGGCGAAACTTTGCGTGCCCCCTCCGTGTGCCAAAAATAGGCCGCGGTCAAAGCCGCGCCCAAAAACGAGCGCCCGAAGTCCGGGGCCCTAAGTTCGTCCAGCAGAAAAATGCCCAAAAAACGGGTGGGCTATAGCCTTGGGGAGTGGGTCTGGCGAAGCTCGTCCGCCGGACTCGGAATGGGGCGAAACTTTGCGTGCCCCATCCATGTGCCAAAAATAGGCCGCGGGCAAAGCCACGCCCAAAAACGAGCACCCGAAGTCCGGGGCCCCAAGTTCGTCCAGCGGAAAAATGCCCAAAAAACGATGTGCTATAGCCTTGGGGCGTGGGGCTGGCGAAGTTCGTCCGCCGGACCCGGAATGGGGCGAAACTTTGCGTACCCCCTCCATGTGGCAAAATAGGCCGCGGGCCAAGCCGCGCCCAAAAATGAGTGCCCGAAGTCCGGGGCCCCAAGTTCGTCCAGCGGAAAAATGCCCAAAAAATGGGTGGGCTATAGCCTTGGGGCGTGGGGCTGGCGAAGTTCGTCCGCCGGACTCGGAATGGGGCAAAACTTTGCGTGCCACCTCCGTGTGCCAAAAATAGGCCGCGGGCAAAGCCACGCCCAAAAACAAGCGCCCGAAGTCCGGGGCCCCAAGTTCGTCCAGCGGAAAAATGCCCAAAAAATGTTGGGCTATAGCCTTGGGGCGTGGGGCTGGCGAAGTTCGTCCGCCGGACTCGGAATGGGGCGAAACTTTACGCACCCCCTCCGTGTGCCAAAATTAGGCTGCAGGCAAAGCCGCGCCCAAAAACGAGCGCCCGAAGTCCGGGGCCCTAAGTTCGTCCAGAGGAAAAATGCCCAAAAAACGGGTGGGCTATAGCCTTGGGGCGTGGGGCTGGCGAAGCTCGTCCGCCGGACTCGGAATGGGGCGAAACTTTGCATGCCCCCTTCATGTGCCAAAAATAGGCCGCAGGCAAAGCCACGCCCAAAAACGAGTGCCCGAAGTCCGGGGCCCCAAGTTCATCCAGCGGAAAAATGCCCAAAAAACGATGGGCTATAGCCTTGGGGCGTGGGGCTGGCGAAGTTCGTCCGCCAGACCCGGAATGGGGAAAAACTTTGCGTGCCCCCTCCGTGTGCCAAAAATAGGCCGCGGGCAAAGCCGCACCCAAAAATGATCGCCCGAAGTCCGGGGCCCCAAGTTCGTCCAGCGGAAAAATGCCCAAAAAACAATGGGCTATAGCCTTGGGGCGTGGGGCGGGCGAAGTTCGTCCGCCGGACTTGGAATTGGGCGAAACTTTGCGTGCCCTCTCCGTGTCCCAAAAATAGGCCGCGGGCAAAGCCGCGCCCAAAAACGAGCACCCGCAGTCCGGGGCCCCAAGTTCGTCCAGCGGAAAAATGCCCAAAAAACGGGTGGGCTATAGCCTTGGGGCGTCGGGCTGGCGAAGTTCGTCCGCCGGACTCAGAATGGGGCGACACTTTGCGTGCCCCCTCCGTGTGCCAAAAATAGGCCGCGGGCAAAGCCGCACCCAAAAACGAGCGCCCGAAGTCCGGGGCCCCAAGTTCGTCCAGCGGAAAAATGCCCAAAAAACGATGGGCTATAACCTTGGGGCGTGGGGCGGGCGAAGTTCGTCCGCCAGACTCGGAATGGGGCGAAACTTTGCGTGCCCCCTCCGTGTCCCAAAAATAGGGCGCGGGCAAAGCCGCGCCCAAAAACGAGCACCCGAAGTCCGGGGCCCCAAGTTCGTCCAGCAGAAAAATGCCCAAAAAACGGGTGGGCTATAGCCTTGGTGCGTGGGGCTGGCGAAGTTCGTCCGCCGGACTCGGAATGGGGCGAAACTTTGTGTACCCCCTCCGTGTGCCAAAAATAGGACGCGGGCAAAGCCGCGCCCAAAAACGAGCGCCCGAAGTCCGGGGCTCTAAGTTCGTCCAGCGGAAAAATGCCCAAAAAGCGGGTGGGCTATAGCCTTGGGGCGTGGGGCTGGCGAAGCTCGTCCGCCGGACTCGGAATGGGGCGAAACTTTGCGTGCCCCCTCCGTGTGCCAAAAATAGGCCGCGGGCAAAGCCACGCCCAAAAATGAGCGCCCGAAGTCCGGGGCCCCAAGTTCGTCCAGCGGATAAATGCCCAAAAAACGATGGGCTATAGCCTTGGGGCGTGGGGCTGGCGAAGTTCGTCCGCCGGACCCGGAATGGGGCGAAACTTAGCGTGCCTCCTCTGTGTGGCAAAAATAAGCCGCGGGCAAAGCCGCGCCCAAAAACGAGCGCCCGAAGTCCGGGGCCCCAAGTTCGTCCAGCGGAAAAATGCCCAAAAAACGGGTGGGCTATAGCCTTGGGGCGCGGGGCTGGCGAAGTTCGTCCGCCGGACTCGGAATGGGGCAAAACTTTGCGTGCCCCCTCCGTGTGCCAAAAATAGGCCGCGGTCAAAGCCGCGCCCAAAAACAAGTGCCCGAAGTCCGGGGCCCCAAGTTCGTCCAGCGGAAAAATGCCCAAAAAACGATGGGCTATAGCCTTGGGGCGTGGGGCTGGCGAAGTTCGTCAGCCGGACTCGGAATGGGGCGAAACTTTGGGTGCCCCCTCCGTGTGCCAAAAATAGTCCTCGGGCAAAGCCGCGCCAAAAAACGAGCGCCCGAAGTCCGGGGCCCCAAGTTCGTCCAGCGGAAAAATGCCCAAAAAACGATGGGCTATAGCCTTGGGGCGTGGGGCTGGCGAAGTTCGTCCGCCGGACTCGGAATGGGGCGAAACTTTGCGTGCCCCCTCCGTGTGCCAAAAATAGGCCGCGGGCAAAGCCGCGCCCAAAAACGAGTGCCCGAAGTCTGGGGCCCCAAGTTCGTCCAGCGGAAAAATGCCCAAAAAACGGGTGGGCTACAGCCTTGGGGCGTGGGGCTGGCGAAGTTCGTCTGCCGGACTCGGAAAGGGGCAAAACTTTACGTGCCCCCTCCGTGTGCAAAAAATAGGCCACGGACAAAGCCGCGCCCAAAAACGAGCGCCCGAAGTCCGGGGCCCCAAGTTCGTCCAGCGGAAAAATGCCCAAAAAACGATGGGCTATAGCCTTGGGGCGTGGGGCTGGCGAAGTTCGTCCGCCGGACTCGGAATGGGGCGAAACTTTGCGTGCCCCCTCCGTGTGCCAAAAATAGGCCGTGGGCAAAGCCGCGCCCAAAAACGAGCGCCCGAAGCCCGGGGCCCCAAGTTCGTCCAGCGGAAAAATGCCCAAAAAACGGGTTGGCTATAGCCTTGGGGCGTGGGGCTGGCGAAGTTCGTCCGCCGGACTCGGAATGGGGCGAAACTTTGCGTGCCCCCTCCGTGTGCCAAAAATAGTCCGCGGGCAAAGACGCGCCCAAAAACGAGCGCCCGAAGTCCGGGGCCCCAAGTTCGACCAGCGAAAAAATGCCCAAAAAACGATGGGCTATAGCCTTGGGGCGTGGGGCTGGCGAAGTTCGTCAGCCGGACTCGGAATGGGGCGAAACTTTGGGTGCCCCCTCCGTGTGCCAAAAATAGGCCTCGGGCAAAGCCGCGCCAAAAAACGAGCGCCCGAAGTCCGGGGTCCCAAGTTCGTCCAGCGGAAAAATGCCCAAAAAACGGGTGGGCTATAGCCTTGGGGCGTGGGGCTGGCGAAGTTCGTCCGCCGGTCTCGGAATGGGGTGAAACTTTGCGTGCCCCCTCCTGTGCCAAAATTAGGCCGCGGGCAAAGCCGGGCCCAAAAACGAGCGCCCGAAGTCCGGGGCCCCAAGTTCGTCCAGCGGAAAAATGCCCAAAAAACGCGTGGGCTATAGCCTTGGGGCGTGGGGCTGGCGAAGTTCGTCCGCCGGACTCGGAATGGGGCGAAACTTTGCGTGCCCCCTCCGTGTGCGAAAAATAGGCCACGGGCAAAGCCGCGCCCAAAAACGAGAGCCCGAAGTCCGGGGCCCCAAGTTCGTCCAGCGGAAAAATGCCCAAAAAACGATGGGCTATAGCCTTGGGGCGTGGGGCGGGCGAAGTTCGTCCGCCGGACTCGGAATGGGGCGAAACTTTGCGTGCCCCCTCCGCGTACCAAAAATAGGCCGCGGGCAAAGCCGCGTCCTAAAACGAGCGCCCGAAGTCCGGGGCCCCAAGTTCGTCCAGCGGAAAAATGCCCAAAAAACGGGTGGGCTATAACCTTGGGGCGTGGGGCGGGCGAAGTTCGTCCGCCGGACTTGGAATGGGGCAAAACTTTGCGTGCCCTCTCCGTGTCCCAAAAATAGGCCGCGGGCAAAGCCGCGCCCAAAAACGAGCACCCGCAGTCCGGGGCCCCAAGTTCGTCCAGCGGAAAAATGCCCAAAAAACGGGTGGGCTATAGCCTTGGGGCGTCGGGCTGGCGAAGTTCGTCCGCCGGACTCAGAATGGGGCGACACTTTGCGTGCCCCCTCCGTGTGCCAAACATAGGCCGCGGGCAAAGCCGCACCCAAAAACGAGCACCCGAAGTCCGGGGCCCCAAGTTCGTCCAGCGGAAAAATGGCCAAATAACGATGGGCTATAGCCTTGGGCGTGGGGCTGGCAAAGTTCGTCCGCCGGACTCGGAATGGGGCGAAACTTTGCGTGCCCCCTCCATGTGCCAAAAATAGGCCGCGGGCAAAGCCGCGCCCAAAAACGAGTGCCCGAAGTCCGGGGCCCCAAGTTCGTCCAGCGGAAAAATGCCCAAAAAACGGGTGGGCTATAGCCTTGGGGCGTGGGGCTGGCGAAGTTCGTCCGCCGGACTCGGAATGGGGCGACACTTTGCGTGCCCTCTCCGCGTACCAAAAATAGGCCGCGGGCAAAGCCGCGCCCAAAAACGAGTGCCCGAAGTCTGGGGCCCCAAGTTCGTCCAGCGGAAAAATGCCCAAAAAACGATGGGCTATAACCTTGGGGCGTGGGGCGGGCGAAGTTCGTCCGCCAGACTCGGAATGGGGCGAAACTTTGCGTGCCCCCTCCGTGTCCCAAAAATAGGGCGCGGGCAAAGCCGCGCCCAAAAACGAGCACCCGAAGTCCGGGGCCCCAAGTTCGTCCAGCAGAAAAATGCCCAAAAAACGGGTGGGCTATAGCCTTGGTGCGTGGGGCTGGCGAAGTTCGTCCGCCGGACTCGGAATGGGGCGAAACTTTGTGTACCCCCTCCGTGTTCCAAAAATAGGACGCGGGCAAAGCCGCGCCCAAAAACGAGCGCCCGAAGTCCGGGGCTCTAAGTTCGTCCAGCGGAAAAATGCCCAAAAAGCGGGTGGGCTATAGCCTTGGGGCGTGGGGCTGGCGAAGCTCGTCCGCCGGACTCGGAATGGGGCGAAACTTTGCGTGCCCCCTCCGTGTGCCAAAAATAGGCCGCGGGCAAAGCCACGCCCAAAAATGAGCGCCCGAAGTCCGGGGCCCCAAGTTCGTCCAGCGGATAAATGCCCAAAAAACGATGGGCTATAGCCTTGGGGCGTGGGGCTGGCGAAGTTCGTCCGCCGGACCCGGAATGGGGCGAAACTTTGCGTGCCTCCTCTGTGTGCCAAAAATAGGCCGCGGGCAAAGCCGCGCTCAAAAACGAGCGCCCGAAGTCCGGGGCCCCAAGTTCGTCCAGCGGAAAAATGCCCAAAAAACGGGTGGGCTATAGCCTTGGGGCGCGGGGCTGGCGAAGTTCGTCCGCCGGACTCGGAATGGGGCAAAACTTTGCGTGCCCCCTCCGTGTGCCAAAAATAGGCCGCGGTCAAAGCCGCGCCCAAAAACGAGTGCCCGAAGTCCGGGGCCCCAAGTTCGTCCAGCGGAAAAATGCCCAAAAAACGATGGGCTATAGCCTTGGGGCGTGGGGCTGGCGAAGTTCGTCAGCCGGACTCGGAATGGGGCGAAACTTTGGGTGCCCCCTCCGTGTGCCAAAAATAGTCCTCGGGCAAAGCCGCGCCAAAAAACGAGCGCCCGAAGTCCGGGGTCCCAAGTTCGTCCAGCGGAAAAATGCCCAAAAAACGGGTGGGCTATAGCCTTGGGGCGTGGGGCTGGCGAAGTTCGTCCGCCGGTCTCCGAATGGGGTGAAACTTTGCGTGCCCCCTCCTGTGCCAAAATTAGGCCGCGGGCAAAGCCGGGCCCAAAAACGAGCGCCCGAAGTCCGGGGCCCCAAGTTCGTCCAGCGGAAAAATGCCCAAAAAACGCGTGGGCTATAGCCTTGGGGCGTGGGGCTGGCGAAGTTCGTCCGCCGGACTCGGAATGGGGCGAAACTTTGCGTGCCCCCTCCGTGTGCGAAAAATAGGCCACGGGCAAAGCCGCGCCCAAAAACGAGAGCCCGAAGTCCGGGGCCCCAAGTTCGTCCAGCGGAAAAATGCCCAAAAAGCGATGGGCTATAGCCTTGGGGCGTGGGGCGGGCGAAGTTCGTCCGCCGGACTCGGAATGGGGCGAAACTTTGCGTGCCCCCTCCGTGTGCCAAAAATAGGCCGCGGGCAAAGCCGCGCCCAAAAACGAGCGCCCGAAGTCCGGGGTCCCAAGTTCGTCCAGCGGAAAAATGCCCAAAAAACGGGTGGGCTATAGCCTTGGGGCGTGGGGCTGGCGAAGTTCGTCCGCCGGACTCGGAATGGGGCGAAACTTTGCGTGCCCCCTCTGCGTACCAAAAATAGGCCGCGGGCAAAGCCGCGTCCTAAAACGAGCGCCCGAAGTCCGGGGCCCCAAGTTCGTCCAGCGGAAAAATGCCCAAAAAACGGGTGGGCTATAACCTTGGGGCGTGGGGCGGGCGAAGTTCGTCCGCCGGACTTGGAATGGGGCGAAACTTTGCGTGCCCTCTCCGTGTCCCAAAAATAGGCCGCGGGCAAAGCCGCGCCCAAAAACGAGCACCCGCAGTCCGGGGCCCCAAGTTCGTCCAGCGGAAAAATGCCCAAGAAACGGGTGGGCTATAGCCTTGGGGCGTCGGGCTGGCGAAGTTCGTCCGCCGGACTCGGAATGGGGCGACACTTTGCGTGCCCCCTCCGTGTGCCAAAAATAGGCCGCGGGCAAAGCCGCACCCAAAAACGAGCGCCCGAAGTCCGGGGCCCCAAGTTCGGCCAGCGGAAAAATGGCCAAATAACGATGGGCTATAGCCTTGGGCGTGGGGCTGGCAAAGTTCGTCCGCCGGACTCGGAATGGGGCGAAACTTTGCGTGCCCCCTCCATGTGCCAAAAATAGGCCGCGGGCAAAGCCGCGCCCAAAAACGAGTGCCCGAAGTCCGGGGCCCCAAGTTCGTCCAGCGGAAAAATGCCCAAAAAACGGGTGGGCTATAGCCTTGGGGCGGGGGGCTGGCGAAGTTCGTCCGCCGGACTCGGAATGGGGCGACACTTTGCGTGCCCCCTCCGCGTACCAAAAATAGGCCGCGGGCAAAGCCGCGCCCAAAAACGAGTGCCCGAAGTCTGGGGCCCCAAGTTCGTCCAGCGGAAAAATGCCCAAAAAACGATGGGCTATAACCTTGGGGCGTGGGGCGGGCGAAGTTCGTCCGCCAGACTCGGAATGGGGCGAAACTTTGCGTGCCCCCTCCGTGTCCCAAAAATAGGGCGCGGGCAAAGCTGCGCCCAAAAACGAGCGCCCGAAGTCCGGGGTCCCAAGTTCGTCCAGCGGAAAAATGCCCAAAAAACGGGTGGGCTATAGCCTTGGGGCGTGGGGCTGGCGAAGTTCGTCCGCCGGACTCGGAATGGGGCGAAACTTTGCGTGCCCCCTCCGCGTACCAAAAATAGGCCGCGGGCAAAGCCGCGTCCTAAAACGAGCGCCCGAAGTCCGGGGCCCCAAGTTCGTCCAGCGGAAAAATGCCCAAAAAACGGGTGGGCTATAACCTTGGGGCGTGGGGCGGGCGAAGTTCGTCCGCCGGACTTGGAATGGGGCGAAACTTTGCGTGCCCTCTCCGTGTCCCAAAAATAGGCCGCGGGCAAAGCCGCGCCCAAAAACGGGCACCCGCAGTCCGGGGCCCCAAGTTCGTCCAGCGGAAAAATGCCCAAAAAACGGGTGGGCTATAGCCTTGGGGCGTCGGGCTGGCGAAGTTCGTCCGCCGGACTCGGAATGGGGCGACACTTTGCGTGCCCCCTCCGTGTGCCAAAAATAGGCCGCGGGCAAAGCCGCACCCAAAAACGAGCGCCCGAAGTCCGGGGCCCCAAGTTCGTCCAGCGGAAAAATGGCCAAATAACGATGGGCTATAGCCTTGGGCGTGGGGCTGGCAAAGTTCGTCCGCCGGACTCGGAATGGGGCGAAACTTTGCGTGCCCCCTCCATGTGCCAAAAATAGGCCGCGGGCAAAGCCGCGCCCAAAAACGAGTGCCCGAAGTCCGGGGCCCCAAGTTCGTCCAGCGGAAAAATGCCCAAAAAACGGGTGGGCTATAGCCTTGGGGCGTGGGGCTGGCGAAGTTCGTCCGCCGGACTCGGAATGGGGCGACACTTTGCGTGCCCCCTCCGCGTACCAAAAATAGGCCGCGGGCAAAGCCGCGCCCAAAAACGAGTGCCCGAAGTCTGGGGCCCCAAGTTCGTCCAGCGGAAAAATGCCCAAAAAACGATGGGCTATAACCTTGGGGCGTGGGGCGGGCGAAGTTCGTCCGCCAGACTCGGAATGGGGCGAAACTTTGCGTGCCCCCTCCGTGTCCCAAAAATAGGGCGCGGGCAAAGCTGCGCCCAAAAACGAGCACCCGAAGTCCGGGGCCCCAAGTTCGTCCAGCAGAAAAATGCCCAAAAAACGGGTGGGCTATAGCCTTGGTGCGTGGGGCTGGCGAAGTTCGTCCGCCGGACTCGGAATGGGGCGAAACTTTGTGTACCCCCTCCGTGTGCCAAAAATAGGACGCGGGCAAAGCCGCGCCCAAAAACGAGCGCCCGAAGTCCGGGGCTCTAAGTTCGTCCAGCGGAAAAATGCCCAAAAAGCGGGTGGGCTATAGCCTTGGGGCGTGGGGCTGGCGAAGCTCGTCCGCCGGACTCGGAATGGGGCGAAACTTTGCGTGCCCCCTCCGTGTGCCAAAAATAGGCCGCGGGCAAAGCCACGCCCAAAAATGAGAGCCCGAAGTCCGGGGCCCCAAGTTCGTCCAGCGGATAAATGCCCAAAAAACGATGGGCTATAGCCTTGGGGCGTGGGGCTGGCGAAGTTCGTCCGCCGGACCCGGAATGGGGCGAAACTTTGCGTGCCTCCTCTGTGTGCCAAAAATAGGCCGCGGGCAAAGCCGCGCCCAAAAACGAGCGCCCGAAGTCCGGGGCCCCAAGTTCGTCCAGCGGAAAAATGCCCAAAAAACGGGTGGGCTATAGCCTTGGGGCGCGGGGCTGGCGAAGTTCGTCCGCCGGACTCGGAATGGGGCAAAACTTTGCGTGCCCCCTCCGTGTGCCAAAAATAGGCCGCGGTCAAAGCCGCGCCCAAAAACGAGTGCCCGAAGTCCGGGGCCCCAAGTTCGTCCAGCGGAAAAATGCCCAAAAAACGGGTGGGCTATAGCCTTGGGGCGTGGGCTGGCGAAGTTCGTCCGCCGGACTCGGAATGGGGCGAAACTTTGCGTACCCCCTCCGCGTACCAAAAATAGGCCGCGGGCAAAGCCGCGTCCTAAAACGAGCGCCCGAAGTCCGGGGCCCCAAGTTCGTCCAGCGGAAAAATGCCCAAAAAACGATGGGCTATAACCTTGGGGCGTGGGGCGGGCGAAGTTCGTCCGCCGGACTTGGAATGGGGCGAAACTTTGCGTGCCCTCTCCGTGTCCCAAAAATAGGCCGCGGGCAAAGCCGCGCCCAAAAACGAGCACCCGAAGTCCGGGGCCCCAAGTTCGTCCAGCGGAAAAATGCCCAAAAAACGGGTGGGCTATAGCCTTGGTGCGTGGGGCTGGCGAAGTTCGTCCGCCGGACTCGGAATGGGGCGAAACTTTGTGTACCCCCTCCGTGTGCCAAAAATAGGACACGGACAAAGCCGCGCCCAAAAACGAGCGCCCGAAGTTCGGGGCTCTAAGTTCGTCCAGCGGAAAAATGCCCAAAAAACGGGTGGGCTATAGCCTTGGGGAGTGGGGCTGGCGAAGCTCGTCCGCCGGACTCGGAATGGGGCGAAACTTTGCGTGCCCCCTCCTTGTGCCAAAAATAGGCCGCGAGCAATGCCACGCCCAAAAATGAGCGCCCGAAGTCCGGGGCCCCAAGTTCGTCCAGCGGAAAAATGCCCAAAAAACGGGTGGGCTATAGCCTTGGGGCGTGGGGCTGGCGAAGTTCGTCCGCCGGACTCGGAATGGGGCAAAACTTTGCGTGCCCCCTCCGTGTGCCAAAAATAGGCCGCGGGCAAAGCCGCGCCCAAAAACGAGCGCCCGAAGTCCGGGGCCCCAAGTTCGTCCAGCGGAAAAATGCCCAAAAAACGGGTGGGCTATAGCCTTGGGGCGTTGGGCTGGCGAAGTTTGTCCGCCGGACTCGGAATGGGGCGACACTTTGCGTGCCCCCTCCGTGTGCCAAAAATAGGCCGCGGGCAAAGCCGCGCCCAAAAACGAGCGCCCCAAGTCCGGGGCCCCAAGTTCGTCCAGCGGAAAAATGGCCAAATAACGATGGGCTATAGCCTTGGGCGTGGGGCATGCAAAGTTCGTCCGCCGGACTCGGAATGGGGCGAAACTTTGCGTGCCCCCTCCATGTGCCAAAAATAGGCCGCGGGCAAAGCCGCGCCCAAAAACGAGTGCCCGAAGTCCGGGGCCCCAAGTTCGTCCAGCGGAAAAATGCCCAAAAAACGGGTGGGCTATAGCCTTGGGGCGTGGGGCTGGCGAAGTTCGTCTGCCGGACTCGGAATGGGGCGAAACTTTGCGTGCCCCCTCCGTGTCCCAAAAATAGGGCGCGGGCAAAGCCGCACCCAAAAACGAGCACCCGAAGTCCGGGGCCCCAAGTTCGTCCAGCAGAAAAATGCCCAAAAAACGGGTGGGCTATAGCCTTGGTGCGTGGGGCTGGCGAAGTTCATCCGCCGGACTCGGAATGGGGCGAAACTTTGTGTACCCCCTCCGTGTGCCAAAAATAGGACGCGGGCAAAGCCGCGCCCAAAAACGAGCGCCCGAAGTCCGGGGCTCTAAGTTCGTCCAGCGGAAAAATGCCCAAAAAACGGGTGGGCTATAGCCTTGGGGCGTGGGGCTGGCGAAGCTCGTCCGCCGGACTCGGAATGGGGCGAAACTTTGCGTGCCCCCTCCGTGTGCCAAAAATAGGCCGCGGGCAAAGCCACGCCCAAAAATGAGCGCCCGAAGTCCGGGGCCCCAAGTTCGTCCAGCGGATAAATGCCCAAAAAACGATGGGCTATAGCCTTGGGGCGTGGGGCTGGCGAAGTTCGTCCGCCGGACCCGGAATGAACGAAACTTTGCGTGCCTCCTCTGTGTGCCAAAAATAGGCCGCGGCCAAAGCCGCGCCCAAAAACGAGCGCCCGAAGCCCGGGGCCCCAAGTTCGTCCAGCAGAAAAATGCCCAAAAAACGGGTGGGCTATAGCCTTGGGGCGCGGGGCTGGCGAAGTTCGTCCGCCGGACTCGGAATGGGGCAAAACTTTGCGTGCCCCCTCCGTGTGCCAAAAATAGGCCACGGCCAAAGCCGCGCCCAAAAACGAGCTCCCGAAGTCCGGGGCCCCAAGTTCGTCCAGCGGAAAAATGCCCAAAAAACGATGGGCTATAGCCTTGGGGCGTGGGGCGGGCGAAGTTCGTCCGCCGGACTCGGAATGGTGCGAAACTTTGCGTGCCCCCGCCGTGTGCCAAAAATAGGCCGCGGGCAAAGCCGCGCCCAAAAACGAGCGCCCGAAGTCCGGGGCACTAAGTTCGTCCAGCGGAAAAATGCCCAAAAAACGGGTGGGCTATAGCCTTGGGGCGTGGGGTTGGCGAAGCTCGTCCGCCGGACTCGGAATGGGGCGAAACTTTGCGTGCCCCCTCCGTGTGCCAAAAATAGGCCGCGGGCAAAGCCACACCCAAAAACGAGTGCCCGAAGTCCGGGGCCCCAAGTTCGTCCAGCGGAAAAATGCCCAAAAAACGATGGGCTATAGCCTTGGGGCGTGGGGCTGGCGAAGTTCGTCCGCCGGACCCAGAATGGGGCGAAACTTTGCGTGCCCCTTCCGTGTGCCAAAAATAGGCCGCGGGCAAAGCCGCGCCCAAAAATGAGCGCCCGAAGTCCGGGGCCCCAAGTTCGTCCAGCGGAAAAATGCCCAAAAAACGGGTGGGCTATAGCCTTGGGGCGTCGGGCCGGCGAAGTTCGTCCGCCGGACTCGGAATGGGGCGACACTTGGCGCGCCCCCTCCGTGTGCCAAAAATAGGCCGCGGGCAAAGCCGCGCCCAAAAACGTGCGCCTGAAGTCCGGGGCCCCAAGTTCGTCCAGCGGAAAAATGGCCAAATAACGATGGGCTATAGCCTTGGGGCGTGGGGCTGGCAAAGTTCGTCCGCCGGACTCAGAATGGGGCAAAACTTTGCATGCCCCCTCCGTGTGCCAAAAATAGGCCGCGGGCAAAGCCGCGCCCAAAAACGAGTGCCCGAAGTCCGGGGCCCCAAGTTCGTCCAGCGGAAAAATGCCCAAAAAATGGGTGGGCTACATCCTTGGGGCGTGGGGCTGGCGAAGTTCGTCCGCCGGACTCGGAATGGGGCGACACTTTGCGTGCCCCCTCCGTGTGCCAAAAATAGGCTGCGGGCAAGGCAGCGCCCAAAAACGAGCGCCCGAAGCCCGGGGCCCCAAGTTCGTCCAGCGGAAAAATGCCCAAATAACGATGGGCTATAGCCTTGGGGCGTGGGGCTGGCGAAGTTCGTCCGCCGGACTCGGAATGGGGCGAAACTTTGCGTGCCCCCTCCGTGTGCCAAAAATAGGCCGCGGGCAAAGCCGCGTCCAAAAACGAGCGCCCGAAGTCTGGGGCCCCAAGTTCGTCCAGCGGAAAAATGCCCAAAAAACGATGGGCTATAGCCTTGGGGCGTGGGGCTGGCGAAGTTCGTCCGCCGGACTCGGAATGGGGCGAAACATTGCGTGCCCCCACCGTGTGCCAAAAATAGGCCGCGGGCAAAGCCGCGCCCAAAAACGAGCGCCCGAAGTCCGGGGCCCCATGTTCGTCCAGCGGAAAAATGCCCAAAAAACGGTTGGGCTATAGGCTTGGGGCGTGGGGCTGGCGAAGTTCGTCCGCCGGACTCGGAATGGGGCGAAACTTTGCGTGCCCCCTCCGTGTGCCAAAAATAGGCCGCGGGCAAAGACGCGCCCAAAAACGAGCGCCCAAAGTCCGGGTCCCCAAGTTCGTCCAGCGAAAAAATGCCCAAAAAACGATGGGCTATAGCCTTGGGGCATGGGGCTGGCGAAGTTCGTCCGCCGGACTCGGAATGGGGCGAAACTTTGCGTGCCCCCTCCGTGTGCCAAAAATAGGCCGTGGGCAAAGCCGCACCCAAAAATGAGCGCCCGAAGTCCGGGGCCCCAAGTTCGTCCAGCGGAAAAATGCCCAAAAAACGGGTGGGCTATAGCCTTGGGGGCGTGGGGCTGGCGAAGTTCGTCCGCCGGACTCGGAATGGGGCGAAACTTTGCGTGCCCCCTCCGTGTACCAAAAATAGGCCGCGGGCAAAGCCGTGCCTAAAAACGAGCGCCCGAAGTCCGGGGCCCCATGTTCGTCCAGCGGAAAAATGCCCAAAAAACGATAGGCTATAGCCTTGGGGCGTGGGGCTGGCGATGTTCGTCCGCCGGACTCGGAATGGGGCGAAACTTTGCGTGACTCCTCCGTGTGCCAAAAATAGGCCGCGGGCAAAGCCGTACCCAAAAACGAGCGCCCGAAGTCCGGGGCCCCAAGTTCGTCCAACGGAAAAATGCCCAAAAAAACGGGTGGGCTATAGCCTTGGGGCGTGGGGCTGGCGAAGTTCGTCCGCCGGACTCGGAATGGGGCGAAACTTTGCGTGCCCCCTCCGTGTGCCAAAAATAGGCCGCGGGCAAAGACGCGCCCAAAAACGAGCGCCCAAAGTCCGGGTCCCCAAGTTCGTCCAGCGAAAAAATGCCCAAAAAACGATGGGCTATAGCCTTGGGGCATGGGGCTGGCGAAGTTCGTCCGCCGGACTCGGAATGGGGCGAAACTTTGCGTGCCCCCTCCGTGTGCCAAAAATAGGCCGTGGGCAAAGCCGCACCCAAAAACGAGCGCCCGAAGTCCGGGGCCCCAAGTTCGTCCAGCGGAAAAATGCCCAAAAAACGGGTGGGCTATAGCCTTGGGGGCGTGGGGCTGGCGAAGTTCGTCCGCCGGACTCGGAATGGGGCGAAACTTTGCGTGCCCCCTCCGTGTACCAAAAATAGGCCGCGGGCAAAGCCGTGCCTAAAAACGAGCGCCCGAAGTCCGGGGCCCCATGTTCGTCCAGCGGAAAAATGCCCAAAAAACGATAGGCTATAGCCTTGGGGCGTGGGGCTGGCGATGTTCGTCCGCCGGACTCGGAATGGGGCGAAACTTTGCGTGACTCCTCCGTGTGCCAAAAATAGGCCGCGGGCAAAGCCGTACCCAAAAACGAGCGCCCGAAGTCCGGGGCCCCAAGTTCGTCCAACGGAAAAATGCCCAAAAAAACGGGTGGGCTATAGCCTTGGGGCGTGGGGCTGGCGAAGTTCGTCCGCCGGACTCGGAATGGGGCGAAACTTTGCGTGCCCCCTCCGTGTGCCAAAAATAGGCCGCGAGCAAAGCCGCGCCCAAAAACGATCCGGGGCCCCAAGTTCGTCCAGCGGAAAAATGCCCAAAAAACGATGGGCTATAGCCTTGGGGCGTGGGGCTGGCGAAGTTCGTCCGCCGGACTCGGAATGGGGTGAAGCTTTGCGTGCCCCCTCCGTGTGCCAAAAATAGGCCGCGGGGAAAGGCACGCCCAACAACGAGCGCCCGAAGTCCGGGGCCCCAAGTTCGTCCAGCGGAAAAATGCCCAAAAAACGGGTGGGCTATAGCCTTGGGGGGTGGGGCTGGCGAAGTTCGTCCGCCGGACTCGGAATGGGGCGAAACTTTGCGTGCCCCCTCCGTGTGCCAAAAATAGGCCGTGGGCAAAGCCGCGCCCAAAAACAAGCGCCAAAGTCCAGGGCCCCAATTTCGTCCAGCGGAAAAATGCCCAAAAAATGATGGGCTATAGCCTTGGGGCGTGGGGCTGGCGAAGTTCGTCCGCCGGACTCGGAATGGGGCAAAACTTTGCGTGCCCCCTCCGTGTGCCAAAAATAGGCCACAGGCAAAGCCGCGCCCAAAAACGAGCGCCCGAAGTCCGGGGCCCCAAGTTCGTGCAGCGGAAAAATGCCCAAAAAACGATGGGCTATAGCCTTGGGGCGTGGGGCTGGCGAAGTTCGTCCGCCGGACTCGGAATGGGGCGAAACTTTGCGTGCCCCCTCCGTGTCCCAAAAATAGGCCGCGGCCAAAGCCGCGCCCAAAAAGGAGCGCCCTAAGCCCGGGGCCCCAAGTTCGTCCAGCGGAAAAATGCCCAAAAAACGGGTGCGCTATAGCCTTGGGGCGTGGGGCTGGCGAAGTTCGTCCGCCGGACTTGGAATGGGGCGAAACTTTGCGTGCCCCCTCCGTGTGCCAAAAATAGGCCGCGGGCAAAGCCGCGCCCAAAAACAAGCGCCCGAAGTCCGGGGCCCCAAGTTCGTCCAGCGGAAAAATGCCCAAAAAACGGGTGGGCTATAGCCTTGGGGCGTGGGGCTGGCGAAGTTCGTCCGCCGGACTCGGAATGGGGCGAAACTTTGCGTGCCCCCTCCGTGTGCCAAAAATAGGCAGCGGGCAAAGCCGCGCCCAAAAACGAGCGCCTGAAGCCCGGGGCCCCAAATTCGTCCAGCGGAAAAATGCCCAAAAAACGATGGGCTATAGCCTTGGGGCGTGTGGCTGGCGAAGTTCGTCCGCCGGACTCGGAATGGGCGAAACTTTGCGTGCCCCCTCCGTGTGCCAAAAATAGGCCGCGGACAAAGCCGCGCCTAAAAATCAGTGCCCGAAGTCAGGGGCCCCAAGTTCGTCCAGCGGAAAAATGCCCAAAACACGGGTGGGCTATAGCCTTGGGGCGTGGGGCTGGCGAAGTTTGTCCGCCGGACTCGGAATGGGGCGAAACTTTGTGTGCCCCCTCCGTGTGCCAAAAATAGGCCGCGGGCAAAGCCGCGCCCAAAAACGAGCGCCTGAAGCCCGGGGCCCCAAATTCGTCCAGCGGAAAAATGCCCAAAAAACGATGGGCTATAGCCTTGGGGCGTGTGGCTGGCGAAGTTCGTCCGCCGGACTCGGAATGGGGCGAAACTTTGCGTGCCCCCTCCGTGTGCCAAAAATAGGCCGCGGGCAAAGCCGCGCCTAAAAATGAGCGCCCGAAGTCTGGGGCCCCAAGTTCGTCCAGCGGAAAAATGCCCAAAACACGGGTGGGCTATAGCCTTGCGGCGTGGGGCTGGCGAAGTTCGTCCGCCGGACTCGGAATGGGGTGAAACTTTGCGTGCCCCCTCCGTGTGCCAAAAATAGGAGCGGGTAAAGCCGCGCCCAAAAACGAGCGCCCGAAGTCCGGGGCCCCAAGTTCGTCCAGCGGAAAAATGCCCAAAAAACGGGTGGGCTATAGCCTTGGGGCGTGGGGCTGGCGAAGTTCGTCCGCCGGACTCGGAATGGGGCGAAACTTTGCGTGCCCCCTCCGTGTGCCAAAAATAGGCCGTGGGCAAAGCCGCGCCCAAAAACAAGCGCCAAAGTCCAGGGCCCCAATTTCGTCCAGCGGAAAAATGCCCAAAAAACGATGGGCTATAGCCTTGGGGCGTGGGGCTGGCGAAGTTCGTCCGCCGGACTCAGAATGGGGCAAAACTTTGCGTGCCCCCTCCGTGTGCCAAAAATAGGCCACAGGCAAAGCCGCGCCCAAAAACGAGCGCCCGAAGTCCGGGGCCCCAAGTTCGTGCAGCGGAAAAATGCCCAAAAAACGATGGGCTATAGCCTTGGGGCGTGGGGCTGGCGAAGTTCGTCCGCCGGACTCGGAATGGGGCGAAACTTTGCGTGCCCCCTCCGTGTCCCAAAAATAGGCCGCGGCCAAAGCCGCGCCCAAAAAGGAGCGCCCTAAGCCCGGGGCCCCAAGTTCGTCCAGCGGAAAAATGCCCAAAAAACGGGTGCGCTATAGCCTTGGGGCGTGGGGCTGGCGAAGTTCGTCCGCCGGACTTGGAATGGGGCGAAACTTTGCGTGCCCCCTCCGTGTGCCAAAAATAGGCCGCGGGCAAAGCCGCGCCCAAAAACAAGCGCCCGAAGTCCGGGGCCCCAAGTTCGTCCAGCGGAAAAATGCCCAAAAAACGGGTGGGCTATAGCCTTGGGGCGTGGGGCTGGCGAAGTTCGTCCGCCGGACTCGGAATGGGGCGACACTTTGCGTGCCCCCTCCGTGTGCCAAAAATAGGCCGCGGACAAAGCCGCGCCTAAAAATCAGTGCCCGAAGTCAGGGGCCCCAAGTTCGTCCAGCGGAAAAATGCCCAAAACACGGGTGGGCTATAGCCTTGGGGCGTGGGGCTGGCGAAGTTTGTCCGCCGGACTCGGAATGGGGCGAAACTTTGTGTGCCCCCTCCGTGTGCCAAAAATAGGCCGCGGGCAAAGCCGCGCCCAAAAACGAGCGCCTGAAGCCCGGGGCCCCAAATTCGTCCAGCGGAAAAATGCCCAAAAAACGATGGGCTATAGCCTTGGGGCGTGTGGCTGGCGAAGTTCGTCCGCCGGACTCGGAATGGGGCGAAACTTTGCGTGCCCCCTCCGTGTGCCAAAAATAGGCCGCGGGCAAAGCCGCGCCTAAAAATGAGCGCCCGAAGTCTGGGGCCCCAAGTTCGTCCAGCGGAAAAATGCCCAAAACACGGGTGGGCTATAGCCTTGCGGCGTGGGGCTGGCGAAGTTCGTCCGCCGGACTCGGAATGGGGTGAAACTTTGCGTGCCCCCTCCGTGTGCCAAAAATAGGAGCGGGCAAAGCCGCGCCCGAAGTCCGGGGCCCCAAGTTCGTCCAGCGGAAAAATGCCCAAAAAACGGGTGGGCTATAGCCTTGGGGCGTGGGGCTGGCGAAGTTCGTCCGCCGGACTCGGAATGGGGCGAAACTTTGCGTGCCCCCTCCGTGTGCCAAAAATAGGCCGTGGGCAAAGCCGCGCCCAAAAACAAGCGCCAAAGTCCAGGGCCCCAATTTCGTCCAGCGGAAAAATGCCCAAAAAACGATGGGCTATAGCCTTGGGGCGTGGGGCTGGCGAAGTTCGTCCGCCGGACTCGGAATGGGGCAAAACTTTGCGTGCCCCCTCCGTGTGCCAAAAATAGGCCACAGGCAAAGCCGCGCCCAAAAACGAGCGCCCGAAGTCCGGGGCCCCAAGTTCATGCAGCGGAAAAATGCCCAAAAAACGATGGGCTATAGCCTTGGGGCGTGGGGCTGGCGAAGTTCGTCCGCCGGACTCGGAATGGGGCGAAACTTTGCGTGCCCCCTCCGTGTCCCAAAAATAGGCCGCGGCCAAAGCCGCGCCCAAAAAGGAGCGCCCTAAGCCCGGGGCCCCAAGTTCGTCCAGCGGAAAAATGCCCAAAAAATGGGTGCGCTATAGCCTTGGGGCGTGGGGCTGGCGAAGTTCGTCCGCCGGACTTGGAATGGGGCGAAACTTTGCGTGCCCCCTCCGTGTGCCAAAAATAGGCCGCGGGCAAAGCCGCGCCCAAAAACAAGCGCCCGAAGTCCGGGGCCCCAAGTTCGTCCAGCGGAAAAATGCCCAAAAAACGGGTGGGCTATAGCCTTGGGGCGTGGGGCTGGCGAAGTTCGTCCGCCGGACTCGGAATGGGGCGACACTTTGCGTGCCCCCTCCGTGTGCTAAAAATAGGCCGCGGGCAAAGCAGCGCCCAAAAACGAGCGCCCGAAGTCCGGGGCCCCAAGTTCGTCCAGCGGAAAAATGCCCAAATAACGATGGGCTATAGCCTTGGGGCGTGGGGCTGGCGAAGTTCGTCCGCCGGACTCGGAATGGGGCGAAACTTTGCGTGCCCCCTCCGTGTGCCAAAAATAGGCAGCGGGCAAAGCCGCGCCCAAAAACGAGCGCCTGAAGCCCGGGGCCCCAAATTCATCCAGCGGAAAAATGCCCAAAAAATGATGGGCTATAGCCTTGGGGCGTGTGGCTGGCGAAGTTCGTCCGCCGGACTCGGAATGGGCGAAACATTGCGTGCCCCCTCCGTGTGCCAAAAATAGGCCGCGGACAAAGCCGCGCCTAAAAATCAGTGCCCGAAGTCAGGGGCCCCAAGTTCGTCCAGCGGAAAAATGCCCAAAACACGGGTGGGCTATAGCCTTGGGGCGTGGGGCTGGCGAAGTTTGTCCGCCGGACTCGGAATGGGGCGAAACTTTGTGTGCCCCCTCCGTGTGCCAAAAATAGGCCGCGGGCAAAGCCGCGCCCAAAAACGAGCGCCTGAAGCCCGGGGCCCCAAATTCGTCCAGCGGAAAAATGCCCAAAAAACGATGGGCTATAGCCTTGGGGCGTGTGGCTGGCGAAGTTCGTCCGCCAGACTCGGAATGGGGCGAAACTTTGCGTGCCCCCTCCGTGTGCCAAAAATAGGCCGCGGGCAAAGCCGCGCCTAAAAATGAGCGCCCGAAGTCTGGGGCCCCAAGTTCGTCCAGCGGAAAAATGCCCAAAACACGGGTGGGCTATAGCCTTGCGGCGTGGGGCTGGCGAAGTTCGTCCGCCGGACTCGGAATGGGGTGAAACTTTGCGTGCCCCCTCCGTGTGCCAAAAATAGGAGCGGGCAAAGCCGCGCCCAAAAACGAGCGCCCGAAGTCCGGGGCCCCAAGTTCGTCCAACGGAAAAATGCCCAAAAAACGGGTGGGCTATAGCCTTAGGGCGTGGGGCTGGCGAAGTTCGTCCGTCGGACTCGGAATGGGGCGAAACTTTGCGTGCCCCCTCCGTGTGTCAAAAATAGACCGCGAACAAAGCCGAGCCTAAAAATGAGTGCCCGAAGTCTGGGGCCCCAAGTTCGTCCAGCGGAAAAATGCCCAAAACACGGGTGGGCTATAGCCTTGCGGCGTGGGGCTGGCGAAGTTCGTCCGCCGGACTCGGAATGGGGAAAAACTTTGTGTGCCCCCTCCATGTACCAAAAATAGGCCGCGGGCGAAGCCGCGCCCAAAAACGAGCGCCCGAAGTCTGGGGCCCCAAGTTCGTCCAGCGGAAAAATGCCCAAAAAACGGGTGGGCTATAGCCTTGGGGCGTGGGGCTGGCGAAGTTCGTCCGCCGGACTCGGAATGGGGCGAAACTTTGCGTGCCCCCTCCGTGTGCCAAAAAAAGGCCGTGGACAAACCCGCGCCCAAAAACGAGCGCCCGAAGTCCGGGGCCCCAAGTTCGTCCAGCGGAAAAATGCCCAAAAAACGATGGGCTATAGCGTTGGGGCGTGGGGCTGGCGAAGTTCGTCGGCCGGAATCGGAATGGGGCGAAACTTTGCGTGCCCCCTCCGTGTGCCAAAAATAGGCCGTGGGCAAAGCTGCGCCTAAAAATGAGCACCCGAAGTCCGGGCCCCCAAGTTCGTCCAGCGGAAAAATGCCCAAAACACGGGTGGGCTATAGCCTTGCGGCGTGGGGCTGGCGAAGTTCGTCCGCCGGACTCGGAATGGGGCAAAACTTTGCGTGCCCCCTCCGTGTACCAAAAATAGGCCGCGGGCAAAGCCGCGCCCAAAAACGAGCGCCCGAAGCCTGGTGCCCCAAGTTCGTCCAGCGGAAAAATGCCCAAAAAACGGGTGGGCTATAGCCTTGGGGCGTGGGGCTGGCGAAGTTCGTCCGCCGGACTCGGAATGGGGCGAAACTTTGCGTGCCCCCTCCGTGTGTCAAAAATAGACCGCGAACAAAGCCGAGCCTAAAAATGAGTGCCCGAAGTCTGGGGCCCCAAGTTCGTCCAGCGGAAAAATTCCCAAAACACGGGTGGGCTATAGCCTTGCGGCGTGGGGCTGGCGAAGTTCGTCCGCCGGACTCGGAATGGGGCAAAACTTTGCGTGCCCCCTCCGTGTACCAAAAATAGGCCGCGGGCAAAGCCGCGCCCAAAAACGAGCGCCCGAAGTCTGGGGCCCCAAGTTCGTCCAGCGGAAAAATGCCCAAAAAACGGGTGGGCTATAGCCTTGGGGCGTGGGGCTGGCGAAGTTCGTCGGCCGGAATCGGAATGGGGCGAAACTTTGCGTGCCCCCTCCGTGTGCCAAAAATAGGCCGTGGGCAAAGCTGCGCCTAAAAATGAGCGCCCGAAGTCTGGGGCCCCAAGTTCGTCCAGCAGAAAAATGCCCAAAACACGGGTGGGCTATAGCCTTGCGGCGTGGGGCTGGCGAAGTTCGTCTGCCGGACTCGGAATGGGACGAAACTTTGCGTGCCCCCTCCGTGTGCCAAAAATAGGCGAGGGCAAAGCCGCGCCCAAAAACGAGCGCCCGAAGTCCGGGGCCCCAAGTTCATCCAGCGGAAAAATGCCCAAAAAACGGGTGGGCTATAGCCTTGGGGCGTGGGGCTGGCGAAGTTCGTCCGCCGGACTCGGAATGGGGCAAAACTTTGCGTGCCCCCTCCGTGTGCCAAAACTAGGCCGTGGGCAAAGCCGCGCCCAAAAACGAGCGCCCGAAGTCCGGGCCCCCAAGTTCGTCCAGCGGAAAAATGCCCAAAAAACGATGGGCTATAGCCTTGGGACGTGGGGCTGGCGAAGTTCGTCCTCCGGAATCGGAATGGGGCGAAACTTTGCGTGCCCCCTCCGTGTGCCAAAAATAGGCCGCGGGCAAAGCCGCGCCCAAAAACGAGCTCCCGAAGTCCGGGGCCCCAAGTTCGTCCAGCGGAAAAATGCCCAAAAAACTGGTGGGCTATAGCCTTGGGGCGTGGGGCTGGCGAAGTTCGTCCGTCGGACTCGGAATGGGGCGAAACTTTGCGTGCCCCCTCCGTGTGCCAAAAATAGGGTGCGGGCAAAGCCGCGGCGAAAAACGAGTGCCCGAAGTGCGGGCCCCAAGTTCATCCAGCGGAAAAATGCCCAAAAAACGATGGGCTATAGCCTTGGGGTGTGGGGCTGGCGAAGTTCGTCCGCCGGACTCGGAATGGGGCGAAACTTTGCGTGCCCCCTCCGTGTGCCAAAAATAGGCCGCGGGCAAAGCCGCGCCCAAAAACGAGCGCCCGAAGTCCGGGGCCCCAAGTTCGTCCGGTGGAAAAATGGCGAAAAAAGGGGTGGGCTATAGCCTTGGGCCGTGGGGCTGGCGAAGTTCGTCTGCCGGACTCGGAATGGGGCGAAACTTTGTGTGCTCCCTCCGTGTGCCAAAAATAGGCCGCGGGCAAAGCCGCACCAAAAAACGAGCCCCCGAAGTCCGGGGCCCCAAGTTCGTCCAGCGGAAAAATGCCCAAAAAATGATGGGCTATAGCCTTGGGGCGTGGGGCTAGCGAAGTTCGTCCGCCGGACTCGGAATGGGGCGAAACTTTGCGTGCCCCCTCCGTGTGCCAAAAATAGGCCGCGGGCAAAGCCGCGCCCAAAAACGAGCGCCCAAAGTCCGGGGCCCCAAGGTCGTCCAGCGGAAAAATGCCCAAAAAACGGGTGGGCTATAGCCTTGGGGCGTGGGGCTGGCGAAGTTCGTCCGCCGGACTCGGAATGGGGCGAAACTTTGCGTGCCCCCTTCGTGTGCCAAAAATAGGCCGTGGGCAAAGCCGCGCCCAAAAACGAGTGCCCGAAGTCCGGGGCCCCAAGTTCGTCCAGCGGAAAAATGCCCAAAAAACGGGTGGGCTATAGCCTTGGGGCGTGGGGCTGGCGAAGTTCGTCCGCCGGACTCGGAATGGGGTGAAACTTTGCGTGCCCCCTCCGTGTGCCAAAAATAGGCCGTGTGCAAAGCCGCGCCCAAAAACGAGCACCCGAAGTCCGGGCCCCCAAGTTCGTCCAGCGGAAAAATGCCCAAAAAACGATGGGCTATAGCCTTGGGGTGTGGGGCTGGCGAAGTTCGTCCGCCGGACTCGGAATGGGGCGAAACTTTGCGTGCCCCCTCCGTGTGTCAAAAATAGACCGCGAACAAAGCCGAGCCTAAAAATGAGTGCCCGAAGTCTGGGGCCCCAAGTTCGTCCAGCGGAAAAATGCCCAAAACACGGGTGGGCTATAGCCTTGCGGTGTGGGGCTGGCGAAGTTCGTCCGCCGGACTCGGAATGGGGCAAAACTTTGCGTGCCCCCTCCGTGTACCAAAAATAGGCTGCGGGCAAAGCCGCGCCCAAAAACGAGCGCCCGAAGTCTGGGGCCCCAAGTTCGTCCAGCGGAAAAATGCCCAAAAAACGGGTGGGCTATAGCCTTGGGGCGTGGGGCTGGCGAAGTTCGTCCGCCGGACTCGGAATGGGGCGAAACTTTGCGTGCCCCCTCCGTGTGCCAAAAATAGGGCGCGGGCAAAGCCGCGGCCAAAAACGAGTGCCCGAAGTGCGGGCCCCAAGTTCGTCCAGCGGAAAAATGGCCAAAAAACGGGTGGGCTATAGCCTTGGGGCGTGGGGCTGGCGAAGTTCGTCCGCCGGACTCGGAATGGGGCGAAACTTTGCGTGCCCCCTCCGTGTGCCAAAAATAGGCCGTGGGCAAAGCCGCGCCCAAAAACGAGTGCCCGAAGTCCGGGGCCCCAAGTTCGTCCAGCGGAAAAATGCCCAAAAAACGATGGGCTATAGCCTTGGGCCGTGGGGCTGGCGAAGTTCGTCCGCCGGACTCGGAATGGGGCGAAACTTTGCGTGCCCCCTCCGTGTGCCAAAAATAGGCCGCGGGCAAAGCCGCGCCCAAAAACGAGCGCCCGAAGTCCGGGGCCCCAAGTTCGTCCGGTGGAAAAATGGCGAAAAAAGGGGTGGGCTATAGCCTTGGGCCGTGGGGCTGGCGAAGTTCGTCCGCCGGACTCGGAATGGGGCGAAACTTTGCGTGCCCCCTCCGTGTGCCAAAAATAGGCCGTGGGCAAAGCCGCGCCCAAAAACGAGTGCCCGAAGTCCGGGGCCCCAAGTTCGTCCAGCGGAAAAATGCCCAAAAAAACGATGGGCTATAGCCTTGGGGCGTGGGGCTGGCGAAGTTCGTCCGCCGGACTCGGAATGGGACGAAACTTTGCGTGCCCCCTCCGTGTGCCAAAAATAGGCCGTGGACAAAGCCGCGCCCAAAAATGAGTGCCCGAAGTCCGGGCCCCCAAGTTCGTCCAGCGGAAAAATGCCCAAAAAACGATGGGCTATAGCCTTGGGGCGTGGGGCTGGCGAAGTTCGTCCGCCGGAATCGGAATGGGGCAAAACTTTGCGTGCCCCCTCCGTGTGCCAAAAATAGGCCGCGGGCAAAGCCGCGCCCAAAAACGAGCGCCCGAAGTCCGGGGCCCCAAGTTCGTCCAGCGGAAAAATGCCCAAAAAACGATGGGCTATAGCCTTGGGGCGTGGGGCTGGCGAAGTTCGTCCGCCGGACTCGGAATGGGGCGAAACTTTGCGTGCCCCCTCCGTGTGCCAAAAATAGGCCGCGGGCAAAGCCGCGCCCAAAAACGAGCACCCGAAGTCCGGGCCCCAAGTTCGTCCATCGGAAAAATGTCCAAAAAACGATGGGCTATAGCCTTGGGGCGTGGGGCTGGCGAAGTTCGTCCGCCGGACTCGGAATGGGGCGAAACTTTGCGTGCCCCCTCCGTGTGCCAAAAATAGGCCGCGGGCAAAGCCGCGCCCAAAAACGAGCGCCCGAAGTCCGGGGCCCCAAGTTCGTCCGGTGGAAAAATGGCGAAAAAAGGGGTGGGCTATAGCCTTGGGCCGTGGGGCTGGCGAAGTTCGTCTGCCGGACTCGGAATGGGACGAAACTTTGCGTGCCCCCTCCGTGTGCCAAAAATAGGCCGCGGGCAAAGCCGCGCCAAAAAACGAGCGCCCGAAGTCCGGGGCCCCAAGTTCGTCCAGCGGAAAAATGCCCAAAAAACGATGGGCTATAGCCTTGGGGCGTGGGGCTGGCGAAGTTCGTCCGCCGGACTCGGAATGGGACGAAACTTTGCGTGCCCTCTCCGTGTGCCAAAAATAGGCCGTGGGCAAAGCCGCGCCCAAAAACGAGCGCCCGAAGTCCGGGGCCCCAAGTTCGTCCAGCGGAAAAATGCCCAAAAAACGATGGGCTATAGCCTTGGGGAGTGGGGCTGGCGAAGTTCGTCCGCCGGACTCGGAATGGGGCGAAACTTTGTGTGCCCCCTCCGTGTGCCAAAAATAGGCCGCGGGCAAAGCCGCGCCCAAAAACGAGCGCCCGTAGTCCGGGGCCCCAAGTTCGTCCGGTGGAAAAATGGCGAAAAAAGGGGTGGGCTATAGCCTTGGGCCGTGGGGCTGGCGAAGTTCGTCTACCGGACTCGGAATGGGGCGAAACTTTGCGTGCCCCCTCCGTGTGCCAAAAATAGGCCGCGGGCAAAGCCGCGCCAAAAAACGAGCGCCCGAAGTCCGGGGCCCCAAGTTCATCCAGCGGAAAAATGCCCAAAAAACGATGGGCTATAGCCTTGGGGCGTGGGGCTGGCGAAGTTCGTCCGCCGGAATCGGAATGGGGCGAAACTTTGCGTGCCCCCTCCGTGTGCCAAAAATAGGCCGCGGGCAAAGCCGCGCCTAAAAATGAGAGCCTGAAGTCTGGGGCCCCAAGTTCGTCCAGCGGAAAAATGCCCAAAACACGGGTCGGCTATAGCCTTGCGGCGTGGGGCTGGTGAAGTTCGTCCGCCGGACTCGGAATGGGGTGAAACTTTGCGTACCCCCTCCGTGTGCCAAAAATAGGCACGGGCAAAGCCGCGCCCAAAAACGAGCGCCCGAAGTCCGGGGCCCCAAGTTCGTCCAGCGGAAAAATGCCCAAAAAACGGGTGGGCTATAGCCTTGGGCCGTGGGGCTGGCGAAGTTCGTCCGCCGGACTCGGAATGGGGCGAAACTTTGCGTGCCCCCTCCGTGTGCTAAAAATAGGCCACGGACAAAGCCGCGCCCAAAAACGAGCGCCCGAAGTCCGTGCCCCAAGTACGTCCAGCGGAAAAATGCCCAAAAAACGATGGGCTATAGCCTTGGGGCATGGGGCTGGCGAAGTTCGTCCGCCGGACTCGGAATGGGGCGAAACTTTGTGTGCCCCCTCCGTGTGCCAAAAATAGGCCGCGGGCAAAGCCGCGCCCAAAAATGAGCGCCCGAAGTCCGGGGCCCCAAGGTCGTCCAGCGGAGAAATGCCCAAAAAACGATGGGCTATAGCCTTGGGGCGTGGGGCTGGCGAAGTTCGTCCGCCGGAATCGGAATGGGGCGAAACTTTGCGTGCCCCCTCCGTGTACCAAAAATAGGCCGCGGGCAAAGCCGCGCCGAAAAACGAGTGCCCGAAGTCCGGGGCCCCAAGTTCGTCCAGCGGAAAAATGCTCAAAAAACGATGGGCTATAGCCTTGGGGCGTGGGGCTGGCGATGTTCATCCGCCGGACTCGGAATGGGGCGAAACTTTATGTGCCCCCTCCGTGTGCCAAAAATAGTCCGTGGGCAAAGCCGTGCCCAAAAACGAGCGCCCGAAGTCCGGGGCCCCAAGTTCGTCCAGCGGAAAAATGCCCAAAAAACGGGTGGGCTATAGCCTTGGGGCGTGGGGCGGGCGAAGTTCGTCCGCCGGACTCGGAATGGGACGAAACTCTGCGTGCCCCCTCCGTGTGCCAAAAATAGGCCGCGGGCAAAGCCGCACCCAAAAACAAGTGCTCGAAGTCCGGGGCCCCAAGGTCGTCCAGCGGAAAAATGCCCAAAAAACGGGTGGGCTATAGCCTTGGGGCGTGGGGCTGGCGAGGTTCGTCCGCCGGACTCGGAATGGGACGAAACTTTGCGTGCCCCCTCCGTGTGCGAAAAATAGGCTGCGGGCAAAGCCGCGCCCAAAAACGAGCGACCGAAGTCCGGGCCCCCAAGTTCGTCCAGCGGAAAAATGCCCAAAAAACGGGTGGGCTATAGCCTTGGGGCGTGGGGCTGGCGAAGTTCGTCCGCCGGACCCGGAATGGGGCGAAACTTTGCGTGCCCCCTCCGTGTGCCAAAAATAGGCCGTGGACAAAGCCGCGCCCAAAAACGAGCGCCCGAAGTCCGGGCCCCCAAGTTCGTCCAGCGGAAAAATGCCCAAAAAACGATGGGCTATAGCCTTGGGGCGTGGGGCTGGCGAAGTTCGTCCGCCGGACTCGGAATGGGGCAAAACTTTGCGTGCCCCCTCCGTGTGCCAAAAATAGGCCGCGGGCAAAGCCACGCCCAAAAACGAGCTTCCCGAAGTCCGGGGCCCCAAGTTCGTCCGGTGGAAAAATGGCGAAAAAAGGGTGGGCTATAGCCTTGGGCCGTGGGGCTTGCGAAGTTCGCCTGCCGGACTCGGAATGGGGCGAAACTTTGCGTGCCCCCTACGTGTGCCAAAAATAGGCCGTGGGCAAAGCCGCGCCAAAAAACGAGCGCCCGAAGTCCGGGGCCCCATGTTCGTCCAGCGGAAAAATGCCCAAAAAACGATGGGCTATAGCCTTGGGGCGTGGGGCTGGCGAAGTTCGTCCGTCGGAATCGGAATGGGGCGAAATTTTGCGTAAGCCCTCCGTGTGGCAAAAATAGGCCGCGGGCAAAGCCGCGCCCAAAAACGAGCGCCCGAAGTCCGGGGCCCGAAGTTCGTCCAGCGGAAAAATGCCCAAAAAACGATGGGCTATAGCCTTGGGGCGTGGGGCTGGCGAAGTTCGTCCGCCGGACTCGGAATGGGGCGAAACTTTGCGTGCCCTCTCCGTGAGCCAAAAATAGGCCGCGGGCAAAGCCGCGCCCAAAAACAAGTGCCCGAAGTCTGGGGCCCCAAGTTCATCCAGCGGAAAAATGCCCAAAAAACGATGGGTTATAGCCTTGAAGCATGGGGCTGGCGAAGTTCGTCTGCCGGACTCGGAATGGGGCGAAACTTTGCGTGCCCCCTCCGTGTGCTAAAAATAGGCCGCGGACAAATCCGCGCCCAAAAACGAGCGCCCAAAGTCCGGGGTCCCAAGTTCGTCCAGCGGAAAAATGCCCAAAAAACGATGGGCTATAGCCTTGGGGCGTGGGGCTGGCGAAGTTCGTCCGCCGGAATTGGAATGGGGCGAAACTTTGCATAACCCCTACGTGTGGCAAAAATAGGCCGCGGGCAAAGCCGCGCCCAAAAACGAGCGCCCGAAGTCCGGGGCCCCATGTTCGTCCAGCGGAAAAATGCCCAAAAAACGATGGGCTATAGCCTTGGGGCGTGGGGCTGGCGAAGTTCGTCCGTCGGAATCGGAATGGGGCGAAATTTTGCGTAACCCCTCCGTGTGGCAAAAATAGGCCGCGGGCAAAGCCGCGCCCAAAAACGAGTGCCCGAAGTCCGGGGTCCCAAGTTCGTCCGGCGGAAAAATGCCCAAAAAATGGGTGGGCTATAGCCTTGGGGTGTGGGGCTGGCGAAGTTCGTCCGCCGGACTCAGAAGAGGGCGAAACTTTGCGTACCCCCTCCGTGTGCCAAATATAGGCCGCGGGCAAAGCCGCGCCCAAAAACAAGCGCCCGAAGTGCGGGGCCCGAAGTTCGTCCAGCGGAAAAATGCCCAAAAAACGATGGGCTATAGCCTTGGGGCGTGGGGCTGGCGAAGTTCGTCCGCCGGACTCGGAATGGGGCGAAACTTTGCGTGCCGTCTCCGTGAGCGAAAAATAGGCCGCAGGCAAAGCCGCGCCCAAAAACGAGTGCCCGAAGTCCGCGGCCCCAAGTTCATCCAGCGGAAAAATGCCCAAAAAACGTTGGGTTATAGCCTTGGGCCGTGGGGCTGGCGAAGTTCGTCCGCCGGACTCGGAATGGGGCGAAACTTTGCATGCCCCCTCCGTGTGCCAAAAATAGGCCGCGGGAAAAGCCGCACCGAAAAACGAGCGCCCGAAGTCCAAGGCCCCAAGTTCGTCCAGTGGAAAAATGCCCAAAAAACGGGTGGGCTATAGCCTTGGGGCGTAGGGCTTGCGAAGTAAGTCCGCCGGACTCGGAATGGGGCGAAACTTTGCGTGCCCCCTCCGTGTGCCAAAAATAGGCCGCGGGCAAAGCCGCGCCCAAAAACGAGCGTCCGAAGTCCGGGGCCCCAAGTTCGTCCAGCGGAAAAATCTCTAAAAAACGATGGGCTATAGCCTTGGGGCGTGGGGCTGGCGAAGTTCGTCCGCCGGACTCGGAATGGGGCGAAACTTTGCGTGCCCCCTCCGTGTGCCAAAAATAGGCCGCGGGCAAAGCCGCGCCCAAATACGAGCGACCGAAGTCCGGGGCCCCAAGTTCGCCCAGCGGAAAAATGCCCAAAAAACGATGGGCTATAGCCTTGGGGCGTGGGGCTGGCGAAGTTCGTCCGCCGGACTCGGAATGGGGCGAAACTTTGCGTGCCCCCTCCGTGTGCCAAAAATAGGCCGCGGGCAAAACCGCGCCCAAATACGAGCGCCCGAAGTCTGGGGCCCCCAGTTCGACCAGCGGAAAAATGCCCAAAAAACGATGGGCTATAGCCTTGGGGCGTGGGGCTGGCGAAGTTCGTCCGCCGGAATCGGAATAGGGCGAAATTTTGCATGCCCCCTCCGTGTGCCAAAAATAGGCCACAGGCAAAGCCGCACCCAAAAACGAGCGCCCGAAGTCTGGGGCCCCAAGTTCGTCCAGCGGAAAAATGCCCAAAAAACGGGTGGGCTATAGCCTTGGGGCGTGGGGCTGGCGAAGTTCGTCCGCCGGACTCGGAATGGGGCGAAACTTTGCGTACCCCCTCCGTGTGCCAAAAATAGGCCGCGGGCAAAGCCGTGCCCAAAAATGAGGGCCCGAAGTGCGGGGCCCGATGTTCATCCAGCGGAAAAATGCCCAAAAAACGATGGGCTATAGCCTTGGGGCGTGGGGCTGGCGAAGTTCGTCCGCCGGAATCGGAATGGGGCGAAATTTTGCGTGCCCCCTCCGTGTGCCAAAAATAGGCCGCAGGCAAAGCCGCGCCCAAAAACGAGTGCCCGAAGCGCGGGGCCCGAAGTTCGTCCAGCGGAAAAATGCCCAAAAAACGATGGGCTATAGCCTTGGGGCGTGGGGCTGGCGAAGTTCGTTCGCCGGACTCGGAATGGGGCGAAACTTTGCGTGCCCCCTCCGTGCGCTAAAAATAGGCCGCGGGCAAAGCCTCCCCCAAAAACGAGTGCCCGAAGTCCGGGGCCCCAAGTTCGTCCAGCGAAAAAATGCCCAAAAAACAGGTGGGCAATAGCCTTGGGGCGTGGGGCTGGCGAAGTTCAGCCACCAGGCTCGGAATGGGGCGAAACTTTGCGTGCCCCCTCCGTGTGCCAAAAATAGGCCGCGGGCAAAGCCGCGCCCTAAAACGAGCGCCTGAAGTCCGGGGCCCCATGTTCGTCCAGCGGAAAAATGCCCAAAAAACGATGGGCTATAGCCTTGGGGCGTGGGGCTGGCGAAGTTCGTCCGCAGGACTCCGAATGGGGCGGAACTTTGCGTGCCCCCTCCGTGTGCTAAAAATAGGCCGCGGGCAAAGCCGCGCCCAAAAACGAGCGCCCGAAGTCCTGGGCCCCAAGTTCGTCCAGCGGAAAAATGCCCAAAAAACGGGTGGGCTATAGCCTTGGGGCGTGGGGCTGGCGAAGTTCGTCCGCCGGACTCGGAATGGGGCAAAAATTTGTGTGCCCACTCCGTGTGCCAAAAATAGGCCGCGGGCAAAGCCGCGCCCAAAAACGAGCGCCCGAAGTCCGGGGACCCAAGTTCGTCCAGCGGAAAAATGCCCAAAACACGATGGGCTATAGCCTTGGGGCTTGGGGCTGGCGAAGTTCGTCCGCCGGAATCGGAATGGGGCGAAACTTTGCGTGCCCCCTCCGTGTGCCAAAAATAGGCCGCGGGCAAAGCCGCGCCCAAAAACGAGGGCCCGAAGTCCGGGGCCCCAAGTTCGTCCAGCGGAAAAATGCCCAAAAAAGAATGGGTTATAGCCTTGGGGCGTGGGGCTGGCGAAGTTCGTCCGCCAGACTCGGAATGGGGCGAAACTTTGTGTGCCCCCTCCGCGTGCCAAAAATAGGCCGCGGGCAAAGCCGCGCCCAAAAACGAGCGCCCGAAGTCCGGGGCCCCAAGTTCGTCCAGTGGAAAAATGCTCAAAAAACGATGGGCTATAGCCTTGGGCCGTGGGGCTGGCGAAGTTCGTCCGCCGGACTCGGAATGGGGCGACACTTTGCGTGCCCCCTCCGTGTGCCAAAAATAGGCCGCGGGCAAAGCCGCGCCCAAAAACGAGCGCCCGAAGTCCGGGGCCCCAAGTTCGTCCAGCGGAAAAATGGCCAAATAACGATGGGCTATAGCCTTGTGGCGTGGGGCTGGCAAAGTTCGTCCGCGGGACTCGGAATGGGGCGAAACTTTGTGTGCCCCCTCCATGTGCCAAAAATAGGCCGCGGGCAAAGCCGCGCCCAAAAACGAGTGCCCGAAGTCCGGGGCCCCAAGTTCGTCCAGCGGAAAAATGCCCAAAAAACGGGTGGGCTATAGCCTTGGGGCGTGGGGCTGGCGAAGTTCGTCCGCCGGACTCGGAATGGGGCGACACTTTGCGTGCCCCCTCCGCGTACCAAAAATAGGCCGCGGGCAAAGCCACGCCCAAAAACGAGCGCCCGAAGTCCGGGGCTCTAAGTTCGTCCAGCGGAAAAATGCCCAAAAATCGGGTGGGCTATAGCCTTGGGGCGTGGGGCTGGCGAAGCTCGTCCGCCGGACTCGGAATGGGGCGACACTTTGAGTGCCCCCTCCGTGTGCCAAAAATAGGCCGCGGGCAAAGCCGCGCCCAAAAACGAGCGCCCGAAGTCCGGGGCCCCAAGTTCGTCCAGCGGAAAAATGCCCAAAAAACGATGGGCTATAACCTTGGGGCGTGGGGCGGGCGAAGTTCGTCCGCCGGACTCGGAATGGGGCGAAACTTTGCGTGCCCCCTCTGTGTCCCAAAAATTTGCCCGCGCCCAAAAACGAGCACCCGAAGTCCGGGGCCCCAAGTTCGTCCAGCAGAAAAATGCCCAAAAAACGGGTGGGCTATAGCCTTGGTGCGTGGGGCTGGCGAAGTTCGTCCGCCGGACTCGGAATGGGGCGAAACTTTGTGTACGCCCTCCGTGTGCCAAAAATAGGACGCGGGCAAAGCCGCGCCCAAAAACGAGCGCCCGAAGTCCGGGGCTCTAAGTTCGTCCAGCGGAAAAATGCCCAAAAAACGGGTGGGCTATAGCCTTGGGGCGTGGGGCTGGCGAAGCTCGTCCGCCGGACTCGGAATGGGGCGAAACTTTGCGTACCCCCTCCGTGTGCCAAAAATAGGCCGCGGGCAAAGCCACGCCCAAAAATGAGCGCCCGAAGTCCGGGGCCCCAAGTTCGTCCAGCGGAAAAATGCCCAAAAAACGATGGGCTATAGCCTTGGGGCGTGGGGCTGGCGAAGTTCGTCCGCCGGACCCGGAATGGGGCGAAACTTTGCGTGCCTCCTCTGTGTACCAAAAATAGGCCGCGGGCAAAGCCGCGCCCAAAAACGAGCGCCCGAAGTCTGGGGCCCCAAGTTCGTCCAGCGGAAAAATGCCCAAAAAACGGGTGGGCTATAGCCTTGGGGCGCGGGGCTGGCGAAGTTCGTCCGCCGGACTCGGAATGGGGCAAAACTTTGTGTGCCCCCTCCGTGTGCCAAAAATAGGCCGCGGGCAAAGCGCGCCCAAAAACGAGCGCCCGAAGTCCGGGGCCCCACGTTCGTCCAGCGGAAAAATGCCCAAAAAACAATGGGCTAAAGCCTTGGGACGTGGGGCTGGCGAAGTTCGTCCGCCGGACTTGGAATGGGGCGAAACTTGGCGTGCCCCCTCCGTGTGCCAAAAATAGGCCGCGGGCAAAGCCGCGCCCAAAAACGAGCGCCCGACGTCCGGGGCACTAAGTTCGTCCGGCGGAAAAATGCCCAAAAAACGGGTGGGCTATAGCCTTGGGGCGTGGGGCTGGCGAAGCTCGTCCGCCGGACTCGGAATGGGGCAAAACTTTGCGTGCCCCCTCCGTGTGCCAAAAATAGGCCGCGGGCAAAGCCACGCCCAAAAACAAGCGCCCGAAGTCCGGGGCCCCAAGTTCGTCAAGCGGAAAAATGCCCAAAAAACGATGGGCTATAGACTTGGGGCGTGGGGCTGGCGAAGTTCGTCCGCCGGACCCGGAATGGGGCGAAACTTTGCGTGCCCCTTCCGTGTGCCAAAAATAGGCCGCGGGCAAAGCCGCGCCCAAAAATGAGCGCCCGAAGTCCGGGGCCCCAAGTTCGTCCAGCGGAAAAATGCCCAAAAAACGGGTGGGCTATAGCCTTGGGGCGTCGGGCTGGCAAAGTTCGTCCGCCGGACTCGGAATGGGGCGACACTTTGCGTGCCCCCTCCGTGTGCCAAAAATAGGCCGCGGGCAAAGCCGCGCCCAAAAACGAGCGCCCGAAGTCCGGGGCCCCAAGTTCGTCCAGCGGAAAAATGGCCAAATAACGATGGGCTATAGCCTTGGGGCGTGGGGTTGGCAAAGTTCGTCCGCCGGACTCGGAATGGGGCGAAACTTTGCGTGCCCCCTCCCTGTGCCAAAAATAGGCCGCGGGCAAAGCCGCGCCAAAAAACGAGTGCCCGAAGTCCGGGGCCCCAAGTTCGTCCAGCGGAAAAATGCCCAAAAAATGGGTGGGCTATAGCCTTGGGGCGTGGGGCCGGCGAAGTTCGTCCGCCGGACTCGGAATGGGGCGACACTTTGCGTGCCCCCTCCGTGTGCAAAAATAGGCCGCGGGCAAAGCAGCGCCCAAAAAAGAGCGCTCGAAGTCCGGGGCCCCAAGTTCGTCCAGCGGAAAAATGCCCAAATAACGATGGGCTATAGCCTTGGGGCGTGGGGCTGGCGAAGTTCGTCCGCCGGACTCGGAATGGGGCGAAAATTTGCGCGCCCCCTCCGCGTGCCAAAAATAGGCCGCGGGCAAAGCCGCGCCCAAAAACGTGCGCCCGAAGTCCGGGGCCCCATGTTCGTCCAGCGGAAAAATGCCCAAAAAACGGTTGGGCTATAGGCTTGGGGCGTGGGGCTGGCGAAGTTCGTCCGCCGGACTCGGAATGGGGCGAAACTTTGCGTGCCCGCTCCGTGTGCCAAAAATAGGCCGCGGGCAAAGACGTGCCCAAAAACGAGCACCCAAAGTCCGGGGCCCCAAGTTCGTCCAGCGAAAAAATGCCCAAAAAACGATGGGCTATAGCCTTGGGGCATGGGGCTGGCGAAGTTCGTCCGCCGGACTCGGAATGGGGCGAAACTTTGCGTGCCCCCTCCGTGTGCCAAAAATAGGCCGCGGGCAAAGCCGCACCCAAAAACGAGCGCCCGAAGTCCGGGGCCCCAAGTTCGTCCAGCGGAAAAATGCCCAAAAAACGGGTGGGCTATAGCCTTGGGGGCGTGGGGCTGGCGAAGTTCGTCCGCCGGACTCGGAATGGGGCGAAACTTTGCGTGCCCCCTCCGTGTGCCAAAAATAGGCCGCGGGCAAAGCCGTATCCAAAAACGAGCGCCCAAAGTCCAGTGCCCCAAGTTCGTCCAGCGGAAAAATGCCCAAAAAATGATGGGCTATAGCCTTGGGGCGTGGGGCTGGCGAAGTTCGTCCGCCGGACTCGGAATGGGGCGAAACTTTGCGTGCCCCCTCCGTGTGCCAAAATTAGGCCGCGGGCAAAGCCGCGTCCAAAAACGAGCGCCCGAAGTCCGGTGCCCCAAGTTCGTCCAGCGGAAAAATGCCCAAAAAATGATGGGCTATAGCCTTGGGGCGTGGGGCTGGCGAAGTTCGTCCGCCGGACTCGGAATGGGGTGAAACTTTGCGTGCCCCCTCCGTGTTCCAAAAATAGGCCGCGGGCAAAGACGCGCCCAAAAACGAGCGCCTGAAGTATGGGGCCCCAAGTTCTTCCAGCGGAAAAATGCCCACAAAACGGGTGGGCTATAGCCTTGGGGCGTGGGGCTGGCGAAGTTCGTCCGCCGGACTCGGAATGGGGCGAAACTTTGCGTGCCCCCTCCGTGTGCCAAAAATAGTCCGCGGGCAAAGCCGCGCCCAAAAACGAGCGCCCGAAGTCCGGGGCCCCAAGTTCGTCAAGCGGAAAAATGCCCAAAAAACGATGGGCTATAGCCTTAGGGCGTGGGGCTGGCGAAGTTCGTCTGCCAGACTCGGAATGGGGCGAAACTTTGCGTGCCCCCTCCGTGTGCCAAAAATAGGCCGCGGGCAAAGCCGGACCCAAAAACGAGTGCCCAAAGTCCGGGGCCCCAAGTTCGTCCAGCGGAAAAATGCCCAAAAAACGATGGGCTATAGCCTTCGGGCGTGGGGCCGGCGAAGTTCGTCCGCCGGACTCGGAATGGGGCGAAACTTCGCGTGCCCCCTCCGTGTGCCAAAAATAGGCCGTGGGAAAAGCCGCGCCCAAAAACGAGCGCCCGAAGTCTGGGGCCCCAAGTTCGTCCAGCGGAAAAATGCCCAAAAAACGAGTGGGCTATAGCCTTGGGGCGTGGGGCTGGCGAAGTTCGTCCGCCGGACTCGGAATGGGGCAAAACTTTGCGCGCCCCCTCCGTGTGCCAAAAATAGGCCGCGGGCAAAGCCGCGCCCAAAAACGAGCGCCCGAAGTCCAAGGCCCCAAGTTTGTCCAGCGGAAAAATGCCCAAAAAACGGGTGGGCTATAGCCTTGGGGCGTGGGGCTGGCGAAGTTCGTCCGCCGGACTCGGAATGGGGCAAAACTTTGCGTGCCCCCTCCGTGTGCCAAAAATAGGCCGCGGGCAAAGCCGCGACCAAAAACGAGTGCCCGAAGCCCGGGGCCCCAAGTTCGTCCAGCGGAAAAATGCCCAAAAAACGGGTGGGCTATAGCCTTGGGGCGTGGGGCTGGCGAAGTTCGTCCTCCGGACTCGGAATGGGGCGAAACTTTGCGTGCCCCCTCCGTGTGCCAAAAATAGGCCACGGGCAAAGCCGCGCCCAAAAACGAGTGCCCGAAGTTCGGGGCCCCAAGTTCGTCCAGCGGAAAAATGCCCAAAAAACGGGTGGGCTATAGCCTTGGGGCGTGGGGCTGGCGAAGTTCATCCGCCGGACTCGGAATGGGGCGAAACTTTGCGTGCCCCCTCCGTGTGCCAAAAATAGGCCGCGGACAAAGCCGCACCCAAAAACGAGCGCCCAAAGTCTGGGGCCCCAAGTTCGTTCAGCGGAAAAATGCCCAAAAAATGGGTGGGCTATAGCCTTGGGGCGTGGGGCTGGCGAAGTTCGTCCGCCAGACTCGGAATGGGGCGAAACTTTGCGTGCCCCCTCCGTGTGCCAAAAATAGGCCGCGGGCAAAGCCGCGCCCAAAAACGAGCGCCCGAAGTCCGGGGCCCCAAGTTCGTCCAGCGGAAAAATGCGCAAAAAACGATGGGCTATAGCCTTGGGGCGTGGGGCTGGCGAAGTTCGTCCGCCGGACTCGGAATGGGGCGAAACTTTGCGTGCCCCCTCCATGTGCCAAAAATAGGCCGCGGGCAATGCCGCTCCCAAAAACGAGCGCCCGAAGTCCGGGGCCCCAAGTTCGTCCAGCGGAAAAATGCCCAAAAAACGATGGCCTATAGCCTTGGGGCGTGGGGCTGGCGAAGTTTGTCCGCCGGACTCGGAATGGGGCGAAACTTTGCGTGCCCCCTCCGTATGCCAAAAATAGGCCGCGGGCAAAGCCGCGCCCAAAAACGACAGCCCCAAGTCCGGGGCCCCAAGTTCGTCCAGCGGAAAAATGCCCAAAAAACGATGGGCTATAGCCTTGGGGCGTGGGGCTGGCGAAGTTCGTCCTCCGGACTCGGAATGGGGCGAAACTTTGCGTGCCCCCTCCGTGTGCCAAAAATAGGCCACGGGCAAAGCCGCGCCCAAAAACGAGTGCCCGAAGTCCGGGGCCCCAAGTTCGTCCAGCGGAAAAATGCCCAAAAAAACGGGTGGGCTATAGCCTTGGGGCGTGGGGCTGGCGAAGTTCGTCCGCCGGACTCGGAATGGGGCGAAACTTTGCGTGCCCCCTCCGTGTGCCAAAAATAGGCCGCGGACAAAGCCGTGCCCAAAAACGAGCGCCCAAAGTCCGGGGCCCCAAGTTCGTTCAGCGGAAAAATGCCCAAAAAATGGGTGGGCTATAGCCTTGGGGCGTGGGGCTGGCGAAGTTCGTCCGCCGGACTCGGAATGGGGCGAAACTTTGCGTGCCCCCTCCGTGTGCCAAAAATAGGCCGCGGACAAAGCCGTGCCCAAAAACGACAGCCCCAAGTCCGGGGCCCCAAGTACGTCCAGCGGAAAAATGCCCAAAAAACGATGGGCTATAGCCTTGGGGCGTGGGGCTGGCGAAGTTCGTCCTCCGGACTCGGAATGGGGCGAAACTTTGCGTGCCCCCTCCGTGTGCCAAAAATAGGCCACGGGCAAAGCCGCGCCCAAAAACGAGTGCCCGAAGTCCGGGGCCCCAAGTTCGTCCAGCGGAAAAATGCCCAAAAAACGGGTGGGCTATAGCCTTGGGGCGTGGGGCTGGCGAAGTTCGTCCGCCGGACTCGGAATGGGGCGAAACTTTGCGTGCCCCCTCCGTGTGCCAAAAATAGGCCGCGGACAAAGCCGTGCCCAAAAACGAGCGCCCAAAGTCCGGGGCCCCAAGTTCGTTCAGCGGAAAAATGCCCAAAAAATGGGTGGGCTATAGCCTTGGGGCGTGGGGCTGGCGAAGTTCGTCCGCCAGACTCGGAATGGGGCGAAACTTTGCGTTCCCCCTCCGTGTGCCAAAAATAGACCGTGGGCAAAGCCGCGCCCAAAAACGAGCGCCCGAAGTCCGGGGCCCCAAGTTCGTCCAGCGGAAAAATGCCCAAAAAACGATGGGCTATAGCCTTGGGGCGTGGGGCTGGCGAAGTTCGTCCGCCGGACTCGGAATAGGGCGAAACTATGCGTGCCCCCTCCGTGTGCCAAAAATAGGGCGCGGGCAAAGCCGCGTCCAAAAACGAGTGCCCGAAGTCTGGGGCCCCAATTTCGTCCAGCGGAAAAATGCCCAAAAAACGGGTGGGCTATAGCCTTGGGTCGTGGGGCTGGCGAAGTTCGTCCGCCGGACACAGAATGGGGCGAAACTTTGCGTGCCCCCTCCGTGTGCCAAAAATAGGCCGCGGGCAAAGCCGCGCCCAAAAACGAGCGCCCGAAGTCCGGGGCCCCAAGTTCGTCCAGCGGAAAAATGCCCAAAAAACGATGGGCGATAGCCTTGGGGCGTGGGGCTGGCGAAGTTCGTCCGCCGGACTCGGTTTGGGGCGAAACTTTGCGTGCCCCCTCCGTGTGCCAAAAATAGGCCGCGGGCAAAGCCGCGCCCAAAAACGAGTGCCCGAAGTCCAAGGCCCAAAGTTTGTCCAGCGGAAAAATGCCCAAAAAACGGGTGGGCTATAGCCTTGGGGCGTGGGGCTGGCGAAGTTCGTCCGCCGGCCTCGGAATAGGGCGAAACTTTGCGTTCCCCCTCCGTGTGCCAAAAATAGGCCGCGGGCAAAGCCGCGCAATGAGCGCCCGAAGTCCGGGGCCCCAAGTTCGTCCAGCGGAAAAATGCCCAAAAAACGATGGACTATAGCCTTGGGGCGTGGGGCTGGCGAAGTTCGTCCGCCGGACTCGAAATGGGGCAAAACTTTGCGTGCCCCCTCCGTGTGCTAAAAATAGGCCGCGGGCAAAGCCGCGATCAAAAACGAGTGCCCGAAGTCCGGGGCCCCAAGTTCGTCCAGCGGAAAAATGCCCAAAAAACGATGGGCGATAGCCTTGGGGCGTGGGGCTGGCGAAGTTCGTCCGCCGGACTCGGTATGGGGCGAAACTTTGCGTGCCCCCTCCGTGTGCCAAAAATAGGCCGCGGGCAAGGCCGCGCCCAAAAACGAGCGCCCGAAGTCCAAGGCCCCAAGTTTGTCCAGCGGAAAAATGCCCAAAAAACGGGTGGGCTATAGCCTTGGGGCGTGGGGCTGGCGAAGTTCGTCCGCCGGCCTCGGAATAGGGCGAAACTTTGCGTTCCCCCTCCGTGTGCCAAAAATAGGCCGCGGGCAAAGCCGCGCAATGAGCGCCCGAAGTTCGGGGCCCCAAGTTCGTCCAGCGGAAAAATGCCCAAAAAACGATGGACTATAGCCTTGGGGCGTGGGGCTGGCGAAGTTCGTCCGCCGGACTCGAAATGGGGCAAAACTTTGCGTGCCCCCTCCGTGTGCTAAAAATAGGCCGCGGGCAAAGCCGCGACCAAAAACGAGTGCCCGAAGTCCGGGGCCCCAAGTTCGTCCAGCGGAAAAATGCCCAAAAAACGGGTGGGCTATAGCCTTGGGGCGTGGGCTGGCGATGTTCGTCCGCCGGACTCGGAATGGGACGAAACTTTGCGTGCCCCCACCGTGTGCAAAAACTAGGCCGCGGGCAAAGCCGCGCCCAAAAACGAGCGCCCGAAGTCCGGGGCCCCAAGTTCGTCCTGCGGAAAAATGCCCAAAAAACGGGTGGGCTATAGCCTTGGGGCGTGGGGCTGGCGAAGTTCGTCCGCCGGACTCGGAATGGGGCGAAACTTTGCGTGCCCCCTCCGTGTGGCAAAAATAGGCCGCGGGCAAAGCCGCGCCCAAAAACGAGCGCCCGAAGTCCGGGGCCCCAAGTTCGTCCAGCGGAAAAATGCCTAAAAAACGGGTGTGCTATAGCCTTGGGCCGTGGGGCTGGCGATGTTCGTCCGCCGGACTCGGAATGGGGCAAAACTTTGCGTGCCCCCTCCGTGTGCCAAAAATAGGCCGCGGGCAAAGCCGCGCCCAAAAACGAGCGCCCGAAGTCCGGGGCCCCAAGTTCATCCAGCGGAAAAATGCCCAAAAAACGGGTGGGCTATAGCCTTGGGGCGTGGGGCTGGCGAAGTTCGTCCGCCGGACTCGGAATGGGGCAAAACTTTGCGTGCCCCCCTCCGTGTGCCAAAAATAGGCCGCGGGCAAAGCCGCGCCCAAAAACGAGCGCCCAAAGTCCGGGGCCCCAAGTTCGTCCAGCGGAAAAATGCCCAAAAAACGATGGGCTATAGCCTTGGGGCGTGGGGCTGGCGAAGATCGTCCGCCGGACTCGGAATGGGGCGAAACTTTGCGTGCCCCCTCCGTGTGCCAAAAATAGGCCGCGGGCAAAGCTGCGCCCAAAAACGAGCGCCCGAAGTCTGGGGCCCCATGTTCGTCCAGCGGAAAAATGCCCAAAAAACGATGGGCTATAGCCTTGGGGGCGTGGGGCTGGCGAAGTTCGTCCGCCGGACTCGGAATGGGGCGAAACTTTGTGTGCCCCCCTCCGTGTGCCAAAAATAGGCCGCGGGCAAAGCCGCGCCCAAAAACGAGCGCCCGAAGTCCGGGGCCCCAAGTTCGTCCAGCGGAAAAAATGCCCAAAAAACGATGGGCTATAGCCTTGGGGCGTGGGGCTGGCGAAATTCGTCCGCCGGACTCGGAATGGGGCGAAACTTTGCGTGCCCCCTCCGTGTGCCAAAAATAGGCCGCGGGCAAAGCCGCGCCCAAAAACGAGCGCCCGAAGTCCGGGGCCCCTAGTTAGTCCAGCGGAAAAATGCCCAAAAAACGGGTGGGCTATAGCCTTGGGGCGTGGGGATGGCGAAGTTCATCCGCCGGACTCGGAATGGGGTAAAACTTTGCGTGCCCCCTCCGTGTGCCAAAAATAGGCCGCGGGCAAAGGCGCGCCCAAAAACGAGCGCCCGAAGTCCGGGGCCCCAAGTTTGTCCAGCGGAAAAATGCCCAAAAACCGATGGGCTATAGCCTTGGGGCGTGGGGCTGGCGAAGTTCGTCTGCCGGACTCGGAATGGGGCGAAACTTTGCGTGCCCCCTCCGTGTGCCAAAAAGAGGCCGCGGGGAAAGCCGCGCCCAAAAACGAGCGACCGAAGTCCAGGACCCTAAGTTCGTCCGGCGGAAAAATGCCCAAAAAACGGGTGGGCTATAGCCTTGGGGCGTGGGGCTGGCGAAGTTCGTCCGCCGGACTCGGAATGGGGCGAAACTTTGCGTGCCCCCTCCGTGTGCCAAAATTAGGCCGCGGGCAAAGCCGCGTCAAAAAACGAGCGCCCGAAGTCCGGTGCCCCAAGTTCGTCCAGCGGAAAAATGCCCAAAAAATGATGGGCTATAGCCTTGGGGCGTGGGGCTGGCGAAGTTCGTCCGCCGGACTCGGAATGGGGTGAAACTTTGCGTGCCCCCTCCGTGTTCTAAAAATAGGCCGCGGGCAAAGACGCGCCCAAAAACGAGCGCCCGAAGTCCGGGGCCCCAAGTTCATCCAGCGGAAAAATGCCCAAAAAACGGGTGGGCTATAGCCTTGGGGCGTGGGGGCTGGCGAAGTTCGTCTGCCGGACTCGGAATGGGGCGAAACTTTGCGTGCCCCCTCTGTGTGCCAAAAATAGGCCGCGGGCAAAGCCTCGCCCAAAAACGAGCGCCCGAAGTCCGGGGCCCCAAGTTCGTCCAGCGGAAAAATGCCCAAAAAACGGGTGGGCTATAGCCTTGCGGCGTGGGGCTGGCGAAGTTCGTCCGCCGGACTCGGAATGGGGTGAAACCTTGCGTGCCCCCTCCGTGTGCCAAAAATAGGCCGCGGGCAAAGCCGGACCCAAAAACGATTGCCCGAAGTCCGGGGCCCCAAGTTCGTCCAGCGGAAAAATGCCCAAAAAACGATGGGCTATAGCCTTCGGGCGTGGGGCCGGCGAAGTTCGTTCGCCGGACTCGGAATGGGGCAAAACTTTGCGTGCCCCCTCCGTGGGCCAAAAATAGGCCACGGGCAAAGCCGCGCCCAAAAACGAGTGCCCGAAGTCCGGGGCCCCAAGTTCGTCCAGCGGAAAAATGCCCAAAAAACGGGTGGGCTATAGCCTTGGGGCGTGGGGCTGGCGAAGTTCGTCCGCCGGACTCGGAATGGGGCGAAACTTTACGTGCCCCCTCCGTGTGCCAAAAATAGGCCGCGGACAAAGCCGCGCCCAAAAACGAGTGCCCAAAGTCCGGGGCCCCAAGTTCGTTCAGCGGAAAAATGCCCAAAAAATGGGTGGGCTATAGCCTTGGGGCGTGGGGCTGGCGAAGTTCGTCCGCCGGACTCGGAATGGGGCGAAACTTTGCGTGCCCCCTCCGTGTGCCAAAATTAGGCCGCGGGCAAAGCCGCGTCAAAAAACGAGCGCCCGAAGTCCGGTGCCCCAAGTTCGTCCAGCGGAAAAATGCCCAAAAAATGATGGGCTATAGCCTTGGGGCGTGGGGCTGGCGAAGTTCGTCCGCCGGACTCGGAATGGGGTGAAACTTTGCGTGCCCCCTCCGTGTTCCAAAAATAGGCCGCGGGCAAAGACGCGCCCAAAAACGAGCGCCCGAAGTCCGGGGCCCCTAGTTCATCCAGCGGAAAAATGCCCAAAAAACGGGTGGGCTATAGCCTTGGGGCGTGGGGCTGGCGAAGTTCGTCTGCCGGACTCGGAATGGGGCGAAACTTTGCGTGCCCCCTCTGAGTGCCAAAAATAGGCCGCGGGCAAAGCCTCGCCCAAAAACGAGCGCCCGAAGTCCGGGGCCCCAAGTTCGTCCAGCGGAAAAATGCCCAAAAAACGGGTGGGCTATAGCCTTGGGGCGTGGGGCTGGCGAAGTTCGTCCGCCGGCCTCGGAATGGAGCGAAACTTTGCGTGCCCCCTCCATGCGCCAAAAATAGGCCGCGGGCAAAGCTGCGCCCAAAAACGAGCGCCTGAAGTCTGGGGCCCCAAGTTCGTCCAGCGGAAAAATGCCCAAAAAACGATGGGCTATAGCCTTGGGGCGTGGGGCTGGCGAAGTTCGTCCGCCGGACTCGGAATGGGGTAAAACTTTGTGTGCCCCCTCCGTGTGCCAAAAATAGGCTGCGGGCAAAGCCGCGCCCAAAAACGAGCGCCCGAAGTCCGGGGCCCCAAGTTCGTCCAGCGGAAAAATGCCCAAAAAACGGGTGGGCTATAGCCTTGGGGAGTGGGGCTGGCGATGTTCGTCCGCCGGACTCGGAATGGGGCGAAACTTTGTGTGCCCCCGCCGCGTGCCAAAAATAGGCCGCGGGCAAAACCGTGACCAAAAACGAGCGCCCGAAGTCTGGGGCCCCAAGTTCGTCCAGCGGAAAAATGCCCAAAAAACGGGTGGGCTATAGCCTTGGGGCGTGGGGCTGGCGATGTTCGTCCGCCGGACTCGGAATGGGGCGAAAGTTTGCGTGCCCCCTCCGTGTGCCAAAAATAGGCCACGGGCAAAGCCACACCCAAAAACGAGCGCCTGAAGTCCGGGGCCCCAAGTTCGTCCAGCGGAAAAATGCCCAAAAAACGATGGGCTATAGCCTTGGAGCATGGGGCTGGCGATGTTCGTCCGCCGGACTCGGAATGGGGCGAAACTTTGCGTGCCCCCTCCGTGTGCAAAAAATAGGCCGCGGGCAAAGCCGCGCCCAAAAACGAGCGCCCAAAGTCCGGGGACCCAAGTTCGTCCAGCGGAAAAATGCCCAAAAAACGATGGGCTATAGCCTTGGGGCGTGGGGCGGGCGAAGTTAGTCCGCCAGACTCAGAATGGGGCGAAACTTTGCTTGCCCCCTCCCTGTGACAAAAATAGGCCGCGGGCGAAGCCGCGCCCAAAAACGAGCGCCCGAAGTCTGGCGTCCCAAGTTCGTCCAGCGGAAAAATGCCCAAAAAACGATGGGCTATAGCCTTGGGGCGTGGGGCTGGCGAAGTTCGTCCGCCGTACTCGGAATGGGGCGAAACTTTGCGTGCCCCCTCCGTGTGCCAAAAATAGGCCGCGGGCAAAGCCGCCCCCAAAAACGAGCACCCGAAGTCCGGCGTCCCAAGTTCGTCCAGCGGAAAAATGCCCAAAAAACGATGGGCTATAGCCTTGGGGCGTGGGGCTGGCGAAGTTTGTCCGCCGGACTCGGAATGGGGCGAAACTTTGCGTGCCCCCTCCGTGTGCCTAAAATAGGCTGCGGCCAAAGTCGCGCCCAAAAACGAGCGCCCGAAGTCCGGGGCCCCAAGTTCGTCCAGCGGAAAAATGCCCAAAAAACGGGTGCGCTATAGCCTTGGGGCGTGGGGCTGGCGAAGTTCGTCCGCCGGACTCGGAATGGGGCGAAACTTTGCGTGCCCCCTCCGTGCGCCAAAAATAGGCCGCGGGCAAAGCTGCGCCCAAAAACGAGCGCCCGAAGTCCGAGGCCCCAAGTTCGTCCAGCGGAAAAATGCCCAAAAAACGATGGGCTATAGCCTTGGGGCGTGGGGCTGGCGAAGTTCGTCCGCCGGACTCGGAATGGGGTGAAACTTTCCGTTCCCCCTCCGTGTGCCAAAAATAGGCCGCGGGCAAAGCCGCGCCCAAAAACGAGCGCCCGAAGTCCGGCGTCCCAAGTTCGTCCAGCGGAAAAATGCCCAAAAAACGGGTGCGCTATAGCCTTGGGGCGTGGGGGCGGGCGAAGTTAGTCCGCCGGACTCAGAATGGGGCGAAACTTTGCGTGCCCCCTCCCTGTGACAAAAATAGGCCGCGGGCAAAGCCGCGCCCAAAAATGAGCGCCCGAAGTCCGGCGTCCCAGGTTCGTCCAGCGGAAAAATGCCCAAAAAATGATGGGCTATAGCCTTGGGGCGTGGGGCTGACGAAGTTCGTCCGCCGGACTCGGAATGGGGCGAAACTTTGCGTGCCCCCTCCGTGTGCCAAAAATAGGCCGCGGGCAAAGCCGCGCCCAAAAACGAGCGCCCGAAGTCCGGGGTCCCAAGTTCGTCCAGCGGAAAAATGCCCAAAAAACGGGAGGGCTATAGCCTTGGGGCGTGGGGCTGGCGATGTTCGTCCGCCGGACTCGGAATGGGGCGAAAATTTGCGTGCCCCCTCCGTGTGCCAAAAATAGGCCGCGGGCAAAGCCGCGCCCAACAACGAGCGCCCGAAGTCCGGGGCCCCAAGTTCGTCCAGCGGAAAAATGCCCAAAAAATGGGAGGGCTATAGCCTTGGGGCGTGGGGCTGGCGATGTTCGTCCGCCGGACTCGGAATGGGGCGAAACTTTGCGTGCCCCCTCCGTGTGCCAAAAATAGGCTGCGGGCAAAGCCGTGACCAAAAACGAGTGCCCGAAGTCTGGGGCCCCAAGTTCGTCCAGCGGAAAAATGCCCAAAAAACGGGTGGGCTATAGCCTTGGGGCGTGGGGCTGGCGATGTTCGTCCGCCGGACTCGGAATGGGGTGAAACTTTGTGTGCCCCCTCCGTGTGCCAAAAATAGGCCGCGGGCAAAGCCGCGGCCAAAAACCAGCCCCCGAAGTCCGGGGCCCCAAGTTCGTCCAGCGGAAAAATGCCCAAAAAACGATGGGCTATAGCCTTGGAGCGTGGGGCTGGCGAAGTTCGCCCGCCGGACTCGGAATGGGGCGAAACTTTGCGTACCCCCTCCGTGTGCCAAAAATAGGCCGCGGACAAAGCCGCGCCCAAAAACGAGCGCCCGAAGTCCGGGGCCCCAAGTTCGTCCAACGGAAAAATGCCCAAAAAACGGGTGCGCTATAGCCTTGGGGCGTGGGGCTGGCGACGTTCGTCCGCCGGACTCGGAATGGGGCGAAGCTTTGCGTGCCCCCTCCGTGTGCCAAAAATAGGCCGCAGGCAAAGCTGCGCCCAAAAACGAGCTCCCGAAGTCCGGGGCCCGAAGTTCGTCCAGCGGAAAAATGCCCAAAAAACGATGGGCTATAGCCTTGGGGCGTGGGGCTGGCGAAGTTCGTCCGCCGGACTCAGAATGGGGCGAAACTTTGCGTGCCCCCTCCGTGTACCAAAAATAGGCCGCGGTCAAAGCCGCGTCCAAAAACGAGCGCCCAAACTCCGGGGCCCCAAGCTCGTCCAGCGGAAAAATGCCCAAAAAACGATGGGTTATAACCTTGGGGTGTGGGGCGGGTGAAGTTAGTCCGCCGGACTCAGAATGGGGCGAAACTTTGCGTGCCCCGTCCGTGTGACAAAAATAGGCCGCGGGCAAAGCCGCGCCCAAAAACGAGCGCCCGAAGTCCCGCGTCCGAAGTTCGTCCAGCGGAAAAATGCCCAAAAAACGATGGGCTATAGCCTTGGGGCGTGGGGCTGGCGAAGTTCGTCCGCCGGACTCGGAATGGGGCAAAACTTTGCGTGCTCCCTCCGTGTGCCAAAAATAGGCCGCGGGCAAAGCCGCACCCAAAAACGAGCGCCCGAAGTCCGGGGCCCCAAGTTCGTCCAGCGGAAAAATGCCCAAAAAACGGGTGCGCTATAGCCTTGGGGCGTGGGGCTGGCGAAGTTCGTCTGCCGGACTCGGAATGGGTCGAAACTTTGCGTGCCCCCTCCGTGTGCCAAAAATAGGCCGCGGGCAAAGCCGCTCCCAAAAATGAGCCCCCCAAGTTCGTCCAGCGGAAAAATGCCCAAAAAACGGGTGGGCTATAGCCTTGGGGCGTGGGGCTGGCGAAGTTCGTCTGCCGGACTCGGAATGGGTCGAAACTTTGCGTGCCCCCTCCGTGTACCAAAAATAGGCCGCGGGCAAAGCCGCGCTCAAAAACGAATGCCCGAAGTCCGGGGCCCCAAGTTCGTCCAGCGGAAAATGCACTAAAAACGATGGGCAATAGCCTTGGGGCGTGGCGCTGGCGAAGTTCGTCCGCCGGACTCGGAATGGGGCGAAACTTTGCGTGCCCCCTCCGTGTGCCAAAAATAGGCCGCGGGCAAAGCCGCGCCCAAAAACGAGCGCCCAAAGTCCGGGGCCCCAAGTTCGTCCAGCGGAAAAATGCCCAAAAAACGGGTGGGCTATAGCCTTGGGACGTGGGGCTGGCGAAGTTCGTCCGCCGGACTCGGAATGGGGCGACAATTTGCGTGCGCCCTCCGTGTGCCAAAAATAGACAGCGGGCAAAGCCGCGCCCAAAAACGAGCGCCCCAAGTCCGGGGCCCCAAGTTCGTCCAGCGGAAAAATGCCCAAAAAACGATGGGCTATAGCCTTGGGGCGTGCGGCCGGCGAAGTTCGTCCGCCGGACTCGGAATGGGGCGAAACTTTGCGTGCCCACTCCGCGTGCCAAAAATAGGCCGCGGGCAAAGCCGCACTCAAAAACGAGCGCCCGAAGTCCGGGGCCCCAAGTTCGTCCAGCGGAAAAATGCCCAAAAAACGGGTGGGCTATAGCCTATGGGCGTGGGGCTGGCGAAGTTCGTCCGCCGGACTCGGAATGGGGCGAAACTTTGCGTGCCCCCTCCGTGTGCCAAAAATAGGCCGTGGGCGAGCCTCGCCCAAAAATGAATGCCCGAAGTCCGGGGCCCCAAGTTCGTCCAGCGGAAAAATGCCCAAAAAACGATGGGCAATAGCCTTGGGGCGTGGGGCTGGCGAAGTTCTTCCGCCGGACTCGGAATGGGGCGAAACTTTGCGTGCCCCCTCCGTGCGCCAAAAATAGGCCGCGGGCAAAGCCACGCCCAAAAACGAGAGCCCGAAGTCCGGGGCCCCAAGTTCGTCCAGCGGAAAAATGCCCAAAAAACGGGTGGGCTATAGCCTTGGGCCGTGGGGCTGGCGAAGTTCGTCCGCCGGACTCGGAATGGGCCGAAACTATGCGTGCCCCCTCCGTGTGCCAAAAAAAGGCCGCGGGCAAAGCCGCTCCCAAGAACAAGCGCCCGAAGTCCGGGGCCCCAAGTTCGTCCAGCGGAAAAATGCCCAAAAAACGACGGGCTATAGCCTGGGGCGTGGGGCGGGCGAAGTTAGTCCGCCGGACTCAGAATGGGGCGAAACTTTGCGTGCCCCCTCCGTGTGCCAAAAATAGGTCGCGGGCAAAGCTGCGCCCAAAAACGAGTGCCCGAAGTCCGGGGCCCCAAGTTCGTCCAGCGGAAAAATGCCCAAAAAACGGATGGGCTATAGCCTTGGGGCGTGGGGCTGGCGAAGTTCGTCTGCCGGACTCGGAATGGGTCGAAACTTTGCGTGCCCCCTCCGTGTACCAAAAATAGGCCGCGGCCAAAGCCGCGCTAAAAAACGAATGCCCGAAGTCCGGGGCCCCAAGTTCGTCCAGCGGAAAAATGCACTAAAAACGATGGGCAATAGCCTTGGGGCGTGGCGCTGGCGAAGTTCGTCCGCCGGACTCGGAATGGGGCGAAACTTTGCGTGCCCCCTCCGTGTGCCAAAAATAGGCCGCGGGCAAAGCCGCGCCCAAAAACGAGCGCCCGAAGTCCGGGGCCCCAAGTTCGTCCAGCGGAAAATGCCCAAAAAACGGGTGGGCTATAGCCTTGGGACGTGGGGCTGGCGAAGTTCGTCCGCCGGACTCGGAATGGGGCGAAAATTTGCGTGCGCCCTCCGTGTGCCAAAAATAGACAGCGGGCAAAGCCGCGCCCAAAAACGAGCGCCCCAAGTCCGGGGCCCCAAGTTCGTCCAGCGGAAAAATGCCCAAAAAACGATGGGCTATAGCCTTGGGGCGTGCGGCCGGCGAAGTTCGTCCGCCGGACTCGGAATGGGTTGAAACTTTGCGTGCCCACTCCGCGTGCCAAAAATAGGCCGCGGGCAAAGCCGCACTCAAAAACGAGCGCCCGAAGTCCGGGGCCCCAAGTTCGTCCAGCGGAAAAATGCCCAAAAAACGGGTGGGCTATAGCCTATGGGCGTGGGGCTGGCGAAGTTCGTCCGCCGGACTCGGAATGGGGCGAAACTTTGCGTGCCCCCTCCGTGTGCCAAAAATAGGCCGTGGGCGAGCCTCGCCCAAAAATGAATGCCCGAAGTCCGGGGCCCCAAGTTCGTCCAGCGGAAAAATGCCCAAAAAATGATGGGCAATAGCCTTGGGGCGTGGGGCTGGCGAAGTTCATCCGCCGGACTCGGAATGGGGCGAAACTTTGCGTGCCCCCTCCGTGCGCCAAAAATAGGCCGCGGGCAAAGCCGTGCCCAAAAACGAGAGCCCGAAGTCCGGGGCCCCAAGTTCGTCCAGCGGAAAAATGCCCACAAAACGGGTGGGCTATAGCCTTGGGACGTGGGGCTGGCGAAGTTCGTCCGCCGGACTCGGAATGGGGCGACAATTTGCGTGCGCCCTCCGTGTGCCAAAAATAGACAGCGGGCAAAGCCGCGCCCAAAAACGAGCGCCCCAAGTCCGGGGCCCCAAGTTCGTCCAGCGGAAAAATGCCCAAAAAACGATGGGCTATAGCCTTGGGGCGTGCGGCCGGCGAAGTTCGTCCGCCGGACTCGGAATGGGACGAAACTTTGCGTGCCCCCTCCGTGTGCCAAAAATAGGCCGCGGGCAAAGCCGCGCCCAAAAACGAGCGCCCGAAGTCCGGGGCCCCAAGTTCGTCCAGCGGAAAAATGCCCAAAAAAACGGGTGGGCTATAGCCTTGGGACGTGGGGCTGGCGAAGTTCGTCCGCCGGACTCGGAATGGGGCGAAAATTTGCGTGCGCCCTCCGTGTGCCAAAAATAGACAGCGGGCAAAGCCGCGCCCAAAAACGAGCGCCCCAAGTCCGGGGCCCCAAGTTCGTCCAGCGGAAAAATGCCCAAAAAACGATGGGCTATAGCCTTGGGGCGTGCGGCCGGCGAAGTTCGTCCGCCGGACTCGGAATGGGTTGAAACTTTGCGTGCCCACTCCGCGTGCCAAAAATAGGCCGCGGGCAAAGCCGCACTCAAAAACGAGCGCCCGAAGTCCGGGGCCCCAAGTTCGTCCAGCGGAAAAATGCCCAAAAAACGGGTGGGCTATAGCCTATGGGCGTGGGGCTGGCGAAGTTCGTCCGCCGGACTCGGAATGGGGCGAAACTTTGCGTGCCCCCTCCGTGTGCCAAAAATAGGCCGTGGGCGAGCCTCGCCCAAAAATGAATGCCCGAAGTCCGGGGCCCCAAGTTCGTCCAGCGGAAAAATGCCCAAAAAATGATGGGCAATAGCCTTGGGGCGTGGGGCTGGCGAAGTTCATCCGCCGGACTCGGAATGGGGCGAAACTTTGCGTGCCCCCTCCGTGCGCCAAAAATAGGTCGCGGGCAAAGCCGTGCCCAAAAACGAGAGCCCGAAGTCCGGGGCCCCAAGTTCGTCCAGCGGAAAAATGCCCACAAAACGGGTGGGCTATAGCCTTGGGACGTGGGGCTGGCGAAGTTCGTCCGCCCGACTCGGAATGGGGCGACAATTTGCGTGCGCCCTCCGTGTGCCAAAAATAGACAGCGGGCAAAGCCGCGCCCAAAAACGAGCGCCCCAAGTCCGGGGCCCCAAGTTCGTCCAGCGGAAAAATGCCCAAAAAACGATGAGCTATAGCCTTGGGGCGTGCGGCCGGCGAAGTTCGTCCGCCGGACTCGGAATGGGGCGAAACTTTGCGTGCCCCCTCCGTGTGCCAAAAATAGGCCGCGGGCAAAGCCGCGCCCAAAAACGAGCGCCCGAAGTCCGGGGCCCCAAGTTCGTCCAGCGGAAAAATGCCCAAAAAACGGGTGGGCTATAGCCTTGGGACGTGGGGCTGGCGAAGTTCGTCCGCCGGACTCGGAATGGGGCGACAATTTGCGTGCGCCCTCCGTGTGCCAAAAATAGACAGCGGGCAAAGCCGCGCCCAAAAACGAGCGCCCCAAGTCCGGGGCCCCCAGTTCGTCCAGCGGAAAAATGCCCAAAAAACGATGGGCTATAGCCTTGGGGCGTGCGGCCGGCGAAGTTCGTCCGCCGGACTCGGAATGGGGCGAAACTTTGTGTGCCCACTCCGCGTGCCAAAAATAGGCCGCGGGCAAAGCCGCACTCAAAAACGAGAGCCCGAAGTCCGGGGCCCCAAGTTCGTCCAGCGGAAAAATGCCCAAAAAACGGGTGGGCTATAGCCTATGGGCGTGGGGCTGGCGAAGTTCGTCCGCCGTACTCGGAATGGGGTGAAACTTTGCGTGCCCCCTCCGTGTGCCAAAAATAGGCCGCAGGCAAAGCCGCTCCCAAGAACAAGCGCCCGAAGTCCGGGGCCCCAAGTTCGTCCAGCGGAAAAATGCCCAAAAAACGACGGGCTATAGCCTGGGGCGTGGGGCGGGCGAAGTTAGTCCGCCGGACTCAGAATGGGGCGAAACTTTGCGTGCCCCCTCCGTGTGCCAAAAATAGGCCGCGGGCAAAGCTGCGCCCAAAAACGAGTGCCCGAAGTCCGGGGCCCCAAGTTCGTCCAGCGGAAAAATGCCCAAAAAACGGATGGGCTATAGCCTTGGGGCGTGGGGCTGGCGAAGTTCGTCTGCCGGACTCGGAATGGGTCGAAACTTTGCGTGCCCCCTCCGTGTACCAAAAATAGGCCGCGGCCAAAGCCGCGCTAAAAAACGAATGCCCGAAGCCCGGGGCCCCAAGTTCGTCCAGCGGAAAAATGCACTAAAAACGATGGGCAATAGCCTTGGGGCGTGGCGCTGGCGAAGTTCGTCCGCCGGACTCGGAAAGGGGCGAAACTTTGCGTGCCCCCTCCGTGTGCCAAAAATAGGCCGCGGGCAAAGCCGCGCCCAAAAACGAGCGCCCGAAGTCCGGGGCCCCAAGTTCGTCCAGCGGAAAAATGCCCAAAAAATGGGTGGGCTATAGCCTTGGGACGTGGGGCTGGCGAAGTTCGTCCGCCGGACTCGGAATGGGGCGAAAATTTGCGTGCGCCCTCCGTGTGCCAAAAATAGACAGCGGGCAAAGCCGCGCCCAAAAACGAGCGCCCCAAGTCCGGGACCCCAAGTTCGTCCAGCGGAAAAATGCCCAAAAAACGATGGGCTATAGCCTTGGGGCGTGCGGCCGGCGAAGTTCGTCCGCCGGACTCGGAATGGGTTGAAACTTTGCGTGCCCACTCCGCGTGCCAAAAATAGGCCGCGGGCAAAGCCGCACTCAAAAACGAGCGCCCGAAGTCCGGGGCCCCAAGTTCGTCCAGCGGAAAAATGCCCAAAAAACGGGTGGGCTATAGCCTATGGGCGTGGGGCTGGCGAAGTTCGTCCGCCGGACTCGGAATGGGGCGAAACTTTGCGTGCCCCCTCCGTGTGCCAAAAATAGGCCGTGGGCGAGCCTCGCCCAAAAATGAATGCCCGAAGTCCGGGGCCCCAAGTTCGTCCAGCGGAAAAATGCCCAAAAAACGATGGGCAATAGCCTTGGGGCGTGGGGCTGGCGAAGTTCATCCGCCGGACTCGGAATGGGGCGAAACTTTGCGTGCCCCCTCCGTGCGCCAAAAATAGGCCGCGGACAAAGCCGCGCCCAAAAACGAGAGCCCGAAGTCCGGGGCCCCAAGTTCGTCCAGCGGAAAAATGCCCAAAAAACGGGGTGGGCAATAGCCTTGGGCCGTGGGGCTGGCGAAGTTCGTCCGCCGGACTCGGAATGGGCCGAAACTATGCGTGCCCCCTCCGTGTGCCAAAAAAAGGCCGCGGGCAAAGCCGCTCCCAAGAACAAGCGCCCGAAGTCCGGGGCCCCAAGTTCGTCCAGCGGAAAAATGCCCAAAAAACGGGTGGGCTATAGCCTATGGGCGTGGGGCTGGCGAAGTTCGTCCGCCGGACTCGGAATGGGGCGAAACTTTGCGTGCCCCCTCCGTGTGCCAAAAATAGAACGCGGGCAAAGCCGCGCCCAAAAATGAGCGCCCGAAGTCCGGGGCCCCAAGTTCGTCCAGCGGAAAAATGCCCAAAAAACGATGGGCTATAGCCTTGGGGCGTGGGGCTGGCGCAGTTCAACCGCCGGACTCGGAATGGGGCGAAACTTTGCGTGCCCCCTCCGTGTGCCAAAAATAGGCCACGGCCAAAGCCGCGCCCAAAAACGAGCGCCCGAAGTCCGGGGCCCCAAGTTCGTCCAGCGGAAAAATGCCCAAAAAACGGGTGGGCTATAGCCTTGGGGCGTGGGGCTGGCGAAGTTCGTCCGCCGGACTCGGAATGGGTCGAAACTTTGCGTGCCCCCTCCGTGTTCCAAAAATAGTCCGCGGGCAAAGCCGCGCCCAAAAACGAATGCCCGAAGTCCGGGGCCCCAAGTTCGTCCAGCGGAAAAATGCCCAAAAAATGATGGGCAATAGCCTTGGGGCGTGGGGCTGGCGAAGTTCGTCTGCCGGACTCGCAATGGGTCGAAACTTTGCGTGCCCCCTCCGTGTGCCAAAAATAGGCCGCGGGCAAAGCCGCGCTCAAAAACGAATGCCCGAAGTCCGGGGCCCCAAGTTCGTCCAGCGGAAAAATGCACAAAAAACGATGGGCAATAGCCTTGGGGCGTGGGGCTGGCGAAGTTCGTCCGCCGGACTCGGAATGGGGCGAAACTTTGCGTGCCCCCTCCGTGTGCCAAATATAGGCCGCGGTCAAAGCCGCGCCCAAAAACGAGCGCCCGAAGTCCGGGGCCCCAAGTTCGTCCAGCGGAAAAATGCCCAAAAAACGGGTGGGCTATAGCCTTGGGACGTGGGGCTGGCGAAGTTCGTCCGCCGGACTCGGAATGGGGCGAAACTTTGCGTGCCCCCTCCGTGTGCCAAAAATAGACAGCGGGCAAAGCCGCACCCAAAAACGAGCGCCCCAAGTCCGGGGCCCCAAGTTCGTCCAGCGGAAAAATGCCCAAAAAACGATGGGCTATAGCCTTGGGGCGTGCGGCCGGCGAAGTTCGTCCGCCGGACTCGGAATGGGGCGAAACTTTGGGTGCCCCCTCCGCGTGCCAAAAATAGGCCGCGGGCAAAGCCGCACTCAAAAACGAGCGCCCGAAGTCCGGGGCCCCAAGTTCGTCCAGCGGAAAAATACCCAAACAACGGGTGGGCTATAGCCTTGAGCCGTGGGGCTGGCGAAGTTCGTCCGCCGGACTCGGAATGGGGCGAAACTATGCGTGCCCCCTATGTGTGCCAAAAAAAGGCCGCGGCAAAAGCCGCTCCCAAGAACGAGCGCCCGAAGTCCGGGGCCCCAAGTTCGTCCAGCGGAAAAATGCCCAAAAAACGATGGGCTATAGCCTTGGGGCGTGGGGCCGGCGAAGTTCGTCCGCCGGACTCGGAATGGGGCGAAACTTTGCGTGCCCCCTCGACATCGCAAAAATAGGCCGCGGGCAAAGCCGCACTAAAAAACAAGCGCCCGAAGTCCGGGGCCCCAAGTTCGTCCAGCGGAAAAATGCCCAAAAAACGGGTGGGCTATAGCCTATGGGCGTGGGGCTGGCGAAGTTCGTCCGCCGGACTCGGAATGGGGCGAAACTTTGCGTGCCCCCTCCGTGTGCTAAAAATAGGCCGCGGGCAAAGCCGCGCCCAAAAATGAGCGCCCGAAGTCCGGGGCCCCAAGTTCGTCCAGCGGAAAAATGCCCAAAAAACGATGGGCTATAGCCTTGGGGCGTGGGGCTGGTGCAGTTCAACCGCTGGACTCGGAATGGGGCGAAACTTTGCGTGCCCCCTCCGTGTGCCAAAAATAGGCCACGGGCAAAGCCGCGCCCAAAAACGAGCGCCCGAAGTCTGGGGCCCCAAGTTCGTCCAGCGGAAAAATGCCCAAAAAATGGGTGGGCTATAGCCTTGGGGCGTGGGGCTGGCGAAGTTCGTCCGCCGGACTCGGAATGGGTCGAAACTTTGCGTGCCCCCTCCGTGTGCCAAAAATAGGCCGCGGCCAAAGCCGCGCCCAAAAACGAATGCCCGAAGTCCGGGGCCCCAAGTTCGTCCAGCGGAAAAATGCCCAAAAAATGATGGGCAATAGCCTTGGGGCGTGGGGCTGGCGAAGTTCGTCTGCCGGACTCGGAATGGGGTGAAACTTTGCTGCCCCCTCCGTGTGCCAAAAATAGGCCGCGGGCAAAGCCGCGCCCAAAAATGAGCGCCCGAAGTCCGGGGCCCCAAGTTCGTCCAGCGGAAAAATGCCCAAAAAACGATGGGCTATAACCTTGGGGCGTGGGGCTGGTGCAGTTCAACCGCCGGACTCGGAATGGGGCGAAACTTTGCGTGCCTCCTCCGTGTGCCAAAAATAGGCCACGGGCAAAGCCGCGCCCAAAAACGAGCGCCCGAAGTCCGGGGCCCCAAGTTCGTCCAGCGGAAAAATGCCCAAAAAATGGGTGGGCTATAGCCTTGGGGCGTGGGGCTGGCGAAGTTCGTCGGCCGGACTCGGAATGGGTCAAAACTTTGCGTGCCCCCTCCGTGTGCCAAAAATAGGCCGCGGGCAAAGCCGCGCCCAAAAACGAATGCCCGAAGTCCGGGGCCCCAAGTTCGTCCAGCGGAAAAATGCCCAAAAAATGATGGGCAATAGCCTTGGGGCGTGGGGCTGGCGAAGTTCGTCTGCCGGACTCGGAATGGGGTGAAACTTTGCGTGCCCCCTCCGTGTGCAAAAAATAGGCCGCGGGCAAAGCTGCGCCAAAAAACGAGCGCCTGAAGTCCGGGGCCCCAAGTTCGTCCAGCGGAAAAATGCCCAAAAAACGGGTGGACTATAACCTTGGGGCGTGGGGCTGGCGAAGTTTGTCCGCCGGACTCGGAATGGGGCGAAACTTTGCGTGCCCCTTCCGTGTGCCAAAAATAGGCCGCGGGCAAAGCCGCGCCCAAAAACGAGCGCCCGAAGTCCGGGGCCCCAAGTTCATCCAGCGGAAAAATGCCCAAAAAACGATGGGCTATAGCCTTGGGGCGTGGGGCTGGTGAAGTTCGTCCGCCGGACTCGGAACGGGGTGAAACTTTGCGTGCCCACTCCGTGTGCCAAAAATAGGCCGCGGACAAAGCCGGGCCCAAAAACGAGCGCCCGAAGTCCGGGGCCCAAAGTTCGTCCAGCGGAAAAATGCCCAAAAAACGGGTGGGCTATAGCCTTGGGGCGTGGGGCTGGCGAAGTTCGTCCGCCGGACTCAGAATGGGGCGAAACTTTGAGTGCCCCCTCCGTGTGCCAAAAATAGGCCGCGGGCAAAGCCGCCCCCAAAAATGAGCGCCCGAAGTCCGGGGCCCCAAGTTCGTCCAGCGGAAAAATGCCCAAAAAACGGGTGGACTATAGCCTTGGGGCGTGGGGCTGGAGAAGTTCGTCCGCCGGAATCGGAATGGGGCGAAACATTGCGTGCCCCCTCCGTGTGCCAAAAATAGGCCGCGGGCAAAGCTGGGCCCAAAAACGAGCGCCCGAAGTCCGGGGCCCAAAGTTCGTCCAGCGCAAAAATGCCCAAAAAACGGGTGGGCTATAGCCTTGGGGCGTGGGGCTGGCGAAGTTCATCCGCCGGACTCAGAATGGGGCGAAACTTTGCGTGCCCCCTCCGTGTGCCAAAAATAGGCCGCAGGCAAAGCCGTGCCCAAAAACGAGCGCCCGAAGTCCGGGGCCCCAAGTTCGTCCAGCGGAAAAATGCCCAAAAAACGGGTGGGCTATAGCCTTGGGGCGTGGGGCTGGCGAAGTTCGTCCGCCGGACTCGGAATGGGGCGAAACATTGCGTGCCCCCTCCGTGTGCCAAAAATAGGCCGCGGGCAAAGCTGGGCCCAAAAACGAGCGCCCGAAGTCCGGGGCCCAAAGTTCGTCCAGCGCAAAAATGCCCAAAAAACGGGTGGGCTATAGCCTTGGGGCGTGGGGCTGGCGAAGTTCATCCGCCGGACTCAGAATGGGGCGAAACTTTGCGTGCCCCCTCCGTGTGCCAAAAATAGACCGCGGGCAAAGCCGCGCCCAAAAACGAGCGCCCCAAGTCCGGGGCCCCAAGTTCGTCCAGCGGAAAAATGCCCAAAAAACGATGGGCTATAGCCTTGGGGCGTGCGGCCGGCGAAATTCGTACGCCGGACTCGGAATGGGGCGAAACTTTGCGTGCCCCCTCCGCGTGCCAAAAATAGGCCGCGGGCAAAGCCGCACTCAAAAACGAATGCCCGAAGTCCGGGGCCCCAAGTTCGTCCAGCGGAAAAATGCCCAAAAAACGGGTGGGCTATAGCCTATGGGCGTGGGGCTGCCGAAGTTCGTCCGCCGGACTCGGAATGGGGCGAAACATTGCGTGCCCTCTCCGTGTGCCAAAAATAGGCCGCGGGCAAAGCCGCACCCAAAAACGAGCACCCGAAGTCCGGGGCCACAAGTTCGTCCAGCGGAAAAATGCCCAAAAAACGGGTGGACTATAGCCTTGGGGCGTGGGGCTGGCGAAGTTCGTCCGCCGGACTCGGAATGGGGCGAAACTTTGCGTGCCCCCTCCGTGCGCCAAAAATAGGCCGCGGGCAAAGCCGCGCCCAAAAACGAGCGCCCGAAGTTCGGGGCCCCAAGTTCGTCCAGCGGAAAAATGCCCAAAAAACGGGTGGGCTATAGCC
>JAQOOB010000029.1:0-181051 GCA_029721495.1 Citrus inodora
GTGCCCGAAGTCCGGGGCCCCAAGTTCGTTCCAGCGGAAAAATGGCCAAAAAACGATGGGCTACAGCCTTGGGGCGTGGGGCCGGTGAAGTTCGTCCACCGGACTCGGAATGGGGCGAAACTTTGCGTGCCCCCTCCATGTGCCAAAAATAGGCCGCGGGCAAAGCCGCGCCAAAAAACGAGCGCCCCGAAGTCTGGGGCCCCAAGTTCGTCCAGCGGAAAAATGCATAAAAAAACGGGTGGGCTATAGCCTTGGGGCGTGGGGGCGGGGCGAAGTTCGTCCGCCGGACTCGGAATGGGGCGAAACTTTGCGTGCTCCCTCCGGGTGCCAAAAATAGGCCGCGGTCAAAGCCGCGCCCAAAAACGAGCACCCAAAGTCCGCGGGCCCCAAGTTCGTCCAGCGGAAAAATGCCCAAAAAACGGGTGGGCTATAGCCTGGGGGCGTGGGGCTGGCAAAGTTCGTCCGCCGGACTCGGAATGGGGCGAAACTTTGCGTGCCCCCTCCGTGTGCCAAAATAAGGCCGCGGGCAAAGCCACGCCCAAAAACGAGCACCCGTAGTCCAGGGCCCCAAGTTCGTCCAGCGGAAAAATGCCCAAAAAATGATGGGCTATAGCCTTGGGGCGTGGGGCTGGCGAAGTTCGTCCGCCGGACTCAGAATGGGGCGAAACTTTGCGTGCCCCCTCCGTGTGCCAAAAATAGGCTGCGGGCAAAGCCGCGCCCAAAAACGAGTGCCCGAAATCCGGGGCCCCAAGTTCGTCCAGCGGAAAAATTCCCAAAAAACGGGGTGGGCTATAGCCTTAGGGCGTGGGGCTGGCGAAGTTCGTCCGCCGGACTCGGAATGGGGCGAAACTTTGCGTGCCCCCTCCGTGTGCCAAAAATAGGCCGTGTGCAAAGCCGCGCCCAAAAACGAGCGCCCGAAGTCCGGGGCCCCAAGTTCGTCCAGCGGAAAAATGCCCAAAAAACGGGTGGGCTATAGCCTTGGGGCGTGGGGCTGGCGAAGTTCGTCCACCGGACTCGGAATGGGCCGAAACTTTGCGTGCCCCCTCCGTGTGCCAAAAATAGGGCCGTGGGCAAAGCCGTGCCCAAAAACGAGCTCCCGAAGTCCGGGGCCCCAAGTTCGTCCAGCGGAAAAATGCCCAAAAACGGGTGGGCTACAGCCTTGGGGCGTGGGGCTGGCGAAGTTCGTCCGCCGGACTCGGAATGGGGCTAAACTTTGCGTGCCCCCTCCGTGTGCCAAAAATAGGATGCGGCCAAAGCCGCGCCCAAAAACGACGCGCCCGAAGTCCGGGGCCCCAAGTTCGTCCAGCGGAAAAATTCCCAAAAAACGGGTGGGCTATAGCCTTGGGGCGTGGGGCTGGCGAAGTTCGTCCGCCGGACTCGGAATGGGGCGAAACTTTGCGTGCCCCCTCCGTGTGCCAAAAATAGGCTGCGGGCAAAGCCGCGCCAAAAAACGAGCGCCCGAAGTCTGGGGGCCCAAGTTCGTCCAGCGGAAAAATGCCCAAAAAAACGGGTGGGCTATAGCCTTGGGGCGTGGGGCAGGCGAAGATCATCCGCCGGACTCGGAATGGGGCGAAACTTTGCGTGCCCCCTCCGTGTGCAAAAAATAGGCCGCGGGCAAAGCCGCACCCAAAAACGAGCGCCCGAAGTCCGGGGGCCCCAAGTTCGTCCAGCGGAAAAATGCCCAAAAAAACGATGGGCTATAGCCTTGGGGCGTGGGGCTGGCGAAGTTCGTCCGCCGGACTCGGAATGGGACGAAACTTTGCGTGCCCCCTCCGTGTGCAAAAAATAGGCCACGGGCAAAGCCGCGCCCAAAAACGAGCGCCCGAAGTCCGGGGCCCCAAGTTCGTCCAGCGGAAAAAATGCCCAAAAAACTGTTGGGCTGTAGCCTTGGGGCGTGGGGCTGGAGAAGTTCGTCCGCCGGACTCGGAATGGAGCGAAACTTGGCGTGCCCCCTCCGTGTGCCAAAAATAGGCCATGGACAAAGCCGCGCCCAAAAATGAGTGCCCGAAGTCCGGGGCCCCAAGTTCGTCCAGCGGGAAAAATGCCCAAAAAACGGGTGGGCTATAGCCTTGGGGCGTGGGGCTGGCGATGTTCGTCCGCCGGACTCGGAATGGGGCGAAACTTTGCGTGCCCCCTCCGTGTGCCAAAAATAGGCCGTGGACAAAGCCGCGCCCAAAAACGGGCGCCCGAAGTACGGGGCCCCAAGTTCTTCCAGCGGAAAATGCCCAAAAAACGATGGGCTATAGCCTTGGGGCGTGGGCCTGGCGAAGTTCGTCCGCCGGACTCGGAATGGGGCGAAACTTTGCGTGCCCGCTCCGTGTGCCAAAAATAGGCCGCGGGCAAAGCGGCGCCCAAAAACGAGCGCCCGAAGTCCGGGGCCCCAAGTTCGTCCAGCGGAAAAATGCCCAAAAACGGGTGGGCCATAACCTTGGGGCGTGGGGCTGGCGAAGTTCGTCCGCCGGACTCGGAATGGGGTGAAACTTTGCGTGCCCCCTCCGTGTGCCAAAAAATAGGCCGCGGGCAAAGCCGCGACCAAAAACGAGCGCCCGAGGTCCGGGGCCCCAAGTTCGTCCAGCGGAAAAATGCCCAAAAAACGGGTGGTCTATAGCCTTGGGGCGTGGGCCTGGCGAAGTTCGTCCGCCGGACTCGGAATGGGGCGAAACTTTGCGTGCCCCCTCCGTGTGCCCAAAATAGGCCGCGGCCAAAGCCGTGCCCAAAAACAAGCGCCCGAAGTCCGGGGCCCCAAGTTCGTCCAGCGGAAAATGCCCAAAAAACGGGTGGGCCATAGCCTTGGGGCGTGGGGCTGGCGAAGTTCGTCCGCCGGACTCGGAATGGGGTGAAACTTTGCGTGCCCCCTCCGGTGGCCAAAAATAGGCCGCGGGCAAAGCCGCGCCAAAAAAACGAGCACCCGAAGTCTGGGGCCCAAGTTCGTCCAGCGGAAAAAATGCCCAAAAAACGGGTGGGCTATAGCCTTGGGGCGTGGGGTAGGCGAAGATCGTCCGCCGGACTCGGAATGGGGTGAAACTTTACGTGCCCCCTCCGTGTGCCAAAAATAGGCCGCGGGCAAAGCCGCACCCAAAAAACGAGCGCCCGAAGTCCGGGGGCCCCAAGTTCGTCCAGCGGAAAAATGCCCAAAAAACGATGGGCTATAGCCTTGGGGCGTGGGGCTGGCGAAGTTCGTCCGCCGGACTCGGAATGGGACGAAACTTTGCGTGCCCCCTCCGTGTGCAAAAAATAGGCCACGGGCAAAGCCGCGCCCAAAAACGAAGCGCCCGAAGTCCGGGGCCCCCAAGTTCGTCCAGCGGAAAAATGCCCAAAAAACAGTTGGGCTGTAGCCTTGGGGCGTGGGGCTGGCGAAGTTCGTCCGCCGGACTCGAATGGAGCGAAACTTGGCGTGCCCCCTCCGTGTGCCAAAATAAGGCCGCGGGCAAAGCCACGCCCAAAAACGAGCACCCGTAGTCCAGGGCCCCAAGTTCGTCCAGCGGAAAAATGCCCAAAAAATGATGGGCTATAGCCTTGGGGCGTGGGGCTGGCGAAGTTCGTCCGCCGGACTCAGAATGGGGCGAAACTTTGCGTGCCCCCTCCGTGTGCCAAAAATAGGCTGCGGGCAAAGCCGCGCCCAAAAACGAGTGCCCGAAATCCGGGGCCCCAAGTTCGTCCAGCGGAAAAATTCCCAAAAAACGGGTGGGCTATAGCCTTAGGGCGTGGGGCTGGCGAAGTTCGTCCGCCGGACTCGGAATGGGGCGAAACTTTGCGTGCCCCCTCCGTGTGCCAAAAATAGGCCGTGTGCAAAGCCGCGCCCAAAAACGAGCGCCCGAAGTCCGGGGCCCCAAGTTCGTCCAGCGGAAAAATGCCCAAAAAACGGGTGGGCTATAGCCTTGGGGGCGTGGGGCTGGCGAAGTTCGTCCGCCGGACTCGGAATGGGGCGAAACTTTGCGTGCCCCCTCCGTGTGCCAAAAATAGGCCTCGGGCAAAACCGCCCCCCGAAGTCCGGGGCCCAAGTTCGTCCAGCGGAAAAATGCCCAAAAAACGGGTGGGCTATAGCCTTGGGGCGTGGGGCTTTCGAACATCGTCCGCCGGACTCGGAATGGGGCGAAACTTTGCGTGCCGCCTCCATGTGCCAAAAATAGGCCGCGGGCAAAGCCGCGCCAAAAAACGAGCACCCGAAGTCCGGGGCCCCAAGTTCGTCCAGCGGAAAAATGCCCAAAAAACGATGGGCTATAGCCTTGGGGCGTGGGGCTGGCGAAGTTCGTCCGCCGGACTCGGAATGGGGCGAAACTTTGCGTGCCCCTCCGTGTGCCAAAAATAGGCCGCGGCCAAAGCCGCGCCCAAAAACAAACGCCCGAAGTCCGGGGCCCCAAGTTCGTCCAGCGGAAAAATGCCCAAAAAACGATGGGCTATAGCCTTGGGGCGTGGGGCTGGCGAAGTTCGTCCGCCGGACTCAGAATGGGGCAAAACTTTGCGTGCCCCCTCCGTGTGCCAAAAATAGGCCACGGGCAAAGCCGCGCCCGAAGTCCGGGGCCCAAGTTCGTCCAGCGGAAAAATGCCCAAAAAACGGGTGGGGCTATAGCCTTGGGGCGTGGGGGCTGGCGAACATCGTCCGCCGGACTCGGAATGGGGCGAAACTTTGCGTGCCCCCTCCATGTGCCAAAAATAGGCCGCGGGCAAAGCCGCGCCAAAAAACGAGCGCCCGAAGTCCGGGGGCCCCAAGTTCGTCCAGCGGAAAAATGCCCAAAAAACGATGGGCTATAGCCTTGGGGCGTGGGGCTGGCGAAGTTCGTCCGCCGGACTCGGAATGGGGCGAAACTTTGCGTGCCCCCTCCGTGTGCCAAAAATAAGCCGCGCGTAAAGCCGCGGCCAAAAACGAGCGCCCGAAGTCCGGGGCCCCAAGTTCGTCCAGCGGAAAAATGCCCAAAAAACGGGTGGGCTATAGCCTTGGGGCGTGGGGCTGGCGAAGTTCGTCCACCGGACTCGGAATGGGGCGAAACTTTGCGTGCCCCCTCCGTGTCCCAAAAATAGGCCACGGGCAAAGCCGCGCCCAAAAACGAGCGCCCGAAGTCCGGGGCCCCAAGTTCGTCCAGCGGAAAAATGCCCAAAAAACGATGGGCTATAGCCTTGCGGTGTGGGGCTGGCGAAGTTCGTCCGCCGGACTCGGAATGGGGCGAAACTTTACGTGCCCCCTCCGTGTGGCGAAAATAGGCCGCGGGCAAAGCCGCGCCCAAAAAACGAGTGCCCGAAGTCCGGGGCCCCAAGTTCGTCCAGCGGAAAAATGCCCAAAAAACGGGGTGGGCTATAGCCTTGGGGCGTGCGGCTGGCGAAGTTCGTCCGCCGGACTCGGAATGGGGCGAAACTTTGCGTGCCCCCTCCGTGTGCCAAAAATAGGCCGCGGGCAAAGCCGCGCCCAAAAATGAGCGCCCGAAGTCCGGTGCCCCAAGTTCGGTCCAGCGGAAAAAATGCCCAAAAAAACGATGGGCTATAGCCTTGGGGTGTGGGGCTGGCGAAGTTCGTCCGCCGGACTCGGAATGGGGCGAAACTTTGCGTGCACCCTCCGTGTGCCAAAAAGAGGCCGCGGGCAAAGCCGCGCCCAAAAACGAGTGCCCGAAGTCCGGGGCCCTAAGTTCGTCCAGCGGAAAAATGCCCAAAAAACGGGTGGGCTATAGCCTTGGGGCGTGGGGCTGGCGAAGTTCGTCCGCCGGACTCAGAATGGGGTGAAACATTGCGTGCCCCCTCCGTGTGCCGAAAAAAGGCCGCGGGCAAAGCCGCGCCAAAAAACGAACGCCGAAGTCCGGGGCCCCCAAGTTCGTTCCAGCGGAAAAATGCCCAAAAAACGATGGGCTATAGCCTTGGGGCGTGGGGCTGGCGAAGTTCGTCCACCGGACTCGGAATGGGGCGAAACTTTGTGTGCCCCCTCCGTGTGCCAAAAATAGGCCGCGGGCAAAGCCGCGCCAAAAAACGAGCGCCCGAAGTCCGGGGCCCCATGTTCGTCCAGCGGAAAAATGCCCAAAAAACGGGGTGGGCTATAGCCTTGGGGCGTGAGGCTGGCGAAGTTCGTCCGCCGGACTCGGAATGGGGCGAAACTTTGCGTACCCCCTCCGCGTGCCAAAAATAGGCCGCGGGCAAAGCCGCGCCCAAAAACGACCGCCCGAAGTCCGGGGCCCCAAGTTCGTCCAGCGGAAAAATGCCCAAAAAACGATGGGCTATAGCCTTTGGGCGTGGGGCTGGCGAAGTTCGTCTGCCGGACTCGGAATGGGGGCGAAACTTTGCGTGCCCCCTCCGTGTGCCAAAAATAGGCCGCGGGCAAAGCCGCGCCCAAAAACGAGCACCCGAAGTCGGGGCTCCAAGTTCGTCCAGCGGAAAAAATGCCCAAAAAAACGATGGGCTATAGGCCTTGGGGCGTGGGGGCTGGCGAAGTTCGTCCGCCGGACTCGGAATGGGGCGAAACTTTGCGTGCCCCCTCCGTGTGCCAAAAATAGGCCACGGGCAAAGCCGCGCCCAAAAATGAGAGCCCGAAGTCCGGGGCCCCAAGTTCGTCCAGCGGAAAAAATGCCCAAAAAACGATGGGCTATAGCCTTGGGGCGTGGGGCAGGCGAAGTTCGTCCGCCGGACTCGGAATGGGGCGAAACTTTGTGTGCCCCCTCCGTGTGCCAAAAAATAGGCCACGGGCAAAGCCGCGCCCAAAAATGAGCGCCCGAAGTCCGGTGCCCCAAGTTCGTCCAGCGGAAAAATGCCCAAAAAACGATGGGCTATAGCCTTGGGGTGTGGGGCTGGCGAAGTTCGTCCGCCGGACTCGGAATGGGGGCGAAACTTTGCGTGCCCCCTCCGTGTGCCAAAAATAGGCCGCGGGTAAAGCCGCGCCCAAAAATGAGCGCCCGAAGTCCGGTGCCCCAAGTTCGTCCAGCGGAAAAATGCCCGAAAAACGATGGGCTATAGCCTTGGGGTGTGGGGCTGGCGAAGTTCGTCCGCCGCACTCGGAATGGGGCGAAACTTTGCGTGCCCCCTCCGTGTACCAAAAATAGGCCGCGGGAAAAGCCGCGCCCAAAAACGAGCGCCCGAAGTCCGGGGCCCCAAGTTCGTCCAGCGGAAAAATGCCAAAAAAACGATGGGCTATAGCCTTGGCGCGTGGGGCTGGCGAAGTTCGTCCGCCGGACTCGGAATGGGGCGAAACTTTGCGTGCCCCCTCCGTGTGCCAAAAATAGGCTGCGGGCAAAGCCGCGCCCAAAAACGAGCGCCCGAAGTCCGGGGCCCCCAAGTTCGTCCAGCGGAAAAATGCCCAAAAAACGGGTGGGCTATAGCCTTGGGGCGTGGGGCTGGCGAAGTTCTCCGCCGCACTCGGAATGGGGTGAAACTTTGCGTGCCCCCTCCGTGTACCAAAAATAGGCCGCGGACAAAGCCGCACCCAAAAACGAGCGCCCCGAAGTCCGGGGCCCCAAGTTCGTCCAGCGGAAAAATGCCCAAAAAACGATGGGCTATAGCCTTGGGGCGTGGGGCTGGCGAAGTTCGTCCGCCGGACTCGGAATGGGGCGAAACTTTGCGTGCCCCCTCCGTGTACCAAAAAATAGGCCGCGGGCAAAGCCGCGCCCAAAAACGAGAGCCCGAAGTCCGGGGGCCCCAAGTTCGTCCAGCGGAAAAATGCCCAAAAAACGGTGTGGGCTATAGCCTTGGGGCGTGGGGCTGGCGAAGTTCGTCCACCGCACTCGGAATGGGGTTAAACTTTGCGTGCCCCCTCCATGTACCAAAAATAGGCCGCGGGCAAAGCCGCGCCCAAAAACGAGCGCCCGAAGTCCGGGGCCCCAAGTTCGTCCCAGCGGAAAAATGCCCAAAAAAACGATGGGCTATAGCCTTGGGGTGTGGGGCTGGCGAAGTTCGTCCGCCGGACTCGGAATGGGGCGAAACTTTGCGTGCCCCCTCCGTGTGCCAAAAATAGGCCGCGGGCAAAGCCGCGCCCAAAAACGAGAGCCCGAAGTCCGGGGCCCCAAGTTCGTCCAGCGGAAAAAATGCCCAAAAAATGGGTGGGCTATAGCCTTGGGGCGTGGGGCTGGCGAAGTTCGTCCGCCGCACTCGGAATGGGGCGAAACTTTGCGTGCCCCCTCCGTGGTACCAAAAATAGGCCGCGGGCAAAGCCGCGCCCAAAAACGAGCGCCCGAAGTCCAGGGCCCCAAGTTCGTCTAGCGGAAAAATGCCGAAAAAACGATGGACTATAGCCTTGGGGCGTGGGGCTGGCGAAGTTCGTCCGCCGGACTCGGAATGGGGCGAAACTTTGCGTGCCCCCTCCGTGTGCCATAAATAGGCCGCGGACAAAGCCCGCGCCCAAAAACGAGAGCCCGAAGTCCGGGGGCCCCAAGTTCGTCCAGCGGAAAAATGCCCAAAAAACGATGGGCTATAGCCTTGGGGCGTGGGGCTGGCGAAGTTCGTCCGCCGGACTCGGAATGGGGCGAAACTTTGCGTGCCCCCTCCGTGTGCCAAAAATAGGCCGCGGGCAAAGCCGCGCCCAAAAATGAGCGCCCGAAGTCCGGTGCCCCCAAGTTCGTCCAGCGGAAAAAATGCCCAAAAAACGATGGGCTATAGCCTTGGGGTGTGGGGCTGGCGAAGTTCATCCGCTGGACTCAGAATAGGGCGAAACTTTGCGTGCCCCCTCCGTGTGCCAAAAATAGGCTGCGGGCAAAGCCGCGCCCAAAAACGAGCACCCGAAGTCCGGGGCCCCAAGTTCGTCCAGCGGAAAAATGCCCAAAAAACGGGGTGGGCTATAGCCTTGGGGCGTGGGGCTGGCGAAGGTTCGTCCGCCGGACTCGGACTGGGGCAAAACTTTGCGTGCCCCCTCGCGTTGTGCCAAAAATAGGCCGCGGCCAAAGCCGCGCCCAAAAACGAGCGCCCGAAGTCCGGGGCCCCCAAGTTCGTCCAGCGGAAAAAATGCCCAAAAAACGATGGGCTATAGCCTTGGGGCGTGGGGCTGGCGAAGTTCGTCCGTCGCACTCGGAATGGGGTGAAACTTTGCGTGCCCCCTCCGTGTACCAAAAATAGGCCGCGGACAAAGCCGCGCCCAAAAACGAGCGCCCGAAGTCCGGGGCCCCAAGTTCGTCCAGCGGAAAAATGCCGAAAAAACGATGGGCTATAGCCTTGGGGCGTGGGGCTGGCGAAGTTCGTCCGCCGGACTCGGAATGGGGCAAAACTTTGCGTGCCCCCTCCGTGTGCCAAAAATAGGCCGCGGGCAAAGCCGCGCCAAAAAACGAGAGCCTGAAGTCCGGGGCCCCAAGTTCGTCCTGCGGAAAAATGCCCAAAAAATGATGGGCTATAGCCTTGGGGTGTGGGGCTGGCGAAGTTCGTCCGCCGGACTCGGAATGGGGCGAAACTTTGCGTGCTCCCTCCATCTGCCAAAAATAGGCCGCGGGTAAAGCCGCGCCCAAAAACGAGCACCCAAAGTCCGGGGGCCCCAAGTTCGTCCAGCGGAAAAATGCCCAAAAGACGGGTGGGCTATAGCCTTGGGGCGTGGGGCTGGCGAAGTTCGTCCGCCGGACTCGGACTGGGGCAAAACTTTGCGTGCCCCCTCCATGTGCCAAAAATAGGCCGCGGGTAAAGCCGCGCCCAAAAACGAGCACCCGAATTCCGGGGCCCCAAGTTCGTCCAGCGGAAAAATGCCCAAAAGACGGGTGGGCTATAGCCTTGGGGCGTGGGGCTGGCGAAGTTCGTCCGCCGGACTCGGACTGGGGAAAAACTTTGCGTGCCCCCTCCGTGTGCCAAAAATAGTCCACGGCCAAAGCCGCTCCCAAAAATGAGCGCCCGAAGTCCGGGGCCCCAAGTTCGTCCAGCGGAAAAATGCCCAAAAAACGATGGGCTATAGCCTTGGGGCATGGGGCTGGCGAAGTTCGTCCGCCGGACTTGGAATGGGGCGAAACTTTGCGTGCCCCCTCCGTGTGCCAAAAATAGGCCGCGGGCAAAGCCGCGCCCACAAACGAGCGCCCGAAGTCCGGGGCCCCAAGTTCGTCCAGCGGAAAAATGCCCAAAAAACGGGTGGGCTATAGCCTTGGGGCGTGGAGCTGGCGAAGTTCGTCCGCCGGACTCGGAATGGGGTGAAACTTTGCGTGCCCCCTCCGTGTGCCAAAAATAGGCCGCGGGCAAAGCCGCGCCCACAAACGAGCGCCTGAAGTCCGGGGCCCCAAGTTCGTCCAGCGGAAAAATGCCCAAAAAACGGGGTGGGCGATAGCCTTGGGCCGTGGGGCTGGCGAAGTTCGTCCGCCGGACTCGGAATGGGGCGAAACTTTACGTGCACCCCTCGTGTGCCAAAAATAGGCCGCGGTCAAAGTCGCGCCCAAAAACGAGCGCCCGAAGTCCGGGGCCCCAAGTTCGTCCAGCGGAAAAATGCCCAAAAAACGATTGGCTATAGCCTTGGGGCGTGGGGCTGGCGAAGTTCGTCCGCCGGACTCGGAATGGGGCGAAACTTTGCGTGCCCCCTCCGTGTGCCAAAAATAGGCCACGGGCAAAGCCGCGCCCAAAAACGAGTGCCCGAAGTCTGGGGCCCCAAGTTCGTCCAGCGGAAAAATGCCCAAAAAATGGGTGGGCTATAGCCTTGGGGCGTGGGGCTGGCGAAGTTCGTACGCCGGACTCGGAATGGGGCAAAACTTTGCGTGCCCCCTCCGTGTGGCAAAAATAGGACGCGGTCAAAGCCGTGCACAAAAACGAGCGCCCGAAGTCCGGGGCCCCAAGTTCGTCCAGCGGAAAAATGCCCAGAAAACGGGTGGGATATAGCCTTGGGGCGTGGGGCTGACGAAGTTCGTCCGCCGGACTCAGAATGGGGCAAAACTTTGCGTGCCCCCTCCGTATGCCAAAAATAGGCCGCGGGCAAAGCCGCGCCCAAAAACGAGTGCCCGAAGTCTGGGGCCCCAAGTTCGTCCAGCGGAAAAATGCCCAAAAAAACGGGTGGGCTATAGCCTTGGGGCGTGGGGCCGGCGAAGTTCGTCCGCCGGACTCGGAATGGGGCGAAACTTTGCGTGCCCCCTCCGTGTGCCAAAAATAGGCCGCGGGCAAAGCCGCACCCAAAAACGAGCGCCCGAAGTCCGGGGCCCCAAGTTCGTCCAGCGGAAAAATGCCCAAAAAACGGGTGGGCTATAGCCTTGGGGCGTGGGGATGGCGAAGTTCGTCCACCGGACTCAGAATGGGGCGAAACTTTGTGTGCCCCCTCCGTGTGCCACCTCCGTGTGCCAAAAATAGGCCGCGGGCAAAGCCGCACCTAAAAACGAGCGCCGAAGTCCGGGGCCCCAAGTTCGTCCAGCGGAAAAATGCCCAAAAAACGATGGGCTATAGCCTTGGGGCGTGGGGCTGGCGAAGTTCGTCCGCCGGACTCGGAATGGGGCGAAACTTTGCGTGCCCCCTCCGTGTGCCAAAAATAGGCCGCGGGGAAAGCCGCGCCCAAAAACGAGCGCCCGAAGTCCGGGGCCCCAAGTTCGTCCAGCGGAAAAATGCCCAAAAAACGATGGGCTATAGCCTTGGGGCGTGGGGCTGGCGAAGTTCGTCCGCCGGACTCGGAATGAGGCGAAACTTTGCGTGCCCCCTCCGTGTGCCAAAACTAGGCCGCGGGCAAAGCCGCGCCCAAAAACTAGTGCCCGAAGTCTGGGGCTCCAAGTTCGTCCACCGGAAAAATTCCCAAAAAACGATGGGCTATAGCCTTGGGGCGTGGGGCTGGCGAAGTTCGTCCGCCGGACTAGGAATGGGGCAAAACTTTGTGTGCCCCCTCCGTGTGCCAAAAATAGGCCGCGGGCAAAGTCGCGCCCAAAAACGAGCGCCCAAAGTCCAGGGCCCCAAGTTCGTCCAGCGGGAAAAATTCCCAAAAAACGATGGGCTATAGCCTTGGGGCGTGGGGCTGGCGAAGTTCGTCCGCCGGACTCGGAATGGGGCGAAACTTTGCGTGCCCCCTCCGTGTGCCAAAAATAGGCCGCGGGCAAAGGCGCGGCCAAAAACGAGCGCTTGAAGTCCGGGGCCCCAAGTTCGTCCAGCGGAAAAATGCCCAAAAAATGGGTGGGCTATAGTCTTGGGGCGTGGGGCTGGTGAAGTTCGTCCGCCGGACTCGGAATGGGGCGAAACTTTGCGTGCCCCCTCCGTGTGCCAAAAATAGGCCGCGGGCAAAGCCGCGCCCAAAAACGAGCGCCCGAAGTCCGGGGCCCCAAGTTCGTCCAGCGGAAAAATGCCCAAAAAATGAGTGGGCTATAGCCTTGGGGCGTGAGGCTGGCGAAGTTCGTCCGCCGAACTCGGAATGGGGCGAAACTTTGCGTGCCCCCTCCGTGTGCCAAAAATAGGCCGCGGGCAAAGCCGCGCCCAAAAACGAGTGCCCGAAGTCCAGGGCCCCAAGTTCGTCCACCGGAAAAATGCCCAAAAAACGATGGGCTATAGCCTTGGGGCGTGGGGCCGGCGAAGTTCATCCGCCGGACTCGGAATGGGGCGACAGTTTGCGTGCCCCCTCCGTGTGCCAAAAATAGGCCGCGGGCAAAGCCGCGCCCAAAAATGAGCGCCCGAAGTCCGGGGACCCAAGTTCGTCCAGCGGAAAAAATGCCCAAAAAATGATGGGCTATAGCCTTGGGGCGTGGGGCTGGCGAAGTTCGTCCACCGGACTCGGAATGGGGCGAAACTTTGCGTGCCCCCTCCGTGTGCCAAAAATAGGCCGCGGGCAAAGCCACACCTAAAAACGAGCGCCCGAAGTCCGGGGCCCCAAGTTCGTCCAGCGGAAAAATGCCCAAAAAACGATGGGCTATAGCCTTGGGGCGTGGGGCTGGCGAAGTTCGTCCGCCGGACTCGGAATGGGGCGAAACTTTGCGTGCCCCCTCCGTGTGCCAAAAATAGGCCACGGTCAAAGCCGTGCCCAAAAACGAGCGCCCGAAGTCCAGGGCCCCAAGTTCGTCCAGCGGAAAAATGCCCAAAAAAACGGGTGGGCTATAGCCTTGGGGCGTGGGGCTGGCGAAGTTCGTCCGCCGGACTCGGAATGGGGCGAAACTTTGCGTGCCCCCTCCGTGTGCCAAAAATAGGCCGCGGGCAAAGCTGCGCCCAAAAACGAGCACCCGAAGTCCGGGGCCCCCAGTTCGTCCAGCGGAAAAATGCCCAAAAAACGATGGGCTATAGCCTTGGGGCGTGGGGCTGGCGAAGTTCGTCCGCCGGACTCGGAATGGGGCGAAACTTTGCGTGCCCCCTCCGTGTGCCAAAAATAGGCCGCGGGCAAAGGCGCGCCCAAAAACGAGCGCTTGAAGTCCGGGTCCCCAAGTTCATCCAGCGGAAAAATGCCCAAAAAATGGGTGGGCTATAGTCTTGGGGCGTGGGGCTGGCGAAGTTCGTCCGCCGGACTCGGAATGGGGCAAAACTTTGCGTGCCCCCTCCGTGTGCCAAAAATAGGCCGCGGACAAAGCCGCGCCCAAAAACGAGTGCCCGAAGTCCGGGGCCCTAAGTTCGTCCAGCGGAAAAATGCCCAAAAAACGGGTGGGCTATAGCCTTGGGGCGTGGTGCTGGCGAAGTTCGTCCGCCGGACTCGGAATGGGGCGAAACTTTGCGTGGCCCCTCCGTGTGCCAAAAATAGGCCGCGGGCAAAGCCGCGCCCAAAAACGAGGGCCCGAAGTCCGGGGCCCCAAGTTCGTCCAGCGGAAAAATACCCAAAAAACGATGGGCTATAGCCTTGGGGCGTGGGCCTGGCGAAGTTCGTCCGCCGGACTCGGAATGGGGCGAAACTTTACGTGCCCCCTCCGTGCGCCAAAAATAGGCCGAGGGCAAAGCCGCGCCCAAAAACGAGCGCCCGAAGTCCGGGGCCCCAAGTTCGTCCAGCGGAAAAATGCCCAAAAAACGGGTGGGCTATAGCCTTGGGGCGTGGGGCTGGCGAAGTTCGTCCGCCGGACTCGGAATGGGGCGAAACTTTGCGTGCCCCCTCCGTGTGCCAAAAATAGGCCGCGGGCAAAGCCGCGCCCAAAAACGAGCGCCCGAAGTCCGGGGCCCCAAGTTCATCCAGCGGAAAAATGCCCAAAAAATGATGGGCTATAGCCTTGGGGCATGGGGCTGGCGAAGTTCGTCCGCCGGACTCAGAATGGGGCGAACGTTTGCGTGCCCCCTCCGTGTGCCAAAAATAGGCCACGGACAAAGCCGCGCCCAAAAACGAGCGCCCGAAGTCCAGTGCCCCAAGTTCGTCCAGCGGAAAAATGCCCAAAAAACGATGAGCTATAGCCTTGGGGTGTGGGGCTGGCGAAGTTCGTCCGCCGGACTCGGACTGGGGCGAAACTTTGTGTGCCCCCTCCGTGTGCCAAAAATATGCCGCGGGCAAAGCCGCGCCCAAAAACGAGCGCCCGAAGTCCGGGGCCCCAAGTTCGTCCAGCGGAAAAATGCCCAAAAAACGGGTGGGCTATAGCCTTGGGGCGTGGGGCTGGCGAAGTTCGTCCGCCGGACTCGGACTGGGGCGAAACTTTGCGCGCCCCCTCCGTGTGCCAAAAATAGGCCGCGGCCAAAGCCGCGCCCAAAAACGAGCGCCCGAAGTCCGGGGCCCCATGTTCGTCCAGCGGAATAATGCCCAAAAAACGATGGGCTATAGCCTTGGGACGTGGGGCTGGCGAAGTTCGTCCGCCGGACTTGGAATGGGGCGAAACTTTGCGTGACCCCTCCGTGTGCCAAAAATAGGCCGCGGGGGAAAGCCGCGCCCAAAAACGAGCGCCCGAAGTCCGGGGCCCCAAGTTCGTCCAGCGGAAAAATGCCCAAAAAACGGGTGGGCTATAGCCTTGGGGCGTGGGGCTGGCGAAGTTCGTCCGCCGGACTCGGAATGGGGCGAAACTTTGCGTGCCCCTTCCGTGTGCCAAAAATAGGCCGCGGGCAAAGCCGCGCCCAAAAACGAGCACCCGAAGTCCGGGGCCCCAAGTTCGTCCCGCGGAAAAATGCCCAAAAAACGGGTGGGCTATATCCTTGGGCGTGGGGCTGGCGAAGTTCGTCCGCCGGACTCGGAATGGGGCGAAACTTTGTGTGCCCCCTCCGTGTGCCAAAAATAGGCCGCGGCCAAAGCCGCGCCCAAAAACAAGCGTCCGAAGTCCGGGGCCCCAAGTTCGTCCAGCGGAAAAATGCCCAAAAAACGGGTGGGCTATAGCCTTGGGGCGTGGGGCTGGCGAAGTTCGTCCGCCGGACTCGGAATGGGGTGAAACTTTGCGTGCCCAGTCCGTGTGCCAAAAATAGGCCGCGGACAAAGCCGCGCCCAAAAACGAGGGCCCGAAGTCCGGGGCCCCAAGTTCGTCCAGCGGAAAAATGCCCAAAAAACGATGGGCTATAGCCTTGGGGTGTGGGGCTGGCGAAGTTCGTCCGCTGGACTCGGAATGGGGCGAAACTTTGCGTGCCCCCTCCGTGTGCCAAAAATAGGCCGCGGGCAAAGCCGCGCCCAAAAACGAGCGCCCGAAGTCCGGGGCCCCAAGTTCGTCCAGCGGAAAAATGCCCAAAAAACGGGTGGGCTATAGCCTTGGGGCGTGGGGCTGGCGAAGTTCGTCCGCCGGACTCGGACTGGGGCGAAACTTTGCGTGCCCCCTCCGTGTGCCAAAAATAGGCCGCGGGCAAAGCCGCGCCCAAAAACGAGCGCCCGAAGTCCGGGGCCCCAAGTTCGTCCAGCGGAAAAATGCCCAAAAAACGGGTGGGCTATAGGCTTGGGGCGTGGGGCAGGCGAAGTTCATCCGCCGCACTCGGAATGGGGCGAAACTTTGTGTGCCCCCTCCGTGTACCAAAAATAGGCCGCGGGCAAAGCCGCGCCCAAAAACGAGTGCCCGAAGTCCGGGGCCCCAAGTTCGTCCAGCGGAAAAATGCCGAAAAAACGATGGGCTATAGCCTTGGGGCGTGGGGCTGGTGAAGTTCGTCCGCCGGACTCGGAATGGGGCGAAACTTTGCGTGCCCCCTCCGTGTACCAAAAATAGCCGCGGGCAAAGCCGCGCCCAAAAATGAGCGCCCGAAGTCCGGGGCCCCAAGTTCGTCCAGCGGAAAAATGCCCAAAAATCGATGGGCTATAGCCTTGGGGCGTGGGGCTGGCGAAGTTCGTCCGCCGGACTCGGAATGGGGCGAAACTTTGCGTGCCCCCTCCGTGTGCCAAAACTAGGCCGCGGGCAAAGCCGCGCCCAAAAACGAGCGCCCGAAGTCCGGGGCCCCAAGTTCGTCCAGCGGAAAAATGCCCAAAAAACGGGTGGGCTATAGCCTTGGGGCGTGGGGCTGGCGAAGTTCGTCCGCCGGACTCGGAATGGGGCGAAACTTTGCGTGCCCCCTCCGTGTGCCAAAAATAGGCCGCGGGCAAAGCCGCGCCCAAAAACGAGCACCCGAAGTCCGGGGCCCCAAGTTCGTCCCGCGGAAAAATGCCCAAAAAACGGGTGGGCTATATCCTTGGGGCGTGGGGCTGGCGAAGTTCGTCCGCCGGACTCGGAATGGGGCGAAACTTTGTGTGCCCCCTCCGTGTGCCAAAAATAGGCCGCGGCCAAAGCCGCGCCCAAAAACGAGCGTCCGAAGTCCGGGCCCCAAGTTCGTCCAGCGGAAAAATGCCCAAAAAACGGGTGGGCATGGGGCTGGCGAAGTTCGTCCGCCGGACTCGGAATGGGGTGAAACTTTGCGTGCCCAGTCCGTGTGCCAAAAATAGGCCGCGGGCAAAGCCGCGCCCAAAAACGAGGGCCCGAAGTCCGGGGCCCCAAGTTCGTCCAGCAGAAAAATGCCCAAAAAACGATGGGCTATAGCCTTGGGGCGTGGGGCTGGCGAAGTTCGTCCGCTGGACTCGGAATGGGGCGAAACTTTGCGTGCCCCCTCCGTGTGCCAAAAATAGGCCGCGGGCAAAGCCGCGCCCAAAAACGAGCGCCCGAAGTCCGGGGCCCCAAGTTCGTCCAGCGGAAAAATGCCCAAAAAACGGGTGGGCTATAGCCTTGGGGCGTGGGGCTGGCGAAGTTCGTCCGCCGGACTCGGACTGGGGCAAAACTTTGCGTGCCCCCTCCGTGTGCCAAAAATAGGCCGCGGGCAAAGCCGCGCCCAAAAACGAGCGCCCGAAGTCCGCGGCCCCAAGTTCGTCCAGCGGAAAAATGCCCAAAAAACGGGTGGGCTATAGCCTTGGGGCGTGGGGCAGGCGAAGTTCATCCGCCGCACTCGGAATGGGGCGAAACTTTGCGTGCCCCCTCCGTGTACCAAAAATAGGCCGCGGGCAAAGCCGCGCCCAAAAACGAGTGCCCGAAGTCCGGGGCCCCAAGTTCGTCCAGCGGAAAAATGCCGAAAAAACGATGGGCTATAGCCTTGGGGCGTGGGGCTGGTGAAGTTCGTCCGCCGGACTCGGAATGGGGCGAAACTTTGCGTGCCCCCTCCGTGTACCAAAAATAGCCGCGGGCAAAGCCGCGCCCAAAAATGAGCGCCCGAAGTCCGGGGCCCCAAGTTCGTCCAGCGGAAAAATGCCCAAAAATCGATGGGCTATAGCCTTGGGGCGTGGGGCTGGCGAAGTTCGTCCGCCGGACTCGGAATGGGGCGAAACTTTGCGTGCCCCCTCCGTGTGCCAAAACTAGGCCGCGGGCAAAGCCGCGCCCAAAAACGAGCGCCCGAAGTCCGGGGCCCCAAGTTCGTCCAGCGGAAAAATGCCCAAAAAACGGGTGGGCTATAGCCTTGGGGCGTGGGGCTGGCGAAGTTCGTCCGCCGGACTCGGAATGGGGCGAAACTTTGCGTGCCCCCTCCGTGTGCCAAAAATAGGCCGCGGGCAAAGCCGCGCCCAAAAACGAGCACCCGAAGTCCGGGGCCCCAAGTTCGTCCCGCGGAAAAATGCCCAAAAAACGGGTGGGCTATATCCTTGGGGCGTGGGGCTGGCGAAGTTCGTCCGCCGGACTCGGAATGGGGCGAAACTTTGTGTGCCCCCTCCGTGTGCCAAAAATAGGCCGCGGCCAAAGCCGCGCCCAAAAACGAGCGTCCGAAGTCCGGGCCCCAAGTTCGTCCAGCGGAAAAATGCCCAAAAAACGGGTGGGCATGGGGCTGGCGAAGTTCGTCCGCCGGACTCGGAATGGGGTGAAACTTTGCGTGCCCAGTCCGTGTGCCAAAAATAGGCCGCGGGCAAAGCCGCGCCCAAAAACGAGGGCCCGAAGTCCGGGGCCCCAAGTTCGTCCAGCAGAAAAATGCCCAAAAAACGATGGGCTATAGCCTTGGGGCGTGGGGCTGGCGAAGTTCGTCCGCTGGACTCGGAATGGGGCGAAACTTTGCGTGCCCCCTCCGTGTGCCAAAAATAGGCCGCGGGCAAAGCCGCGCCCAAAAACGAGCGCCCGAAGTCCGGGGCCCCAAGTTCGTCCAGCGGAAAAATGCCCAAAAAACGGGTGGGCTATAGCCTTGGGGCGTGGGGCTGGCGAAGTTCGTCCGCCGGACTCGGACTGGGGCAAAACTTTGCGTGCCCCCTCCGTGTGCCAAAAATAGGCCGCGGGCAAAGCCGCGCCCAAAAACGAGCGCCCGAAGTCCGCGGCCCCAAGTTCGTCCAGCGGAAAAATGCCCAAAAAACGGGTGGGCTATAGCCTTGGGGCGTGGGGCAGGCGAAGTTCATCCGCCGCACTCGGAATGGGGCGAAACTTTGCGTGCCCCCTCCGTGTACCAAAAATAGGCCGCGGGCAAAGCCGCGCCCAAAAACGAGTGCCCGAAGTCCGGGGCCCCAAGTTCGTCCAGCGGAAAAATGCCGAAAAAACGATGGGCTATAGCCTTGGGGCGTGGGGCTGGCGAAGTTCGTCCGCCGGACTCGGAATGGGGCGAAACTTTGCGTGCCCCCTCCGTGTACCAAAAATAGCCGCGGGCAAAGCCGCGCCCAAAAATGAGCGCCCGAAGTCCGGGGCCCCAAGTTCGTCCAGCGGAAAAATGCCCAAAAAACGATGGGCTATAGCCTTGGGGCGTGGGGCTGGCGAAGTTCGTCCGCCGGACTCGGAATGGGGCGAAACTTTGCGTGCCCCCTCCTTGTGCCAAAACTAGGCCGCGGGCAAAGCCGCGTCCAAAAACGAGAGCCCGAAGTCCGGGGCCCCAAGTTCGTCCAGCGGAAAAATGCCCAAAAAACGATGGGCTATAGCCTTGGGGCGTGGGGCTGGCGAAGTTCGTCCGCCGGACTCGGAATGGGGCGAAACTTTGCCTGCCCCCTCCGTGTGCCAAAAATAGGCCGCGGACAAAGCCGCGCCCAAAAATGAGTGCCCGAAGTCCGGTGCCCCAAGTTCGTCCAGCGGAAAAATGCCCAAAAAACGATGGGCTATAGCCTTGGGGTGTGGGGCTGGCGAAGTTCGTCCGCCAGACTCGGAATGGGGCGAAACTTTGCGTTCCCCCTATGTGTGCCAAAAATAGGCCGCAGGCAAAGCCGCGCCCGAAGTCCGGGGCCCCAAGTTCGTCCAGCGGAAAAATGCCCAAAAAATGGGTGGCCTATAGCCATGGGGCATGGGGCTGGCGAAGTTCGTCCGCCGCACTCGGAATGGGGCGAAACTTTGCGTGCCCCCTCCGTGTACCAAAAATAGGCTGCGGGCAAAGCCGCGCCCAAAAACGAGCGACCGAAGTCCGGGGCCCCAAGTTCGTCCAGCGGAAAAATGCTGAAAAAACGATGGGCTATATAGCCTTGGGGCGTGGGGCTGGCGAAGTTCGTCCGCCGGACTCGGAATGGGGCGAAACTTTGCGTGCCCCCTCCGTGTGCCAAAAATAGGCCGCGGACAAAGCCGCGCCCAAAAATGAGCGCCCGAAGCCCGGTGCACCAAGTTCGTCCAGCGGAAAAATGCCCAAAAAACGGGTGGGCTATAGCCTTGGGGCGTGGGGCTGGCGAAGTTCGTCCGCCGCACTCGGAATGGGGCAAAACTTTGCGTGTCCCCTCCATGTACCAAAAATAGGCCGCGGGCAAAGCCGCGCCCAAAAACGAGTGCCCGAAGTCCGGGGCCCCAAGTTCGTCCAGCGGAAAAATGCCGAAAAAACGATGGGCTATAGCCTTGGGGCGTGGGGCTGGCGAAGTTCGTCCGCCGGACTCGGAATGGGGCGAAACTTTGCATGCCCCATCCGTGTGCCAAAAATAGGCTGCGGGCAAAGCCGCGCCCAAAAATGAGAGCCCGAAGTCCGGGGCCCCAAGTTCGTCCAGCGGAAAAAAGCCCAAAAAACGATGGGCTATAGCCTTGGGGCGTGGGGCTGGCGAAGTTCGTCCGCTGGACTCGGAATGGGGCGAAACTTTGCGTGCCCCCTCCGTGTGCCAAAAATAGGCCGCGGGCAAAGCCGCGCCCAAAAATGACCGCCCGAAGTCCGGTTCCCCAAGTTCGTCCAGCGGAAAAATGCCCAAAAAACGATGGGCTATAGCCTTGGGGTGTGGGGCTGGCGAAGTTCGTCCGCCGGACTCGGAATGGGGCGAAACCTTGCGTGCCCCCTCCGTGTACCAAAAATAGCCGCGGGCAAAGCCGCGCCCAAAAATGAGTGCCCGAAGTCCGGTGCCCCAAGTTCGTCCAGTGGAAAAATGCCCAAAAAACGATGGGCTATAGCCTTGGGGTGTGGGGCTGGCGAAGTTCGTCCGCCAGATTCGGAATGGGGCAAAACTTTGCGTGCCCCCTATGTGTGCCAAAAATAGGCCGCGGGCAAAGCCGTGCCCAAAAACGAGCGCCCGAAGTCCGGGGCCCCAAGTTCGTCCAGCGGAAAAATGCCCAAACAACGGGTGGGCTATAGACTTGGGCCGTGGGGCTGGCGAAGTTCGTCCGCCGGACTCGGAATGGGGCGAAACCTTGCGTGCCCCCTCCGTGTACCAAAAATAGCCGCGGGCAAAGCCGCGCCCAAAAATGAGTGCCCGAAGTCCGGTGCCCCAAGTTCGTCCAGTGGAAAAATGCCCAAAAAACGATGGGCTATAGCCTTGGGGTGTGGGGCTGGCGAAGTTCGTCCGCCAGATTCGGAATGGGGCAAAACTTTGCGTGCCCCCTCCGTGTGCCAAAAATAGGCCGCAGACAAAGCCGCGCCCAAAAATGAGTGCCCGAAGTCCGGTGCCCCAAGTTCGTCCAGCGGAAAAATGCCCAAAAAACGATGGGCTATAGCCTTGGGGTGTGGGGCTGGTGAAGTTCGTCCGCCAGACTCGGAATGGGGCAAAACTTTGCGTGCCCCCTATGTGTGCCAAAAATAGGCCGCGGGCAAAGCCGCGCCCAAAAACGAGCGCCCGAAGTCCGGGGCCCCAAGTTCGTCCAGCGGAAAAATGCCCAAAAAATGGGTGGCCTATAGCCATGGGGCATGGGGCTGGCGAAGTTCGTCCGCCGCACTCGGAATGGGGAGAAACTTTGTGTTTCCCCTCCGTGTACCAAAAATAGGCTGCGGGCAAAGCCGCGCCCAAAAACGAGCGACCGAAGTCTGGGGCCCCAAGTTCGTCCAGCGGAAAAATGCTGAAAAAACGATGGGCTACATAGCCTTGGGGCGTGGGGCTGGCGAAGTTCGTCCGCCGGACTCGGAATGGGGCGAAACTTTGCGTGCCCCCGCCGTGTGCCAAAAATAGGCCGCGGGCAAAGCCGCGCCCAAAAATGAGCGCCCGAAGTCCGGTGCCCCAAGTTCGTCCAGCGGAAAAATGCCCAAAAAACGATGGGCTACAGCCTTGGGGTGTGGGGCTGGCGAAGTTCATCCGCCGGACTCGGAATGGGGCGAAACTTTGCGTGCCCCCTCCGTGTACCAAAAATAGCCACGCCCAAAAACGAGCGCCCGAAGTCCGGGGCCCCAAGTTCGTCCAGCGGAAAAATGCCCAAAAAATGATGGGCTATAGCCTTGGGGCGTGGGGCTGGCGAAGTTCGTCTGCCGGACTCGGAATGGGGCGAAACTTTGCGTGCCCCCTCCGTGTGCCAAAAATAGGCCGTGGAGAAAGCCGCGCCCAAAAATGAGTGCCCGAAGTCCGGTGACCCAAGTTCGTCCAGCGGAAAAATGCCCAAAAAACGATGGGCTATAGCCTTGGGGGGTGGGGCTGGCGAAGTTCATCCGCCGCACTCGGAATGGGGCGAAACTTTGCGTGCCCCCTACGTGTGCCAAAAATAGGCCGCGGGCAAAGCCGCGCCCAAAAATGAGCGCCCGAAGTCCGGTGCCCCAAGTTCGTCCAGCGGAAAAATGCCCAAAAAACGATGGGCTATAGCCTTGGGGTGTGGGGCTGGTGAAGTTCGTCCGCCGGACTCGGAATGGGGCGAAACTTTGCGTGCCCCCTCCGTGTGCCAAAAATAGGCCGCGGACAAAGCCGCGCCCAAAAACGAGCACCCGAAGTCCGGGGCCCCAAGTTCGTCCAGCGGAAAAATGACCAAAAAACGGGTGGGCTTAGCCTTGGGGCGTGGGGCTGGCGAAGTTCGCCCGCCGGACTCGGACTGGGGCAAAACTTTGCGTGCCCCCTCCGTGTGCCAAAAAGAGGCCGCGGCCAAAGCCGCGCCCAAAAACGAGCGCCCGAAGTCCGGGGCCCCAAGTTCGTCCAGCGGAAAAATGCCCAAAAAACAATGGGCTATAGCCTTGGGGAGTGGGGCTGGCGAAGTTCGTCCGCCGGACTTGGAATGGGGCGAAACTTTGCGTGCCCCCTCCGTGTGCCAAAAATAGGCCGCGGGCAAAGCCGCGCCCAAAAACGAGCGCCCGAAGTCCGGGGCCCCAAGTTCGTCCAGCGGAAAAATGCCCAAAAAACGGGTGGGCTATAGCCTTGGGGCGTGGCGCTGGCGAAGTTCGTCCGCCGGACTCGGAATGGGGCGAAACTTTGCGTGCCCCCTCCGTGTGCCAAAAATAGGCTGCGGGCAAAACCGCGCCCAAAAACGAGCAACCGAAGTCCGGGGCCCCAAGTTCGTCCAGCGGAAAAATGCCCAAAAAACGGGTGGGCTATAGCCTTGGGGCGTGGGGCTGGCGAAGTTCGTCCGCCGGACTCGGAATGGGGCGAAACTTTGCTTGCCCCCTCCGTGTGCCAAAAATAGGCCGCGGGCAAAGCCGCGCCCAAAAACGAGCGCTCGAAGTCCGGGGCCCCAAGTTCGTCCAGCGGAAAAATGCCCAAAAAACGATGGGCTATAGCCTTGGGGCGTGGGGCTGGCGAAGTTCGTCCGCCGGACTCGGAATGGGGCGAAACTTTGCGTGCCCCTTCCGTGTGCCAAAAATAGGCCGCGGGCAAAGCCGCGCCCAAAAACGAGCGCCCGAAACCCAGGGCCCCAAGTTCGTCCAGCGGAAAAATGCCCAAAAAACGGGTGGGCTATAGCCTTGGGGCGTGGGGCTGGCGAAGTTCATCCGCCGGACTCAGAATGGGGCAAAACTTTGCGTGCCCCCTCCATGTGCCAAAAATAGGCCGCGGGCAAAGCCGCGCGAAAAAACGAGCGCCGAAGTCCGGGGCCCCAAGTTCGTCCAGCGGAAAAATGCCCAAAAAACGATGGGCTATAGCCTTGGGGCGTGGGGCTGGCGAAGTTCGTCCGCCGGACTCGGAATGGGGCGAAACTTTGCGTGCCCCCTCCGTGTGCCAAAAATAGGCCGCGGGCAAAGCCGCTCCCAAAAACGAGCGCCCGAAGTCCGGGGCCCCAAGTTCGTCCAGCGGAAAAATGCCCAAAAAACGTGGGCTATAGCCTTGGTGCGAGGGGCTGGCGAAGTTCGTCCGCCGGACTCGGAATGGGGCGAAACTTTGCGTGCCCTCTCCGTGTGCCAAAAATAGGCCGCCGGCAAAGCCGCGCCCAAAAACAAGCGCCCGAAATCCGGGACCCCAAGTTCGTCCAGCGGAAAAATGCCCAAAAAACGGGTGGGCTATAGCCTTGGGGCGTGGGGCTGGCGTAGTTCGTCCGCCGGACTCGGAATGAAGCGAAACTTTGCGTGCCCCCTCCGTGTGCCAAAGATAGGCCGCGGGCAAAGCCGCGCCCAAAACCGAGCGCCCGAAGTCCGGGGCCCCGAGTTCGTCCAGCGGAAAAATTCCCAAAAAACGATGGGCTATAGCCTTGGGGCGTGCGGCTGGCGAAGTTCGTCCGCCGGACTCGGAATGGGGCGAAACTTTGCGTGACCCCTCCGTGTGCCAAAAATAGGCCGCGGGCAAAGCCGCGCCCAAAAACGAGCGCCCGAAGTCCGGGGCCCCAAGTTCGTCCAGCGGAAAAATGCCCAAAAAACGATGGGCTATAGCCTTGGGGCGTGGGGCTGGCGAAGTTCGTCCGCCGGACTCGGAATGGGGCGAAACTTTGCGTGCCCCCTCCGTGTGTCAAAAATAGGCCGCGGGCAAAGCCGCGCCCAAAAACGAGTGCCCGAAGTCCGGGGCCCCAAGTTCGTCCAACGGAAAAATACCCAAAAAACGAGTGGGCTATAGCCTTGGGGCCTGGGGCTGGTGAAGTTCGTCCGCCGGACTCGGAATGGGGCGAAACTTTGCATTACCCCTCCATGCGCCAAAAATAGACCGCGGGCAAAGCCGCACCCAAAAACGAGCACCCGAAGTCCGGGGCCCCAAGTTCGTCCAGCGGAAAAATGCCCAAAAAACGATGGGCTATAGCCTTGGGGCGTGGGGCTGGTGAAGTTCGTCCGCCGGACTCGGAATGGGGCGAAACTTTGCGTGCCCCCTCCGTGTGCCAAAAATAGGCCGTGGGTAAAGCCGCGCCCAAAAACGAGCGCCCGAAGTCCGGGGCCCCAAGTTCGTCCAGCGGAAAAACGCCCAAAAAATGGGTGGGCTATAGCCTTGGGGCGTGGGGCTGGCGAAGTTCGTCCGCCGGACTCGGAATGGGGCGACACTTTGCGTGCCCCCTCCGTGTGCCAAAAATAGGCCACGGACAAAGCCGCACCCAAAAACGAGCGCCCGAAGTCCGGGGCCCCAAGTTCGCCCAGTGGAAAAATGCATAAAAAACGGGTGGGCTATAGCCTTGGGGCGTGGGGCTGGCGAAGTTCGTCCGCCGGACTCGGAATGGGGCGAAACTTTGCGTGCCCCCTCCGTGTGTCAAAAATAGGCCGTGGGCAAAGCCGCGCCCAAAAACGAGCGCCCGAAACCCAGGGCCCCAAGTTCGTCCAGCGGAAAAATGCCCAAAAAACGGGTGGGCTATAGCCTTGGGGCGTGGGGCTGGCGAAGTTCATCCGCCGGACTCAGAATGGGGCGAAACTTTGCGTGCCCCCTCCATGTGCGAAAAATAGGCCGCGGGCAAAGCCGCGCGAAAAAACGAGCGCCGAAGTCCGGGGCCCCAAGTTCGTCCAGCGGAAAAATGCCCAAAAAACGATGGGCTATAGCCTTGGGGCGTGGGGCTGGCGAAGTTCGTCCGCCGGACTCGGAATGGGGCGAAACTTTGCGTGCCCCCTCCGTGTGCCAAAAATAGGCCGCGGGCAAAGCCGCTCCCAAAAACGAGCGCCCGAAGTCCGGGGCCCCAAGTTCGTCCAGCGGAAAAATGCCCAAAAAACGATGGGCTATAGCCTTGGTGCGAGGGGCTGGCGAAGTTCGTCCGCCGGACTCGGAATGGGGCGAAACTTTGCGTGCCCTCTCCGTGTGCCAAAAATAGGCCGCGGGCAAAGCCGCGCCCAAAAACAAGCGCCCGAAATCCGGGACCCCAAGTTCGTCCAGCGGAAAAATGCCCAAAAAACGGGTGGGCTATAGCCTTGGGGCGTGGGGCTGGCGTAGTTCGTCCGCCGGACTCGGAATGAAGCGAAACTTTGCGTGCCCCCTCCGTGTGCCAAAGATAGGCCGCGGGCAAAGCCGCGCCCAAAACCGAGCGCCCGAAGTCCGGGGCCCCGAGTTCGTCCAGCGGAAAAATTCCCAAAAAACGATGGGCTATAGCCTTGGGGCGTGCGGCTGGCGAAGTTCGTCCGCCGGACTCGGAATGGGGCGAAACTTTGCGTGACCCCTCCGTGTGCCAAAAATAGGCCGCGGGCAAAGCCGCGCCCAAAAACGAGCGCCCGAAGTCCGGGGCCCCAAGTTCGTCCAGCGGAAAAATGCCCAAAAAACGATGGGCTATAGCCTTGGGGCGTGGGGCTGGCGAAGTTCGTCCGCCGGACTCGGAATGGGGCGAAACTTTGCGTGCCCCCTCCGTGTGTCAAAAATAGGCCGCGGGCAAAGCCGCGCCCAAAAATGAGTGCCCGAAGTCCGGGGCCCCAAGTTCGTCCAACGGAAAAATACCCAAAAAACGAGTGGGCTATAGCCTTGGGGCCTGGGGCTGGTGAAGTTCGTCCGCCGGACTCGGAATGGGGCGAAACTTTGCATTACCCCTCCATGCGCCAAAAATAGACCGCAGGCAAAGCCGCACCCAAAAACGAGCGCCCGAAGTCCGGGGCCCCAAGTTCGTCCAGCGGAAAAATGCCCAAAAAACGATGGGCTATAGCCTTGGGGCGTGGGGCTGGTGAAGTTCGTCCGCCGGACTCGGAATGGGGCGAAACTTTGCGTGCCCCCTCCGTGTGCCAAAAATAGGCCGTGGGTAAAGCCGCGCCCAAAAACGAGCGCCCGAAGTCCGGGGCCCCAAGTTCGTCCAGCGGAAAAACGCCCAAAAAATGGGTGGGCTATAGCTTTGGGGCGTGGGGCTGGCGAAGTTCGTCCGCCGGACTCGGAATGGGGCGACACTTTGCGTACCCCCTCCGTGTGCCAAAAATAGGCCACGGACAAAGCCGCACCCAAAAACGAGCGCCCGAAGTCCGGGGCCCCAAGTTCGCCCAGCGGAAAAATGCATAAAAAACGGGTGGGCTATAGCCTTGGGGCGTGGGGCTGGCGAAGTTCGTCCGCCGGACTCGGAATGGGGCGAAACTTTGCGTGCCCCCTCCGTGTGTCAAAAATAGGCCGTGGGCAAAGCCGCGCCCAAAAACGAGCGCCCGATGTCCGGGGCCCCAAGTTCGTCCAGCGGAAAAATGCCCAAAAAACGGGTGGGCTATAGACTTGGGGCATGGGGATGGCGAAGTTCGTCCGCCGGACTCGGAATGGGGCGAAACTTTGTATGCCCCCTCCGTGTGCCAAAAATAGGCCGCGGGCAAAGCCGCGCCCAAAAATGAGTGCCCGAAGTCCGGGGCTCCGAGTTCGTCCAGCGGAAAAATGCCCAAAAAACGATGGGCTATAGCCTTGGGGCGTTGGGCTGGCGAAGTTCGTCCGCCGGACTCAGAATGGGGCGAAACTTTGCGTGCCCCCTCCGTGTGCCAAAAATAGGCCGCGGACAAAGCGGCGCCCAAAAACGAGCGCCCGAAGTCCGGGGCCCCAAGTTCATCCAGCGGAAAAATGCCCAAAAAACGATGGGCTATAGCGTTGGGGCGTGGGGTTGGCGAAGTTCATCCGCCGGACTCGGAATGGGGCGAAACTTTGTGTGCCCCCTATGTGTGCCAAAAATAGGTTGCGGGCAAAGCCACGCCCAAAAACGAGCGCCCGAAGTCCGGGGCCCCAAGTTCGTCCAGCGGAAAAATGCCCAAAAAACGGGTGGGATATAACCTTGGGGCGTGGGGCTGGCGAAGTTCGTCCGCCGGACTCGGAATGAGGCGAATCTTTGCGTGCCCCTCCGTGTGCCAAAAATAGGCCGCGGGCAAAGCCGCGCCCAGAAACGAGTGCCCGAAGTCCGGGGCCCCAAGTTCGTCCGGCGGAAAAATGCCCAAAAAACGGGTGGGCTATAGCCTTGGGGCGTGGGGCTGGCGAAGTTCGTCTGCCGGACTCGGAATGGCGCAAAACTTTGCGTGCCCCCTCCATGTGCCAAAAATAGGCCGTGGGCAAAGCCGCGCCTAAAAACAAGCGCCCGAAGTCCGGGGCCCCAAGTTCGTCCAGCGGAAAAATGCCCAAAAAACGGGTGGGCTATAGCCTTGGGGCGTGGGGCTGGCGAAGTTCGTCCGCCAGACTCGGAATGGGGCAAAACTTTGGGTGCCCCCTCCGTGTGCCAAAAATAGGCCGTGGCCAAAGCCGCGCCCAAAAACAAGCGCCCGAAGTCCGGGGTCCCAAGTTCGTCCAGCGGAAAAATGCCCAAAAAACGATGGGCTATAGCCTTGGGGCGTGGGGCTGGCGAAGTTCGTCCGCCGGACTCGGAATGGGGCGAAACTTTGCGTGCCCCCTCCGTGTGCCAAAAATAGGCCGCGGGCAAAGCCGCGCCCAAAAACGAGCGCCCGAAGTCTGGGGCCCCAAGTTCGTCCAGTGGAAAAATGCCCAAAAAACGATGGGCTATAGCCTTGGGGCGTGGGGCTGGCGAAGTTCGTCCGCCGGACTCGGAATGGGGCGAAACTTTGCGTGCCCCCTCCGTGTGCCAAAAATAGGCCGCGGGCAAAGCCGCGCCCAAAAAGGAGCGCCCGAAGTCTGGGGCCCCAAGTTCGTCCAGCGGAAAAATGCCCAAAAAACGATGGGCTACAGCCTTGGGGCGTGGGGCTGGCGAAGTTCGTCCGCCGGACTCGGAATGGGGCGAAACTTTGCGTGCCCCCTCCGTGTGCCAAAAATAGGCCGTGGGTAAAGCCGCGCCCAAAAACGAGCGCCCGAAGTCCGGGGCCCCAAGTTCGTCCAGCGGAAAAACGCCCAAAAAATGGGTGGGCTATAGCCTTGGGGCGTGGGGCTGGCGAAGTTCGTCCGCCGGACTCGGAATGGGGCGACACTTTGCGTGCCCCCTCCGTGTGCCAAAAATAGGCCACGGACAAAGCCGCACCCAAAAACGAGCGCCCGAAGTCCGCGGCCCCAAGTTCGCCCAGCGGAAAAATGCATAAAAAACGGGTGGGCTATAGCCTTGGGGCGTGGGGCTGGCGAAGTTCGTCCGCCGGACTCGGAATGGGGCGAAACTTTGCGTGCCCCCTCCGTGTGTCAAAAATAGGCCGTGGGCAAAGCCGCGCCCAAAAACGAGCGCCCGAAGTCCGGGGCCCCAAGTTCGTCCAGCGGAAAAATGCCCAAAAAACGGGTGGGCTATAGCCTTGGGGCATGGGGATGGCGAAGTTCGTCCGCCGGACTCGGAATGGGGCGAAACTTTGCATGCCCCCTCCGTGTGCCAAAAATAGGCCGCGGACAAAGTGGCGCCCAAAAACGAGCGCCCGAAGTCCGGGGCCCCAAGTTCGTCCAGCGGAAAAATGCCCAAAAAACGGGTGGGCTATAGCCTTGGGGCGTAGGGCTGGCGAAGTTCGTCCGCCGGACTCGGAATGGGGCGAAACTTTGCGTGCCCCCTCCGTGTGCCAAAAATAGTCCGCGGGCAAAGCCGCACCCAAAAACGAGCGCCCGAAGTCCGGGGCCCCAAGTTCGTCCAGCGGAAAAATGCCCAAAAAACGATGGGCTATAGCCTTGGGGCGTGGGCCTGGCGAAGTTCGTCCGCCGGGCTCGGAATGGGGCGAAACTTTGCGTGCCCCCTCTGTGTGCCAAATATAGGCCGCGGGCAAAGCCGCGCCCAAAAACGAGCGCCCGAAGTCCGGGGCCCCAAGTTCGTCCAGCGGAAAAATGCCCAAAAAACGATGGGCTATATCTTTGGGGCGTGGGGTTGGCGAAGTTCATCCGCCGGACTCGGAATGGGGCGAAACTTTGTGTGCCCCCTCCGTGTGCCAAAAATAGGTTGCGGGCAAAGCCACACCCAAAAACGAGCGCCCGAAGTCCGGGGCCCCAAGTTCGTCCAGCGGAAAAATGCCCAAAAAACGGGTGGGATATAACCTTGGGGCATGGGGCTGGCGAAGTTCGTCCGCTGGACTCGGAATGAGGCGAATCTTTGCGTGCCCCCTCCGTGTGCCAAAAATAGGCTGCGGGCAAAGCCGCGCCCAGAAACGAGTGCCCGAAGTCTGGGGCCCCAAGTTCGTCCGGCGGAAAATGCCCAAAAAACGGGTGGGCTATAGCCTTGGGGCGTGGGGCTGGCGAAGTTCGTCCGCCGGACTCGGAATGCCGCAAAACTTTGCGTGCCCCCTCCGTGTGCCAAAAATAGGACGTGGGCAAAGCCGCGCCCAAAAACAAGCGCCCAAAGTCTGGGGCCCCACGTTCGTCCAGCGGAAAAATGCCCAAAAAACGGGTGGGCTATAGCCTTGGGGCGTGGGGCTGGCGAAGTTCGTCCGCCGGACTCGGAATGGGGCAAAACTTTGCGTGCCCCCTCCGTGTGCCAAAAATAGGCCGTGGGCAAAGCCGCGCCCAAAAACAAGCGCCCGAAGTCCGGGGCCCCAAGTTCGTCCAGCGGAAAAATGCCCAAAAATCGATGGGCTATAGCCTTGGGGCGTGGGGCTGGCGAAGTTCGTCCGCCGGACTCGGAATGGGGCGAAACTTTGCGTGCCCCCTCCGTGTGCCAAAAATAGGCCGCGGGCAAAGCCGCGCCCAAAAACGAGTGCCCGAAGTCTGGGGCCCCAAGTTCGTCCAGCGGAAAAATGCCCAAAAAACGATGGGCTATAACCTTGGGGCGTGGGGCTGGCGAAGTTCATCCGCCGGACTCGGAATGGGGCGAAACTTTGCGTGCCCCCTCCGTGTGCCAAAAATAGGCCGCGGTCCAAGGCGCGCCCAAAAATAAGCGCCCGAAGTCCGGGGCCCCAAGTTCGTCCAGCGGAAAAATGCCCAAAAAACGGGTGGGCTATAGCCTTGGGGCGTGGGCCTGGCGAAGTTCGTCCGCCGGACTTGGAATGGGGCGAAACTTTGCGTGCCCCCTCGGTGTGCCAAATATAGGCCGCGGGTAAAGCCGCGCCCAAAAACGAGCGCCCGAAGTCCGGGGCCCCAAGTTCGTCCAGCGGAAAAATGCCCAAAAAACGATGGGCTATAACCTTGGGGCGTGGGGCTGGCGAAGTTCATCCGCCGGACTCGGAATGGGGCGAAACTTTGCGTGCCCCCTCCGTGTGCCAAAAATAGGCCGCGGGCAAAGCCGCGCCCGAATTCCGGGGCCCCAAGTTTGTCCAGCGGAAAAATGCCCAAAAAACGGGTGGGCTATAGCCTTGGAGCGTGGGGCGGGCGAAGTTCGTCCGCCGGACTCGGAATGGGACGAAACTTTGCGTGCCCCCTCCGTGTACCAAAAATAGGCCACGGGCGAAGCCGCGCCCAAAAACGAGCACCCGAAGTCCGGGGCCCCAAGTTCGTCCAGCGGAAAAATGCCCAAAAAACGATGGGCTATAGCCTTGGGGCGTGGGGCTGGCGAAGTTCATCCGCCGGACTCGGAATGGGGCGAAACTTTGTGTGCCCCCTCCGTGTGCCAAAAATAGGCCGCGGGCAAAGCCGCGACCAAAGTCCGGGGCCCCAAGTTCGTCCAGCGGAAAAATGCCCAAAAAATGGGTGGGCTATAGCTTTGGGGCGTGGGGCTGGCGAAGTTCGTCCGCCGGACTCGGAATGGGGCGAAACTTTGCGTTGCCCCTCCGTGTGCCAAAAATAGGCCGCGGACAAAGCCGCGCCCAAAAACGAGTGCCCAAAGTCCGGGGCCCTAAGTTCGTCCAGCGGAAAAATGCCCAAAAAACGATGGGCTATAGCCTTGGGGCGTGGGGCTGGCGAAGTTCGTCCGCCGGACTCGGAATGGGGCGAAACTTTGTGTGCCCCCTCCGTGTGCCAAAAATAGGCCGCGGAACAAGGCGCGCTCAAAAACAAGCGCCCGAAGTCCGGGGCCCCAAGTTCGTCCAGCGGAAAAATACCCAAAAAACGATGGGCTATAGCCTTGGGGCGTGGGCCTTGCGAAGTTCGTCCGCCGGGCTCGGAATGGGTTGAAACTTTGCGTGCCCCCTCTGTGTCCCAAATATAGGCAGCGGGCAAAGCCGCGCCCAAAAACGAGCGCCCGAAGTCCGGGGCCCCAAGTTCGTCCAGCGGAAAAGTGGCCAAAAAACGATGGGCTATAGCCTTGGGGCGTGGGGTTGGCGAAGTTCATCCGCCGGACTCGGAATGGGGCGAAACTTTGTGTGCCCCCTCCGTGTGCCAAAAATAGGTTGCGGGCAAAGCCACGCCCAAAAACGAGCGCCAGAAGTCCGGGGCCCCAAGTTCGTCCAGCGGAAAAATGCCCAAAAAACGGGTGGGATATAACCTTGGGGCGTGGGGCTGGCGAAGTTCGTCCGCCAGACTCGGAATGAGGCGAATCTTTGCGTGCCCCCTCCATGTGCCAAAAATAGGCCGCGGGCAAAGCCGCGCCCAGAAACGAGTGCCCGAAGTCCGGGGCCCCAAGTTCGTCCGGCGGAAAAATTCCCAAAAAACGGGTGGGCTATAGCCTTGGGGCGTGGGGCTGGCGAAGTTCGTCCGCCGGACTCGGAATGGCGCAAAACTTTGCGTGCCCCCTCCGTGTGCCAAAAATAGGCTGTGGGCAAAGCCGCGCCCATAAACAAGCGCCCGAAGTCCGGGGCCCCAAGTTCGTCCAGCGGAAAAATGCCCAAAAAACGGGTGGGCTATAGCCTTGGGGCGTGGGGCTGGCGAAGTTCGTCCGCCGGACTCGGAATGGGGCAAAACTTTGCGTGCCCCCTCCGTGTGCCAAAAATAGGCCGTGGGCAAAGCCGCGCCCAAAAACAAGCGCCCGAAGTCCGGGGCCCCAAGTTCGTCCAGCGGAAAAATGCCCAAAAAACGATGGGCTATAGCATTGGGGCGTGGGGCTGGCGAAGTTCGTCCGCCGGACTCGGAATGGGGCGAAACTTTGCGTGCCCCCTCCGTGTGCCAAAAATAGGCCGCGGACAAAGCCGTGCCCAAAAACGAGCGCCCGAAGTCTGGGACCCCAAGTTCGTCCAGCGGAAAAATGCCCAAAAAACGATGGGCTATAGCCTTGGGGCGTGAGGCTGGCGAAGTTCGTCCGCCGGACTCGCAATGGGACGAAACTTTGTGTGCCCCCTCCGTATGCCAAAAATAGGCCGCGGTCCAAGGCGCGCCCAAAAATAAGCGCCCGAAGTCCGGGGCACCAAGTTCGTCCAGCGGAAAAATGCCCAAAAAACGGGTGGGCTATAGCCTTGGGGCGTGGGCCTGGCGAAGTTCGTCCGCCGGACTTGGAATGGGGCGAAACTTTGCGTGCCCCCTCGGTGTACCAAAAATAGGCCGCGGGCAAAGCCGCGCCCAAAAACGAGCGCCCAAAGTCCGGGGCCCTAAGTTCGTCCAGCGGAAAAATGCCCAAAAAACGATGGGCTATAACCTTGGGGCGTGGGGCTGGCGAAGTTCGTCCGCCGGACTCGGAATGGGGCGAAACTTTGTGTGCCCCCTCCGTGTGCCAAAAATAGGCCGCGGGCAAAGCCGCGCCCAAAAACGAGCACCCGAAGTCCGGGGCCCCAAGTTCGTCCAGCGGAAAAATGCCCAAAAAACGATGGGCTATAGCCTTGGGGCGTGAGGCTGGCGAAGTTCATCCGCCGGACTCGGAATGGGGCGAAACTTTGCGTGCCCCCTCCGTGTGCCAAAAATAGGCCGCTGGCAAAGCCGCGACCGAAGTCCGGGGCCCCAAGTTCGTCCAGCGGAAAAATGCCCAAAAAACGGGTGGGCTATAGCTTTGGGGCGTGGGGCTGGCGAAGTTCGTCCGCCGGACTCGGAATGGGGCGAAACTTTGTGTGCCCCCTCCGTGTACCAAAAATAGGCCGCGGGCAAAGCCGCGCCCAAAAACGAGCGCCCAAAGTCCGGGGCCCTAAGTTCGTCCAGCGGAAAAATGCCCAAAAAACGATGGGCTATAACCTTGGGGCGTGGGGCTGGCGAAGTTCGTCCGCCGGACTCGGAATGGGGCGAAACTTTGCGTGCCCCCTCCGTGTTCCAAAAATAGGCCGCGGGCAAAGCCGCGCCCAAAAACGAGCGCCCAAAGTCTGGGACCCCAAGTTCGTCCAGCGGAAAAATGCCCAAAAAACGATGGGCTATAGCCTTGGGGCGTGAGGCTGGCGAAGTTCGTCCGCCGGACTCGAAATGGGGCGAAACTTTGTGTGCCCCCTCCGTGTGCCAAAAATAGCCCGCGGTCCAAGGCGCGCCCAAAAATAAGCGCCCGAAGTCCGGGGCCCCAAGTTCGTCCAGCGGAAAAATGCCCAAAAAACAGGTGGGCTATAGCCTTGGGGCGTGGGCCTGGCGAAGTTCGTCCGCCGGACTTGGAATGGGGCGAAACTTTGCGTGCCCCCTCGGTGTACCAAAAATAGGCCGCGGGCAAAGCCGCGCCCAAAAACGAGCACCCGAAGTCCGGGGCCCCAAGTTCGTCCAACGGAAAAATGCCCAAAAAACGATGGGCTATAGCCTTGGGGCGTGAGGCTGGCGAAGTTCATCCGCCGGACTCGGAATGGGGCAAAACTTTGCGTGTCCCCTCCGTGTGCCAAACATAGGCCGCGGGCAAAGCCGCGACCGAAGTCCGGGGCCCCAAGTTCATCCAGCGGAAAAATGCCCAAAAAACGGGTGGGCTATAGCTTTGGGGCGTGGGGCTGGCGAAGTTCGTCCGCCGGACTCGGAATGGGGCGAAACTTTGCGTGCCCCCTCCGTGTACCAAAAATAGGACGCGGGCATAGCCGCGCCCAAAAATGAGCGCCCAAAGTCCGGGGCCCTAAGTTCGTCCAGCGGAAAAATGCCCAAAAAACGATGGGCTATAACCTTGGGGCGTGGGGCTGGCGAAGTTCGTCCGCCGGACTCGGAATGGGGCGAAACTTTGTGTGCCCCCTCCGTGTGCCAAAAATAGGCCGCGGGATAAGGGGCGCCCAAAAACAAGCGCCCGAAGTCCGGGGCCCCAAGTTCGTCCAGCGGAAAAATGCCCAAAAAACGGGTGGCCTGTAGCCTTGGGTCGTGGGGCTGGCGAAGTTCGTCCGCCGGACTCGGAATGGGGCGAAACATTGCGCGCCCCCTCCGTGTGCCAAAAATAGGCCGCGGGCAAAGGCGCGCCCAAAAACAAGCGCCCGAAGCCCGGGGCCCCAAGTTCGTCCAGCGGAAAAATGCCCAAAAAACGGGTGGGCTATAGCCTTGGGGCGTGGGGCTGGCGAAGTTCGTCCGCCGGACTCGGAATGGGATGAAACTTTGCGTGCCCCCTCCGTGTGCCAAAAATAGACCGCGGGGAAAGCCGCGCCCAAAAACGAGCGCCCAAAGTCCGGGGCTTCATGTTCGTCCCGCGGAAAAATGCCCAAAAAACGGGTGGGCTATAGCCTTGGGGCGTGGGGCTGGCGAAGTTCGTTCGCCGGTCTCGGAATGGGGCGAAACTTTGCGTGCCCCCTCCGTGTGCCAAAAATAGGCCGCGGGCAAAGGCGCGCCCAAAAACAAGCGCCCGAAGCCCGGGGCCCCAAGTTCGTCCAGCGGAAAAATGCCCAAAAAACGGGTGGGCTATAGCCTTGGGGCGTGGGGCTGGCGAAGTTCGTCCGCCGGACTCGGAATGGGATGAAACTTTGCGTGCCCCCTCCGTGTGCCAAAAATAGACCGCGGGGAAAGCCGCGCCCAAAAACGAGCGCCCAAAGTCCGGGGCTTCATGTTCGTCCCGCGGAAAAATGCCCAAAAAACGGGTGGGCTATAGCCTTGGGGCGTGGGGCTGGTGAAGTTCGTCCGCCGGACTCGGAATGGGGCGAAACTTTGCGTGCCCCCTCCGTGAGCCAAAAAGAGGCCGCGGGCAAAGCCGCGCCCAAAAATGAGCGCCCGAAGTCTGGGGCCCCAAGTTCGTCCAGCGGAAAAATTCCCAAAAAACGGGTGGGCCATAGCCTTGGGGCGTGGGGCTGGCGAAGTTCGTCCGCCGGACTCGGAATAGGACAAAACTTTACGTGCCCCCTCTGTGTGCCAAAAATAGGCCGCGGGCAAAGCCACGTCCAAAAACGAGCGCCCGAAGTCTGGGGCCCCAAGTTCGTCCAGCGGAAAAATGCCCAAAAAACGGGTGGGCTATAGCCTTGGGGCGTGGGGCTGGCGAAGTTCGTCCGCCGGACTCGGAATGGGGCAAAACTTTGCGTGCCCCCTCCATGTGCCAAAAATAGGCCGCGGGCAAAGCCGCGCCCAAAAACGAGCGCCCGAAGTCCGGGGCCCCAAGTTCGTCCAGCGGAAAAATGCCGAAAAAATGATGGGCTATGCCTTGGGGCGTGGGGCTGGCGAAGTTCGTCCACCGGACTCGGAATGGGGCGAAACTTTGCGTGCCCCCTCCGTGTGCCAAAAATAGGCCGCAGGCAAAGCCGCGCCCAAAAACGAGCCCCCGAAGTCCGGGGCCCCAAGTTCGTCCAGCGGAAAAATGCCCAAAAAACGGATGGACTATAGCCTTGGGGCGTGGGGATGGCGAAGTTCGTCCGGCGGACTCGGAATGGGGCGAAACTTTGCGTGCCCCCTCCGTGTGCCAAAACTAGGCCGCGGGCAAAGCCGCGCCCAAAAACGAGCGCCCGAAGTCCGGGGCCCCAAGTTCGTCCAGCGGAAAAATGCCCAAAAAACGATGGGCTATAGCCTTGGGGCGTGGGGCTGGCGAAGTTCGTCCGCCGGACTCGGAATGGGGCAAAACTTTGCGTGCCCCCTCCGTGTGCCAAAAATAGGCCGTGGGCAAAGCCGCGCCCAAAAACGGGCGCCCGAAGTCCGGGGCCCCAAGTTCGTCCAGCGGAAAAATGCCCAAAAGACGATGGGTTATAGCCTTGGGGCGTGGGGCTGGCGAAGTTCGTCCGCCGGACTCGGAATGGGGCGAAACTTTGCGTGCCCCCTCCGTGTGCCAAAAATAGGCCGCGGGCAAAGTCGCGCCCAAAAACGAGCGCCCGAAGCCCGGGGCCCCAAGTTCGTCCAGCGGAAAAATGCCCAAAAAACGAGTGGGCTATAGCCTTGGGGCGTGGGGCTGGCGAAGTTCGTCCGCCGGACTCGGAATGTGGCGAAACTTTGCGAGCCGCCTCCGTGTGCCAAAAATAGGCCGCGGGCAAAGCCGCGCGCAAAAACGAGTGCCCGAATTCCGGGGCCCCAAGTTCGTCCAGCGGAAAAATGCCCAAAAAACGGGTGGGCTATAGCCTTGGGGCGTGGGACTGGCAAAGTTCGTCTGCCGGACTCGGAATGGGGCGAAACTTTGCGTGCACCCTCCGTGTGCCAAAAATAGGCCACGGGCAAAGCCGCGCCCAAAAACGAGTGCCCGAAGTCCGGGGCCCCAAGTGCGTCCAGCGGAAAAATTCCCAAAAAACGATGGGCTATAGCCTTGGGGCGTGGGGCTGGCGAAGTTCGTCCGCCGGACTCGGAATGGGGCGAAACTTTGCGTGCCCCCTCCGTGTGCCAATAATAGGCCGCGGGCAAAGCCGCGCCCAAAAATGAACGCCCGAAGTCCGGGGCCCCAAGTTCGTCCAGCGGAAAAATGCCCAAAAAACGATGGGCTATAGCCTTGGGGCGTGGGGCTGGCGAAGTTCGTCCGCCGGACCCGGAATGGGGCGAAACTTTGCGTGCCCCCTCCGTGTGCCAAAAATAGGCCGTGGGAAAAGCCGCGCCAAAAAATGAGCGCCCGAAGTCCGGGGCCCCAAGTTCGTCCAGCGGTAAAATGCCCAAAAAACGATGGGCTATAGCCTTCGGGCGTGGGGCTGGCGAAGTTCGTCCGCCGGACACGGAATGGGGCGAAACTTTGCGTGCACCCTCCGTGTGCCAAAAATAGTCCACGGGCAAAGCCGCGCCCAAAAACGAGCGCCCGAAATCCGGGGCCCCAAGTGCGTCCAGCGGAAAAATTCCCAAAAAAGGATGGGCTATAGCCTTGGGGCGTGGGGCTGACGAAGTTCGTCCGCCGGAGTCGGAATGGGGCGAAACTTTGCGTGCCCCCTCCGTGTGCCAAAAATAGGCCGCGGGCAAAGCCGCGCCCAAAAACAAGCACCCGAAGTCCGGGGCCCCAAGTTCGTCCAGCGGAAAAATGCCCAAAAAACGATGGGCTATAGCCTTGGGGCGTGGGGCTGGCGAAGTTCGTCCGCCGGACTCGGAATGGGGCGAAACTTTGCGTGCCCCCTCCGTGTGCTAAAAATAGGCCGCGGGCAAAGTCGCGCCCAAAAACAAGCGCCCGAAGTCCGGGGCCCCAAGTTCGTCCAGCGGAAAAATGCCCAAAAAACAGGTGGGCTATAGCCTTGGGGCGTGGGGCTGGCGAAGTTCGTCCGCCGGACTCGGAATGGGGCGAAACTTTGCGTGCCCCCTCCGTGTGCCAAAAATAGGCCGCGGGCAAAGCCACGCGCAAAAACGAGTGCCCGAAGTCCCGGACCCCAAGTTCGTCCAGCGGAAAAATGCCCAAAAAACGGGTGGGCTATAGCCTTGGGGCGTGGGGCTGGCGAAGTTCGTCCGCCGGACTCGGAATGGGGCGAAACTTTGCGTGCCCCCTCCGTGTGCCAAAAATAGGCCGCGGCCAAAGCCGCGCCCAAAAACGAGCGCCCGAAGTCCGGGGCCCCAAGTTCGTCCAGCGGAAAAAATCCCAAAAAACGATGGGGTATAGCCTTGGGGCGTGGGGCTGGCGAAGTTCGTCCGCCGGACTCGGAATGGGGCGAAACTTTGCGTGCCCCCTCCGTGTGCCAAAAATAGGCCGCTGGAAAAGCCGCGCCCAAAAACGAGCGCCCGAAGTCCGGGGCCCCAAGTTCGTCCAGCGGAAAAATGCCCAAAAAACTGGTGGGCTATAGCCTTGGGGCGTGGGGCTGGCGAAGTTCGTCCGCCGGACTCGGAATGGAGCGAAACTTTGCGTGCCCCCTCCGTGTGCCAAAAATAGGCTGCAGGCAAAGCCGCGCCCAAAAACGAGCGCCCGAAGTCCGAGGCCCCAAGTTCGTCCAGCGGAAAAATGCCCAAAAAACGGGTGGGCTATAACGTTGGGCCGTGGGGCTGGCGAACATCGTCCGCCGGACTCGGAATGGGGCTAAACTTTGTGTGCCCCCTCCGTGTGCCAAAAATAGGCCGCGGGCAAAGCCGCGCCCAAAAACGAGCGCCCGAAGTCCGGGGCCGCAAGTTCGTCCAGCGGAAAAATGCCCAAAAAACGGGTGGGCTATAGCCTTGGGGCGTGGGGCTGGCGAAGTTCGTCCGCCGGATTCGGAATGGGGTGAAACTTTGCGTGCACCCTCCGTGTGCCAAAAATAGGCCGCGGGCAAAGCCGCGCCCAAAAACGAGTGCCCGAAGTTCGTCCATCGGAAAAATGCCCAAAAAACGGGTGGGCTATAGCCTTGGGGCGTGGGGCTGGCGAAGTTCGTCCGCCGGACTCAGAATGGGGTGAAACTTTGCGTGCCCCCTCCGTGTGCCAAAAATAGGCCGCGGGCAAAGCCGTGCCCAAAAACGAGCACCCGAAGTCCGGGGCCCCAAGTTCGTCCAGCGGAAAAATGCCCAAAAAACGGGTGGGCTATAGCCTTGGGGCGTGGGGATGGCGAAGTTCGTCCGCCGGACTCGGAATGGGGCGAAACTTTGCGTGCCCCCTCCGTGTGCCAAAAATAGGCCGCGGGCAAAGCCGTGCCCAAAAACGAGCGCCTGAAGTCCGGGGCCCCAAGTTCGTCCAGCGGAAAAATGCCCAAAAAACCGGTGGGCTATAGCCGTGGGGCGTGGGGCTGGCGAAGTTCGTCCGCCGGATTCGGAATGGGGCGAAACTTTGCGTGCCCCCTCCGTGTGCCAAAAATAGGCCGCGGGCAAAGCCGCGCCCAAAAACGAGCGCCCGAAGTCTTGGGCCCCAAGTTCGTCCAGCGGAAAAATGCCCAAAAAACGATGGGTTATAGCCTTGGGGTGTGGGGCTGGCGAAGTTCGTCCACCGGACTCGGAATGGGGCGAAACTTTGCGTGCCCCCTCCGTTTGCCAAAAATAGACCGCGGGCAAAGCCGTGCCCAAAAACGAGCGCCCAAATTCCGGGGCCCCAAGTTCGTCCAGCGGAAAAATGCCCAAAAAATGATGGGCTATAGCCTTGGGGCGTGGGGCTGGCGAAGTTCATCCGCCGGATTCAGAATGGGGCGAAACTTTGTGTGCCCCCTCCGTATGCCAAAAATAGGCCGCGGACAAAGCCGTGCCCAAAAACGAGCGCCCGAAGCCCGGGGCCCCAAGTTCGTCCAGCGGAAAAATCCCAAAAAACGATGGGCTATATCCTTGGGGCGTGGGGCTGGCGAAGTTCGTCCGCCGGACTCGGAATGGGGCGAAACTTTGCGTGCCCCCTCCGTGTGCCAAAAATAGGCCGCGGGCAAAGCCGCGCCCAAAAATGAGCGCCCGAAGTCCGGGGCCCCAAGTTCGTCCAGCGGAAAAATGCCCAAAAAACGATGGGCTATAGCCTTGGGGCGTGGGGCTGGCGAAGTTCGTCCGCCGGACTCGGAATGGGGTGAAACTTTGCGTGCCCCCTCCGTGTGCCAAACATAGGCCGCGGGCAAAGCCGCGCCCAAAAACGAGTGCCCGAAGTCTGGGGCCCCAAGTTCGTCCAGCGGAAAAATGCCCAAAAACCGGGTGGGCTATAGCCTTGGGGCGTGGGGCTGGCGAAGTTCGTCCGCAGGACTCGGAATGGGGCGAAACTTTGCGTGCCCCCTCCGTGTGCCAAAAATAGGCCGTGGACAAAGCCGCGCCCAAAAACGAGCGCCCGAAGTCCGGGGCCCCAAGTTCGTCCAGCGGAAAAATGCCCAAAAAACGATGGGCTATAGCCTTGGGGCGTGGGGCTGGCGAAGTTCGTCCGCCGGACTTGGAATGGGGCGAAACTTTTCGTGCCCCCTCCGTGTGCCAAAAATAGGCCTCGGGCAAAGCCGCGTCAAAAAACGAGTGCCCGAAGTCCAGGTCCTCAAGTTCGTCCAGCGGAAAAATGCCCAAAAAACGGGTGGGCTATAGCCTTGGGGCGTGGGGCTGGCGAAGTTCGTCCGCCGGACTCGGAATGGGGTGAAACTTTGCGTGCCCCCTCCGTGTGCCAAAAATAGGCCGCGGGCAAAGCCGCGCCCAAAAATGAGCGCCCGAAGTCCGGGGCCCCAAGTTCGTCCAGCGGAAAAATGCCCAAAAAACGGGTGGGCCATAGCCTTGGGGCGTGGGGCTGGCGAAGTTCGTCCGCCGGACTCGGAATAGGACGAAACTTTGCGTGCCCCCTCCGTGTGCCAAAAATAGGCCACTGGCAAAGCCACGTCCAAAAACGAGCGCCCGAACTCTGGGGCCCCAAGTTCGTCCAGCGGAAAAATGCCCAAAAAACGGGTGGGCTATAGCCTTGGGGCGTGGGGCTGGCGAAGTTCGTCCGCCGGACTCGGAATGGGACGAAACTTTGCGTGCCCCCTCCGTGTGCCAAAAATAGGCTGCGGCCAAGCCGCGCCCAAAAACGAGCGCCCGAAGTCCGGGGCCCCAAGTTCGTCCAGCGGAAAAATGCCGAAAAAACGATGGGCTATGCCTTGGGGCGTGGGGCTGGCGAAGTTCGTCCACCGGACTCGAAATGGGGCGAAACTTTGCGTGCCCCCTCCGTGTGCCAAAAATAGGCCGCGGGCAAAGCCGCGTCCAAAAACGAGCCCCCGAAGTCCGGGGCCCCAAGTTCGTCCAGCGGAAAAATGCCCAAAAAACGGGTGGGCTATAGCCTTGGGGCGTGGGGATGGCGAAGTTCGTCCGCCGGACTCGGAATGGGACGAAACTTTGCGTGCGCCCTCCGTGTGCCAAAAATAGGCCGCGGGCAAAGCCGCGTCCAAAAACGAGCGCCCTAAGTTCGGGGCCCCAAGTTCGTCCAGTGGAAAAATGCCCAAAAAACGATGGGCTATAGCCTTGGGGCGTGGGGCTGGCGAAGTTCGTTCGCCGGACTCGGAATGGGGCGAAACTTTGCGTGCCCCCTCCGTGTGCCAAAAATAGGCCGCGGGCAAAGGCGCGCCCAAAAACAACCGCCCGAAGTCCGGGGCCCCAAGTTCATCCAGCGGAAAAATGCCCAAAAAACGGGTGGGCTATAGCCTTGGGGCGTGGGGCTGGCGAAGTTCATCCGCCGGACTCGGAATGGGACGAAACTTTGCGTGCCCCCTCCGTGTGCCAGAAATAGGCCGCGGACAAACCGTGCCCAAAAACGAGCGCCCGAAGTTCGGGGCCCCAAGTTCGTCCAGTGGAAAAATGCCCAAAAAACGATGGGACGAAACTTTGCGTGCCCCCTCCGTGTGCCAAAAATAGGCCGCGGACAAAGCCGCGCCCAAAAACGAGTGCCCGAAGTTCGGGGCCCCAAGTTCGTCCAGTGGAAAAATGCCCAAAAAACGATGGGCTATAGCCTTGGGGCGTGGGGCTGGCGAAGTTCGTTCGCCGGACTCGGAATGGGGTGAAACTTTGCGTGCCCCCTCCGTGTGCCAAAAATAGGCCGCGGGCAAAGGCGCGCCCAAAAACAAGCGCCCGAAGTCCGGGGCCCCAAGTTCGTCCAGCGGAAAAATGCCCAAAAAACGGGTGGGCTATAGCCTTGGGCCGTGGGGCTGGCGAAGTTCGTCTGCCGGACTCGGAATGGGACGAAACTTTGCGTGCCCCCTCCGTGTGCCAAAAATAGACCGCGGGGAAAGCCGCGCCCAAAAACGAGCGCCCGAAGTCCGGGGCTTCATGTTCGTCCAGCGGAAAAATGCCCAAAAAACGGGTGGCTATAGCCTTGGGGCGTGGGGCTGGCGAAGTTCCTCCGCCGGACTCGGAATGGGGCGAAACTTTGCGTGCCCCCTCCGTGAGCCAAAAATAGGCCGCGGGCGAAGCCGCGCCCAAAAATGAGTGCCCGAAGTCCGGGGCCCCAAGTTCGTCCAGCGGAAAAATTCCCAAAAAACGGGTGGGCCATAGCCTTGGGGCGTGGGGCTGGCGAAGTTCGTCCGCCGGACTCGGAATAGGACAAAACTTTGCGTGCCCCCTCTGTGTGCCAAAAATAGGCCGCGGGCAAAGCCACGTACAAAAACGAGCGCCCGAAGTCTGGGGCCCCAAGTTCGTCCAGTGGAAAAATGCCCAAAAAACGGGTGGGCTATAGCCTTGGGGCGTGGGGCTGGCGAAGTTCGTCCGCCGGACTCGGAATGGGGCAAAACTTTGCGTGCCCCCTCCGTGTGCCAAAAATAGGCCGCGGGCAAAGCCGCGCCCAAAAACGAGCGACCGAAGTCCGGGGCCCCAAGTTCGTCCAGCGGAAAAATGCCGAAAAAATGATGGGCTATGCCTTGGGGCGTGGGGCTGGCGAAGTTCGTCCACCGGACTCGGAATGGGGCGAAACTTTGCGTGGCCCCTCCGTGAGCCAAAAATAGGCCGCGGGCAAAGCCGCGCCCAAAAACGAGCCCCCGAAGTCCGGGGCCCCAAGTTCGTCCAGCGGAAAAATGCCCAAAAAACGGGTGGGCTATAGCCTTGGGGCGTGGGGATGGCGAAGTTCGTCCGCCGGACTCGGAATGGGGCGAAACTTTGCGTGCCCCCTCCGTGTGCCAAAACTAGGCCGCGGGCAAAGCCGCGCCCAAAAACGAGCGCCCGAAGTCCGGGGCCCCAAGTTCGTCCAGCGGAAAAATGCCCAAAAAACGATGGGCTATAGCCTTGGGGCGTGGGGCTGGCGAAGTTCGTCCGCCGGACTCGGAATGGGGCAAAACTTTGCGTGCCCCCTCCGTGTGCCAAAAATAGGCCGTGGACAAAGCCGCACCCAAAAACGGGCGCCCGAAGTCCGGGGCCCCAAGTTCGTCCAGCGGAAAAATGCCCAAAAGACGATGGGCTATAGCCTTGGGGCATGGGGCTGGCGAAGTTCGTCCGCCGGACTCGGAATGGGGCGAAACTTTGCGTGCCCCCTCCGTGTGCCAAAAATAGGCCGCGGGCAAAGTCGCGCCCAAAAACGAGCGCCCGAAGTCCGGGGCCCCAAGTTCGTCCAGCGGAAAAATGCCCAAAAAACGGGTGGGCTATAGCCTTGGGGCGTGGGGCTGGCAAAGTTCGTCTGCCGGACTCGGAATGGGGCGAAACTTTGCGAGCCCCCTCCGTGTGCCAAGAATACGCCGCGGGCAAAGCCGCGCGCAAAAACGAGTGCCCGAAGTCCGGGGCCCCAAGTTCGTCCAGCGGAAAAATGCCCAAAAAACGGGTGGGCTATAGCCTTGGGGCGTGGGGCTGGCGAAGTTCGTCTGCCGGACTCGGAATGGGGCGAAACTTTGCGTGCACCCTCCGTGTGCCAAAAATAGGCCGCGGGAAAAGCCGCGCCCAAAAACGAGTGCCCGAAGTCCGGGGCCCCAAGTGCGTCCAGCGGAAAAATTCCCAAAAAACGATGGGCTATAGCCTTGGGGCGTGGGGCTGGCGAAGTTCGTCCGCCGGACTCGAAATGGGGCGAAACTTTGCGTGCCCCCTCCGTGTGCCAATAATAGGCCGCGGGCAAAGCCGCGCCCAAAAACGAGCGCCCGAAGTCCGGGGCCCCAAGTTCGTCCAGCGGAAAAATGCCCAAAAAACGATGGGCTATAGCCTTGGGGCGTGGGGCTGGCGAAGTTCGTCCGCCGGACCCGGAATGGGGCGAAACTTTGCGTGCCCCCTCCGTGTGCCAAAAATAGGCCGTGGGAAAAGCCGCGCCAAAAAACGAGCGCCCGAAGTCCGGGGCCCTAAGTTCGTCCAGTGGAAAAATGCCCAAAAAACGATGGGCTATAGCCTTGGGGCGTGGGGCTGGCGAAGTTCGTCCGCCGGACACGGAATGGGGCGAAACTTTGCGTGCACCCTCCGTGTGCCAAAAATAGTCCACGGGCAAAGCCGCGCCCAAAAACGAGCGCCCGAAATCCGGGGCCCCAAGTTCGTCGAGCGGAAAAATGCCCAAAAAACGGGTGGGCCATAGCCTTGGGGCGTGGGGCTGGCGAAGTTCATCCGCCGGACTCGGAATAGGACGAAACTTTGCGTGCCCCCTCCGTGTGCCAAAAATAGGCCACGGGCAAAGCCACGTCCAAAAACGAGCGCCCGAAGTCTGGGGCCCCAAGTTCGTCCAGCGGAAAAATGCCCAAAAAACGGGTGGGCTATAGCCTTGGGGCGTGGGGCTGGCGAAGTTCGTCCGCCGGACTCGGAATGGGATGAAACTTTGCGTGCCCCCTCCATGTGCCAAAAATAGGCCGTGGCCAAGCCGCGCCCAAAAACGAGCGCCCGAAGTCTGGGGCCCCAAGTTCGTCCAGCGGAAAAATGCCGAAAAAACGATGGGCTATGCCTTGGGGCGTGGGGCTGGCGAAGTTCGTCCACCGGACTCGGAATGGGGCGAAACTTTGCGTGCCCCCTCCGTGTGCCAAAAATAGGCCGCGGGCAAAGCCGCGTCCAAAAACGAGCCCCCGAAGTCCGGGGCCCCAAGTTCGTCCAGCGGAAAAATGCCCAAAAAACGGGTGGGCTATAGCCTTGGGGCGTGGGGATGGCGAAGTTCGTCCGCCGGACTCGGAATGGGGCGAAACTTTGCGTGCCCCCTCCATGTGCCAAAAATAGGCCGCGGGCAAAGCCGTTCCCAAAAACGAGCGCCTGAAGTCCGGGGCCCCAAGTTCGTCCAGCGGAAAAATGCCCAAAAAACCGGTGGGCTATAGCCTTGGGGCGTGGGGCTTGCGAAGTTCGTCCGCCGGATTCGGAATGGGGCGAAACTTTGCGTGCCCCCTCCGTGTGCCAAAAATAGGCCGCGGGCAAAGCCGCGCCCAAAAACGAGCGCCCGAAGTCCTGGGCCCCAAGTTCGTCCAGCGGAAAAATGCCAAAAAAACGATGGGCTGTAGCCCTGGGGCGTGGGGCTGGCGAAGTTCGTCCGCCGGACTCGGAATGGGGCGAAACTTTGCGTGTCCCCTCCGTGTGCCAAAAATAGGCCGCGGGCAAAGTCGCGCCCAAAAACGAGTGCCCGAAGTCTGGGGCCCCAAGTTCGTCCAGCGGAAAAATGCCCAAAAAACGGGTGGGCTATAGCCTTGGGGCGTGGGGCTGGCGAACTTCGTCCGCCGGACTCGGAATGGGGCGGAACTTTGCGTGCCCCCTCCGTGTGCCAAAAATAGGCCGCGGGAAAAGCCGCGCCCAAAAACGAGCGCACAAAGTCCAGGGCCCCAAGTTCGTCCAGCGGAAAAATGCCCAAAAAACTGGTGGGCTATAGCCTTGGGGCGTGGGGCTGGCGAAGTTCGTCCGCCGGACTCGGAATGGGGCGAAACTTTGCGTGCCCCCTCCGTGTGCCAAAAATAGGCCGCGGGCAAAGCCGCGCCCAAAAACGAGCGCCCGAAGTCCGGGGCCCCAAGTTCGTCCAGCGGAAAAATGCCCAAAAAACGATGGGCTATAGCCTTGGGGAGTGGGGCTGGCGAAGTTCGTCCACCGGACTCGGAATGGGGCGAAACTTTGCGTGCCCCCTCCGTGTGCCAAAAATAGGCCGCGGGCAAAGCCGCGTCCAAAAACGAGCCCCCGAAGTCCGGGGCCCCAAGTTCGTCCAGCGGAAAAATGCCCAAAAAACGGGTGGGCTATAGCCTTGGGGCGTGGGGATGGCGAAGTTCGTCCACCGGACTCGGAATGGGGCGAAACTTTGCGTGCCCCCTCCGTGTGCCAAAAATAGGCCGCGGGCAAAGCCGTTCCCAAAAACGAGCGCCTGAAGTCCGGGGCCCCAAGTTCGTCCAGCGGAAAAATGCCCAAAAAACCGGTGGGCTATAGCCTTGGGGCGTGGGGCTTGCGAAGTTCGTCCGCCGGATTCGGAATGGGGCGAAACTTTACGTGCCCCCTCCGTGTGCCAAAAATAGGCCGCGGACAAAGCCGCGCCCAAAAACGAGCGCTCGAAGTCCTGGGCCCCAAGTTCGTCCAGCGGAAAAATGCCAAAAAAACGATGGGCTGTAGCCTTGGGGCGTGGGGCTGGCGAAGTTCGTCCGCCGGACTCGGAATGGGGCGAAACTTTGCATGTCCCCTCCGTGTACCAAAAATAGGCCGCGGGCAAAGTCGCGCCCAAAAACGAGTGCCCGAAGTCCGGGGCCTCAAGTTCGTCCAGCGGAAAAATGCCCAAAAAACGGGTGGGCTATAGCCTTGGGGCGTGGGGCTGGCGAACTTCGTCCGCCGGACTCGGAATGGGGCGGAACTTTGCGTGCCCCCTCCGTGTGCCAAAAATAGGCCGCGGGAAAAGCCGCGCCCAAAAACGAGCGCCCAAAGTCCAGGGCCCCAAGTTCGTCCAGCGGAAAAATGCCCAAAAAACTGGTGGGCTATAGCCTTGGGGCGTGGGGCTGGCGAAGTTCGTCCGCCGGACTCGGAATGGGGCGAAACTTTGCGTGCCCCCTCCGTGTGCCAAAAATAGGCCGCGGCCAAAGCCGCGCCCAAAAACGAGCGCCCGAAGTCCGGGGCCCCAAGTTCGTCCAGCGGAAAAATGCCCAAAAAACGATGGGCTATAGCCTTGGGGCGTGGGGCTGGCGAAGTTCGTCCGCCGGACTCGGAATGGGGTGAAACTTTGCGTGCCCCCTCCGTGTGCCAAACATAGGCCGCGGGCAAAGCCGCGCCCAAAAACGAGCGCCCGAAGTCCGGGGCCCCAAGTTCGTCCAGCGGAAAAATGCCCAAAAACCGGGTGGGCTATAGCCTTGGGGCGTGGGGCTGGCGAAGTTCGTCCGCAGGACTCGGAATGGGGCGAAACTTTGCGTGCCCCCTCCGTGTACCAAAAATAGGCCGTGGACAAAGCCGCGCCCAAAAACGAGCGCCCGAAGTCCGGGGCCCCAAGTTCGTCCAGCGGAAAAATGCCCAAAAAACGATGGGCTATAGCCTTGGGGAGTGGGGCTGGCGAAGTTCGTCCACCGGACTCGGAATGGGGCGAAACTTTGCGTGCCCCCTCCGTGTGCCAAAAATAGGCCGCGGGCAAAGCCGCGTCCAAAAACGAGCCCCCGAAGTCCGGGGCCCCAAGTTCGTCCAGCGGAAAAATGCCCAAAAAACGGGTGGGCTATAGCCTTGGGGCGTGGGGATGGCGAAGTTCGTCCACCGGACTCGGAATGGGGCGAAACTTTGCGTGCCCCCTCCGTGTGCCAAAAATAGGCCGCGGGCAAAGCCGTTCCCAAAAACGAGCGCCTGAAGTCCGGGGCCCCAAGTTCGTCCAGCGGAAAAATGCCCAAAAAACCGGTGGGCTATAGCCTTGGGGCGTGGGGCTTGCGAAGTTCGTCCGCCGGATTCGGAATGGGGCGAAACTTTACGTGCCCCCTCCGTGTGCCAAAAATAGGCCGCGGACAAAGCCGCGCCCAAAAACGAGCGCTCGAAGTCCTGGGCCCCAAGTTCGTCCAGCGGAAAAATGCCAAAAAAACGATGGGCTGTAGCCTTGGGGCGTGGGGCTGGCGAAGTTCGTCCGCCGGACTCGGAATGGGGCGAAACTTTGCATGTCCCCTCCGTGTGCCAAAAATAGGCCGCGGGCAAAGTCGCGCCCAAAAACGAGTGCCCGAAGTCCGGGGCCTCAAGTTCGTCCAGCGGAAAAATGCCCAAAAAACGGGTGGGCTATAGCCTTGGGGCGTGGGGCTGGCGAACTTCGTCCGCCGGACTCGGAATGGGGCGGAACTTTGCGTGCCCCCTCCGTGTGCCAAAAATAGGCCGCGGGAAAAGCCGCGCCCAAAAACGAGCGCCCAAAGTCCAGGGCCCCAAGTTCGTCCAGCGGAAAAATGCCCAAAAAACTGGTGGGCTATAGCCTTGGGGCGTGGGGCTGGCGAAGTTCGTCCGCCGGACTCGGAATGGGGCGAAACTTTGCGTGCCCCCTCCGTGTGCCAAAAATAGGCCGCGGCCAAAGCCGCGCCCAAAAACGAGCGCCCGAAGTCCGGGGCCCCAAGTTCGTCCAGCGGAAAAATGCCCAAAAAACGATGGGCTATAGCCTTGGGGCGTGGGGCTGGCGAAGTTCGTCCGCCGGACTCGGAATGGGGTGAAACTTTGCGTGCCCCCTCCGTGTGCCAAACATAGGCCGCGGGCAAAGCCGCGCCCAAAAACGAGCGCCCGAAGTCCGGGGCCCCAAGTTCGTCCAGCGGAAAAATGCCCAAAAACCGGGTGGGCTATAGCCTTGGGGCGTGGGGCTGGCGAAGTTCGTCCGCAGGACTCGGAATGGGGCGAAACTTTGCGTGCCCCCTCCGTGTGCCAAAAATAGGCCGTGGACAAAGCCGCGCCCAAAAACGAGCGCCCGAAGTCCGGGGCCCCAAGTTCGTCCAGCGGAAAAATGCCCAAAAAACGATGGGCTATAGCCTTGGGGCGTGGGGCTGGCGAAGTTCGTCCGCCGGACTTGGAATGGGGCGAAACTTTTCGTGCCCCCTCCGTGTGCCAAAAATAGGCCGCGGGCAAAGCCGCGCCCAAAAATGAGCGCCCGAAGTCCGGGGCCCCAAGTTCGTCCAGCGGAAAAATGCCCAAAAAACGGGTGGGCCATAGCCTTGGGGCGTGGGGCTGGCGAAGTTCATCCGCCGGACTCGGAATAGGACGAAACTTTGCGTGCCCCCTCCGTGTGCCAAAAATAGGCCGCGGGCAAAGCCACGTCCAAAAACGAGCGCCCGAAGTCTGGGGCCCCAAGTTCGTCCAGCGGAAAAATGCCCAAAAAACGGGTGGGCTATAGCCTTGGGGCGTGGGGCTGGCGAAGTTCGTCCGCCTGACTCGGAATGGGACGAAACTTTGCGTGCCCCCTCCGTGAGCCAAAAATAGGCCGCGGCCAAGCCGCGCCCAAAAACGAGCGCCCGAAGTCCGGGGCCCCAAGTTCGTCCAGTGGAAAAATGCCGAAAAAACGATGGGCTATGCCTTGGGGCGTGGGGCTGGCGAAGTTCGTCCACCGGACTCGGAATGGGGCGAAACTTTGCGTGCCCCCTCCATGTGCCAAAAATAGGCCGCGGACAAAGCCGCGTCCAAAAATGAGCCCCCGAAGTCCGGGGCCCCAAGTTCGTCCAGCGGAAAAATGCCCAATAAACGGGTGGGCTATAGCCTTGGGGCGTGGGGATGGCGAGGTTCGTCCGCCGGACTCGGAATGGGGCGAAACTTTGCGTGCCCCCTCCGTGTGCCAAAAATAGGCCGCGGGCAAAGCCGCGTCCAAAAACGAGCGCCCGAAGTTCGGGGCCCCAAGTTCGTCCAGTGGAAAAATGCCCAAAAAACGATGGGCTATAGCCTTGGGGCGTGGGGCTGGCGAAGTTCGTTCGCCGGACTCGGAATGGGGCGAAACTTTGCGTGCCCCCTCCGTGTGCCAAAAATAGGCCACGGGCAAAGGCGCGCCCAAAAACAACCGCCCGAAGTCCGGGGCCCCAAGTTCGTCCAGCGGAAAAATGCCCAAAAAACGGGTGGGCTATAGCCTTGGGGCGTGGGGCTGGCGAAGTTCGTCCGCCGGACTCGGAATGGGACGAAACTTTGCGTGCCCCCTCCGTGTGCCAAAAATAGGCCGCGGGCAAAGCCGCGCCCAAAAACGAGCGCCCGAAGTTCGGGGCCCCAAGTTCGTCCAGTGGAAAAATGCCCAAAAAACGATGGGCTATAGCCTTGGGGCGTGGGACTGGCGAAGTTCGTTCGCCGGACTCGGAATGGGGCGAAACTTTGCGTGCCCCCTCCGTGTGCCAAAAATAGGCCGCGGGCAAAGGCGCGCCCAAAAACAAGTGCCCGAAGTCCGGGGCCCCAAGTTCGTCCAGCGGAAAAATGCACAAAAAACGGGTGGGCTATAGCCTTGGGGCGTGGGGCGTGGCGAAGTTCGTCCGCCGGACTCGGAATGGGACGAAACTTTGCGTGCCCCCTCTTGTGCCAAAAATAGACCGCGGGGAAAGCCGCGCCCAAAAACGAGCGCCCGAAGTCCGGGGCTTCATGTTCGTCCAGCGGAAAAATGCCCAAAAAACGGGTGGGCTATAGCCTTGGGGCGTGGGGCTGGCGAAGTTCGTCCGCCGGACTCGGAATGGGGCGAAACTTTGCGTGCCCCCTCCGTGAGCCAAAAATAGGCCGCGGGCGAAGCCACGTCCAAAAAATGAGCGCCCGAAGTCCGGGGCCCCAAGTTCGTCCAGCGGAAAAATTCCCAAAAAACGGGTGGGCCATAGCCTTGGGGCGTGGGGCTGGCGAAGTTCGTCCGCCGGACTCGGAATAGGACAAAACTTTGCGTGCCCCCTCTGTGTGCCAAAAATAGGCCGCGGGCAAAGCCACGTCCAAAAACGAGCGCCCGAAGTCTGGGGCCCCAAGTTCGTCCAGCGGAAAAATGCCCAAAAAACGGGTGAGCTATAGCCTTGGGGCGTGGGGCTGGCGAAGTTCGTCCGCCGGACTCGGAATGGGGAAAAACTTTGCGTGCCCCCTCCGTGTGCCAAAAATAGGCCGCGGGCAAAGCCGCACCCAAAAACGAGCGCCCGAAGTCCGGGGCCCCAAGTTCGTCCAGCGGAAAAATGCCGAAAAAATGATGGGCTATGCCTTGGGGCGTGGGGCTAGCGAAGTTCGTCCCCCGGACTCGGAATGGGGCAAAACTTTGCGTGCCCCCTCCGTGTGCCAAAAATAGGCCGCGGGCAAAGCCGCGCCCAAAAACGAGCCCCCGAAGTCCGGGGCCCCAAGTTCGTCCAGCGGAAAAATGCCCAAAAAACGGGTGGGCTATAGCCTTGGGGCGTGGGGATGGCGAAGTTCGTCCGCCGGACTCGGAATGGGGCGAAACTTTGCGTGCCCCCACCGTGTGCCAAAACTAGGCCGCGGGCAAAGCCGCGCCCAAAAACGAGCGCCCGAAGTCCGGGGCCCCAAGTTCGTCCAGCGGAAAAATGCCCAAAAAACGATGGGCTATAGCCTTGGGGTGTGGGGCTGGCGAAGTTCGTCCGCCGGACTCGGAATGGGGCAAAACTTTGCGTGCCCCCTCCGTGTGCCAAAAATAGGCTGTGGGCAAAGCCGCGCCCAAAAACGGGCGCCCGAAGTCCGGGGCCCCAAGTTCGTCCAGCGGAAAAATGCCCAAAAGACGATGGGCTATAGCCTTGGGGCGTGGTGCTGGCGAAGTTCGTCCGCCGGACTCGGAATGGGGCGAAACTTTGCGTGCCCCCTCCGTGTGCCAAAAATAGGCCGCGGGCAAAGTCGCGCCCAAAAACGAGCGCCCGAAGCCCGGGGCCCCAAGTTCGTCCAGCGGAAAAATGCCCAAAAAACGAGTGGGCTATAGCCTTGGGGCGTGGGGCTGGCGAAGTTCATCCGCCGGACTCGGAATGGGGCGAAACTTTGCGAGCCCCCTCCGTGTGCCAAAAATAGGCCGCGGGCAAAGGCGCGCCCAAAAACAAATGCCCGAAGTCCGGGGCCCCAAGTTCGTCCAGCGGAAAAATGCCCAAAAAACGGGTGGGCTATAGCCTTGGGGCGTGGGGCGTGGCGAAGTTCGTCCGCCGGACTCGGAATGGGACGAAACTTTGCGTGCCCCCTCTTGTGCCAAAAATAGACCGCGGGGAAAGCCGCGCCCAAAAATGAGCGCCCGAAGTCCGGGGCTTCATGTTCGTCCAGCGGAAAAATGCCCAAAAAACGGGTGGGCTATAGCCTTGGGGCGTGGGGCTGGCGAAGTTCGTCCGCCGGACTCGGAATGGGGCGAAACTTTGCGTGCCCCCTCCGTGAGCCAAAAATAGGCCGCGGGCGAAGCCACGTCCAAAAAATGAGCACCCGAAGTCCGGGGCCCCAAGTTCGTCCAGCGGAAAAATTCCCAAAAAACGGGTGGGCCATAGCCTTGGGGCGTGGGGCTGGCGAAGTTCGTCCGCCGGACTCGGAATAGGACAAAACTTTGCGTGCCCCCTCTGTGTGCCAAAAATAGGCCGCGGGCAAAGCCACGACCAAAAACGAGCGCCCGAAGTCTGGGGCCCCAAGTTCGTCCAGCGGAAAAATGCCCAAAAAACGGGTGGGCTATAGCCTTGGGGCGTGGGGCTGGCGAAGTTCGTCCGCCGGACTCGGAATGGGGAAAAACTTTGCGTGCCCCCTCCGTGTGCCAAAAATAGGCCGCGGGCAAAGCCGCGCCCAAAAACGAGCGCCCGAAGTCCGGGGCCCCAAGTTCGTCCAGCGGAAAAATGCCGAAAAAATGATGGGCTATTCCTTGGGGCGTGGGGCTGGCGAAGTTCGTCCCCCGGACTCGGAATGGGGCAAAACTTTGCGTGCCCCCTCCGTGTGCCAAAAATAGGCCGCGGGCAAAGCCGCGCCCAAAAACGAGCCCCCGAAGTCCGGGGCCCCAAGTTCGTCCAGCGGAAAAATGCCCAAAAAACGGGTGGGCTATAGCCTTGGGGCGTGGGGATGGCGAAGTTCGTCCGCCGGACTCGGAATGGGGCGAAACTTTGCGTGCCCCCTCCATGTGCCAAAACTAGGCCGCGGGCAAAGCCGCGCCCAAAAACGAGCGCCCGAAGTCCGGGGCCCGAAGTTCGTCCAGCGGAAAAATGCCCAAAAAACGATGGGCTATAGCCTTGGGGCGTGGGGCTGGCGAAGTTCGTCCGCCGGACTCGGAATGGGGCAAAACTTTGCGTGCCCCCTCCGTGTGCCAAAAATAGGCTGTGGGCAAAGCCGCGCCCAAAAACGGGCGCCCGAAGTCCGGGGCCCCAAGTTCGTCCAGCGGAAAAATGCCCAAAAGACGATGGGCTATAGCCTTGGGGCGTGGGGCTGGCGAAGTTCGTCCGCCGGACTCGGAATGGGGCGAAACTTTGCGTGCCCCCTCCGTGTGCCAAAAATAGGCCGCGGGCAAAGTCGCGCCCAAAAACGAGCGCCCGAAGCCCGGGGCCCCAAGTTCCTCCAGCGGAAAAATGCCCAAAAAACGAGTGGGCTATAGCCTTGCGGCGTGGGGCTGGCGAAGTTCATCCGCCGGACTCGGAATGGGGCGAAACTTTGCGAGCCCCCTCCGTGTGCCAAAAATAGGCCGCGGGCAAAGCCGCGCGCAAAAACGAGTGCCCGAAGTCCGGGGCCCCAAGTTCGTCCAGCGGAAAAATGCCCAAAAAACGGGTGGGCTATAGCCTTGGGGCGTGGGGCTGGCAAAGTTCGTCTGCCGGACTCGGAATGGGACGAAACTTTGCGTGCACCCTCCGTGTGCCAAAAATAGGCCACGGGCAAAGCCGCGCCCAAAAACGAGTGCCCGAAGTCCGGGGCCCCAAGTGCGTCCAGCGGAAAAATTCCCAAAAAACGATGGGCTATAGCCTTGGGGCGTGGGGCTGGCGAAGTTCGTCCGCCGGACTCGGAATGGGGCGAAACTTTGCGTGCCCCCTCCGTGTGCCAATAATAGGCCGCGGGCAAAGCCGCGCCCAAAAACGAGCGCCCGAAGTCCGGGGCCCCAAGTTCGTCCAGTGGAAAAATGCTCAAAAAACGATGGGCTATAGCCTTGGGGCGTGGGGCTGGCGAAGTTCGTTCGCCGGACCCGGAATGGGGCGAAACATTGCGTGCCCCCTCCGTGTGCCAAAAATAGGCCGTGGGAAAAGCCGCGCCAAAAACGAGCCCCCGAAGTCCGGGGCCCCAAGTTCGTCCAGCGGAAAAATGCCCAAAAAACGGGTGGGCTATAGCCTTGGGGCGTGGGGATGGCGAAGTTCGTCCGCCGGACTCGGAATGGGGCGAAACTTTGCGTACCCCCTCCGTGTGCCAAAACTAGGCCGCGGGCAAAGCCGCGCCCAAAAACGAGCGCCCGAAGTCCGGGGCCCCAAGTTCGTCCAGCGGAAAAATGCCCAAAAAACGATGGGCTATAGCCTTGGGGCGTGGGGCTGGCGAAGTTCGTCCGCCGGACTCGGAATGGGGAAAAACTTTGCGTGCCCCCTCCGTGTGCCAAAAATAGGCCGTGGGCAAAGCCGCGCCCAAAAACGGGCGCCCAAAGTCCGGGGCCCCAAGTTCGTCCAGCGGAAAAATTCCCAAAAGACGATGGGCTATAGCCTTGGGGCGTGGGGCTGGCGAAGTTCGTCCGCCGGACTCGGAATGGGGCGAAACTTTGTGTGCCCCCTCCGTGTGCCAAAAATAGGCCGCTGGAAAAGCCGCGCCCAAAAACGAGCGCCCGAAGTCCGGGGCCCCAAGTTCGTCCAGCGGAAAAATGCCCAAAAAACGGGTGGGCTATAGCCTTGGGGTGTGGGGCTGGCGAAGTTCGTCCGCCGGACTCGGAATGGAGCGAAACTTTGCGTGCCCCCTCCGTGTGCTAAAAATAGGCTGCAGGCAAAGCCGCGCCCAAAAACGAGCGCCCGAAGTCCGAGGCCCCAAGTTTGTCCAGCGGAAAAATGCCCAAAAAATGGGTGGGCTATAGCGTTGGGGCGTGGGGCTGGCGAACATCGTCCGCCGGACTCGGAATGGGGCTAAACTTTGCGTGCCCCCTCCGTGTGCCAAAAATAGGCCGCGGGCAAAGCCGCGCCCAAAAACGAGTGCCCGAAGTCCTGGGCCCCAAGTTCGTCCAGCGGAAAAATGCCCAAAAAACGGGTGGGCTATAGCCTTGGGGCGTGGGGCTGGCGAAGTTCGTCCGCCGGACTCGGAATGGGGTGAAACTTTGCGTGCACCCTCCGTGTGCCAAAAATAGGCCGCGGACAAAGCCGCGCCCAAAAACGAGTGCCCGAAGTCCGGGGCCCGAAGTTCGTCCAGCGGAAAAATGCCCAAAAAACGGGTGGGCTATAGCCTTGGGGCGTGGGGCTGGCGAAGTTCGTCGGCCGGACTCAGAATGGGGTGAAACTTTGCGTGCCCCCTCCGTGTGCCAAAAATAGGCCGCGGACAAAGCCGTGCCCAAAAACGAGCGCCCGAAGCCCGGGGCCCCAAGTTCGTCCAGCGGAAAAATGCCCAAAGAACGATGGGCTATAGCCTTGGGGCGTGGGGCTGGCAAAGTTCATCCGCCGGATTCAGAATGGGACGAAACTTTGCGTGCCCCCTCCGTGTGCCAAAAATAGGCCGCGGGCAAAGCCGCGCCCAAAAACGAGTGCTCGAAGTCCGGGGCCCGAAGTTCGTCCAGCGGAAAAATGCCCAAAAAACGGGTGGGCTATAGCCTTGGGGCGTGGGGCTGGCGAAGTTCGTCCGCCGGATTCGGAATGGGTCGAAACTTTGCGTGCCCCCTCCGTGTGCGAAAAATAGGCCGCGGGCAAAGCCGCGCCCAAAAACGAGCGCCCGAAGTCCTGGGCCCCAAGTTCGTCCAGCGGAAAAATGCCAAATAAACGATGGGCTGTAGCCTTAGGGCGTGGGGCTGGCGAAGTTCGTCCGCCGGACTCGGAATGGGGTGAAACTTTGCGTGCACCCTCCGTGTGCCAAAAATAGGCCGCGGGCAGTGCCGCGCCCAAAAACGAGGGCCCGAAGTCCGGGCCCCAAGTTCGTCCAGCGGAAAAATGCCCAAAACACGGGTGGGCTATAGCCTTGGGGCGTGGGGCTGGCGAAGTTCGTCCGCCGGACTCGGAATGGGGCAAAACTTTGCGCGCCCCCTCCGTGTGCCAAAAATAGGCCGTGGGCAAAGCCGTGCCCAAAAACGAGCCCCCGAAGTCCGGGGCCCCAAGTTCGTCCAGCGGAAAAATGCCCAAAAAACGATGGGTTATAGCCTTGGGGCGTGGGGCTGGCGAAGTTCGTCTGCCAGATTCACAATGGGGCAAAACTTTGCGTGCCCCCTCCGTTTGCCAAAAATAGACCGCGGGCAAAGCCGTGCCCAAAAACGAGCGCCCAAAGTCCGGGGCCCCAAGTTCGTCCAGCGGAAAAATGCCCAAAAAACGATGGGCTATAGCCTTGGGGCGTGGGGCTGGCGAAGTTCATCCGCCGGATTCAGAATGGGGCGAAACTTTGCGTGCCCCCTCCGTGTGCCAAAAATAGGCCGCGGACAAAGCCGTGCCCAAAAACGAGCGCCCGAAGTCCGGGGCCCCAAGTTCGTCCAGCGGAAAAATCCCAAAAAACGATGGGCTATATCCTTGGGGCGTGGGGCTGGCGAAGTTCGTCCGCCGGACTCGGAATGGGGCGAAACTTTGCGTGCCCCCTCCGTGTGCCAAAAATAGGCCGCGGTCAAAGCCGTGCCCAAAAACGAGCGCCCGAAGTCCGGGGCCCCAAGTTCGTCCAGCGGAAAAATGCCCAAAAAACGGGTGGGCTATAGCCTTGGGGCGTGGGGCTGGCGAAGTTCGTCCGCCGGACTCGAAATGGGGCGAAACTTTGCGTGCCCCCTCCGTGTGCCGAAAAAAGGCCACGGGCAAAGCCGCGCCCAAAAATGAGCGCCTGAAGTCCGGGGCTCCAAGTTCGTCCAGCGGAAAAATGCCCAAAAAACGATGGGCTATAGCCTTGGGGATGGGGCTGGCGAAGTTCGTCCGCCGGATTCACAATGCGGCGAAACTTTGTGTGCCCCCTCCGTGTGCCAAAAATAGACCACGGGCAAAGCCGTGCCCAAAAACGAGCGCCCCAAGTCCGGGGCCCCAAGTTCGTCCAGCGGAAAAATGCCCAAAAAACGATGGGCTATAGCCTTGGGGCGTGGGGCTGGCGAAGTTCGTCCGCCGGACTCGGAATGGGGCGAAACTTTGCGTGCCCCCTCCGTGTGTTAAAAATAGGCCGCGGGCAAAGTCGCGCCCAAAAACAAGCGCCCGAAGTCCGGGGCCCCAAGTTCGTCCAGCAGAAAAATGCCCAAAAAACGGGTGGGCTATAGCCTTGGGGCGTGGGGCTGGCGAAGTTTGTCCGCCGGACTCGGAATGGGGTGAAACTTTGCGTGCACCCTCCGTGTGCCAAAAATAGGCCGCGGACAAAGCCGCGCCCAAAAACGAGTGCCCGAAGTCCGGGGCCCGAAGTTCGTCCAGCGGAAAAATGCCCAAAAAACGGGTGGGCTATATCCTTGGGGCGTGGGGCTGGCGAAGTTCGTCCGCCGGACTCAGAATGGGGTGAAACTTTGCGTGCCCCCTCCGTGTGCCAAAAATAGGCCGCGGGCAAAGCCGTGCCCAAAAACGAGCGCCCGAAGTCCGGGGCCCCAAGTTCGTCCAGCGGAAAAATGCCCAAAGAACGATGGGCTATAGCCTTGGGGCGTGGGGCTGCCAAAGTTCATCCGCCGGATTCAGAATGGGGCGAAACTTTGCGTGCCCCCTCCGTGTGCCAAAAATAGGCCGCGGGCAAAGCCGCGCCCAAAAACGAGTGCCCGAAGTCCGGGGCCCGAACTTCGTCCAGCGGAAAAATGCCCAAAAAACGGGTGGGCTATAGCCTTGGGGCGTGGGGCTGGCGAAGTTCGTCCGCCGGATTCGGAATGGGTCGTAACTTTGCGTGCCCCCTCCGTGTGCCAAAAATAGGCCGTGGGCAAAGCCGCGCCTAAAAACGAGCGCCCGAAGTCCTGGGCCCCAAGTTCGTCCAGCGGAAAAATGCCAAATAAACGATGGGCTGTAGCCTTGGGGCGTGGGGCTGGCGAAGTTCGTCCGCCGGACTCAGAATGGGGTGAATCTTTGCGTGCACCCTCCGTGTGCCAAAAATAGGCCGCGGGCAGTGCCGCGCCCAAAAACGAGGGCCCGAAGTCCGGGCCCCAAGTTCGTCCAGCGGAAAAATGCCCAAAACACGGGTGGGCTATAGCCTTGGGGCGTAGGGCTGGCGAAGTTCGTCCGCCGGAGTCGGAATGGGGCAAAACTTTGCGCGCCCCCTCCGTGTGCCAAAAATAGGCCGTGGACAAAGCCGTGCCCAAAAACGAGCCCCCGAAGTCCGGGGCCCCAAGTTCGTCCAGCGGAAAAATGCCCAAAAAACGATGGGTTATAGCCTTGGGGCGTGGGGCTGGCGAAGTTCGTCTGCCAGATTCACAATGGGGCGAAACTTTGCGTGCCCCCTCCGTTTGCCAAAAATAGACCGCGGGCAGAGCCGTGCCCAAAAACGAGCGCCCAAAGTCCGGGGCCCCAAGTTCGTCCAGCGGAAAAATGCCCAAAAAACGATGGGCTATAGCCTTGGGGCGTGGGGCTGGCGAAGTTCATCCGCCGGATTCAGAATGGGGCGAAACTTTGCGTGCCCCCTCCGTGTGCCAAAAATAGGCCGCGGACAAAGCCGTACCCAAAAACGAGTGCCCGAAGTCCGGGGCCCCAAGTTCGTCCAGCGGAAAAATCCCAAAAAACGATGGGCTATATCCTTGGGGCGTGGGGCTGGCGAAGTTCGTCCGCCGGACTCGGAATGGGGCGAAACTTTGCGTGCCCCCTCCGTGTGCCAAAAATAGGCCGCGGTCAAAGCCGTGCCCAAAAACGAGCGCCCGAAGTCCGGGGCCCCAAGTTCGTCCAGCGGAAAAATGCCCAAAAAACGATGGGCTATAGCCTTGGGGCGTGGGGCTGGCGAAGTTCATCCGCCGGATTCAGAATAGGATGAAACTTTGCGTGCCCCCTCCGTGTGCCAAAAATAGGCCGCGGGCAAAGCCGCGCCCAAAAATGAGCGCCTGAAGTCCGGGGCTCCAAGTTCGTCCAGCGGAAAAATGCCCAAAAAACGATGGGCTATAGCCTTGGGGATGGGGCTGGCGAAGTTCGTCCGCCGGACTCACAATGCGGCGAAACTTTGTGTGCCCCCTCCGTGTGCCAAAAATAGACCACGGGCAAAGCCGTGCCCAAAAACGAGCGCCCCAAGTCCGGGGCCCCAAGTTCGTCCAGCGGAAAAATGCCCAAAAAACGATGGGCTATAGCCTTGGGGCGTGGGGCTGGCGAAGTTCATCCGCCGGATTCAGAATAGGATGAAACTTTGCGTGCCCCCTCCGTGTGCCAAAAATAGGCCGCGGGCAAAGCCGTGCCCAAAAACGAGTGCCCGAAGTCCGGGGCCCCAAGTTCGTCCAGCGGAAAAATGCCCAAAAAACGGGTGGGCTATATCCTTGGGCCGTGGGGCTGGCGAAGTTCGTCCGCCGGATTCGGAATGGGGCGAAACTTTGCTTGCCCCCTCCGTGTGCCAAAAATAGGCCGCGGGCAAAGCCGCGCCCAAAAATGAGCGCCTGAAGTCCGGGGCCCCAAGTTCGTCCAGCGGAAAAATGCCCAAAAAACGATGGGCTATAGCCTTGGGGCGTGGGGCTGGCGAAGTTCGTCCGCCGGACTCGGAATGGGGCAAAACTTTGCGTGCCTCCTCCGTGTGCCAAAAATAGGCCGCGGGCAAAGCCGCGCCCAAAAATGAGCGCCTGAAGTCTGGGGCCCCAAGTTCGTCCAGCGGAAAAGTGCCCAAAAAACGATGGGCTATAGCCTTGGGGCATGGGGCTGGCGAAGTTCATCCGCCGGATTCACAATGGGGCGAAAATTTGCGTGCCCCCTCCGTGTGCCAAAAATAGGCAGCGGGCAAAGCCGTGATAAAAAACGAGCGCCCGAAGTCCGGGGCCCCAAGTTCGTCCAGCGGAAAAATGCCCAAAAAATGATGGGCGATAGCCTTGGGGCGTGGGGCTGGCGAAGTTCGTCCGCCGGATTCAGAATGGGGCGAAACTTTGCGTGCCCCCTCCGTGTGCCAAAAATAGGCCGCGGGCAAAGCCGTGCCAAAAAACAAGTGCCCGAAGTCCGGGGCCCCAAGTTCGTCCAGCGGAAAAATGCCCAAAAAACGGGTGGGCTATAGCCTTGGGGCGTGGGGCTGGCGAAGTTCGTCCGCCGGATTCGGAATGGGGCGAACTTTGCGTGCCCCCTCCGTGTGCCAAAAATAGGCCGCGGGCAAAGCCGCGCCCAAAAACGAGCGCCCGAAGTCCGGGGCCCCAAGTTCATCCAGCGGAAAAATGCCCAAAAAACGATGGGCTATAGCCTTGGGGCGTGGGGCTGGCGAAGTTCGTCCGCCGCACTCGGAATGGGGCGAAACTTTGCGTGCCCCCTCCGTGTGCCAAAAATAGGCTGCGGGCAAAGCAGCGCCCAAAAACGAGCGCCCGAAGTCCGGGGCCCCAAGTTCGTCCAGCGGAAAAATGCCCAAAAAACGGGTGGGCTATAGCCTTGGGGCGTGGGGCTGGCGAAGTTCGTCCGCCGGACTCGGAATGGGGTGAAACTTTGCGTGCCCCCTCCGTGTGCCAAAAATAGGCCGCGGGCAAAGCAGCGCCCAAAAACGAGCGCCCGAAGTCCGGGGCCCCAAGTTCGTCCAGCGGAAAAATGCCCAAAAAACGGGTGGGCTATAGCCTTGGGGCGTGGGGCTGGCGAAGTTCGTCCGCCGGACTCGGAATGGGGTGAAACTTTGCGTGCCCCCTCCGTGTGCCAAAAATAGGCCGCGGGCAAAGCCGCGCCCATAAACGAGCGCCCGAGTCCGGGGCGCCAAGTTCGTCCAGTGGAAAAATGCCCAAAAAACGGGTGGGCTATAGCCTTGGGGCGTGGGGCTGGCGAAGTTCGTCCGCCGGACTCGGAATGGGACGAAACTTTGCGTGCCCCCTCCGTGTGCCATAAATAGGCCGCGGACAAAGCCGCGCCCAAAAACGAGCGCCCGAAGTCCGGGGCCCCAAGTTCGTCCAGCGGAAAAATGCCCAAAAAACGATGGGCTATAGCCTTGGGGAGTGGGGCTGGCGAAATTCGTCCGCCGGACTCGGAATGGGGCGAAACTTTGCGTGCCCCCTCCGTGTACCAAAATTAGGCCGCGGGCAAAGCCGCGCCCAAAAACGAGCGCCCGAAGCCCGGGGCCCCAAGTTCGTCCAGCGTAAAAATGCCCAAAAAACGGGTGGGCTATAGCCTTGGGGCGTGGGGCTGGCGAAGTTCGTCCGCCGGACTCGGAATGGGGTGAAACTTTGCGTGCCCACTCCATGTGCCAAAAATAGGCCGCGGGCAAAGCCGCGCCCATAAACGAGCGCCCGAGTCCGGGGCCCCAAGTTCATCCAGCGGAAAAATGCCCAAAAAATTATGGGCTATAGCCTTGGGGCGTGGGGCTGGCGAAGTTCGTCCTCCGGACTCGGAATGGGGCGAAACTTTGCGTGCCCCCTCCGTGTGCCAAAAATAGGCCGCGGGCAAAGCCACGCCCAAAAACGAGTGCCCGAAGTCCGGGGCCCCAAGTTCGTCCAGCGGAAAAATGCCCAAAAAACAGGTGGGCTATAGCCTTGGGGCGTGGGGCTGGCGAAGTTCGTCCGCCGGACTCGGAATGGGACGAAACTTTGCGTGCCCCCTCCATGTACCAAAAATAGGCCGCGGACAAAGCCGCGCCCAAAAACGAGAGCCCGAAGTCCGGGGCCCCAAGTTCGTCCAGCGGAAAAATGCCCAAAAAACGATGGGCTATAGCCTTGGGGCGTGGGGCTGGCGAAGTTCGTCCGCCGGACTCGGAATGGGGCGAAACTTTGCGTGCCCCCTCCGTGTGCCAAAAATAGGCCGCGGGAAAAGCAGCGCCCAAAAATGAGCGCCCGAAGTCCGGGGCCCCAAGTTCGTCCAGCGGAAAAATGCCCAAAAAACGGGTGGGCTATAGCCTTGGGGCGTGGGGCTGGCGAAGTTTGTCCGCCGGACTCGGAATGGGGCGAAACTTTGCGTGCCCCCTCCGTGTGCCAAAAATAGGCCGCGGTCAAAGCCGCGCCCATAAACGAGCGCCAGAGTCCGGGGCCCCAAGTTCGTCCAGCGGAAAAATGCCCAAAAAACGATGGGCTATAGCCTTGGGGCGTGGGGCTGGCGAAGTTCGTCCGCCGGACTCGGAATGGGGCGAAACTTTACGTGCCCCCTCCGTGTGCCAAAAATAGGCCGCGGGCAAAGCCGCGCCCAAAAACGAGCGCCCGAAGCCCGGGGCCCCAAGTTCGTCCAGCGTAAAAATGCCCAAAAAACGGGTGGGCTATAGCCTTGGGGCGTGGGGCTGGCGAAGTTCGTCCGCCGGACTCGGAATGGGGCGAAACTTTGCGTGCCCCCTCCATGTGCCAAAAATAGGCCGCGGGCAAAGCCGCGCCCAAAAACGAGCGCCCGTGTCCGGGGCCCCAAGTTCGTCCAGCGGAAAAATGCCCAAAAAACGATGGGCTATAGCCTTGGGGCGTGGGGTTGGCGATGTTCGTCCGCCGGACTCGGAATGGGGCGAAACTTTGCGTGCCCCCTCCGTGTGCCAAAAATAGGCCGCGGACAAAGCAGTGCCCAAAAACGAGCGCCCGAAGCCCGGGGCCCCAAGTTCGTCCAGCGGAAAAATGCCCAAAAAATGGGTGGGCTATAGCCTTGGGGCCTGGGGCTGGCAAAGTTCGTCCGCCGGACTCGGAATGGGGCGAAACTTTGCGTGCCCCCTCCGTGTGCCAAAAATAGGCCGCGGTCAAAGCCGCACCCATAAACGAGCGCCAGAGTCCGGGGCCCCAAGTTCGTCCAGCGGAAAAATGCCCAAAAAACGATGGGCTATAGCCTTGGGGCGTGGGGCTGGCGAAGTTTGTCCGCCGGACTCGGAATGGGGAGAAACTTTACGTGCCCCCTCCGTGTGCCAAAAATAGGCCGCGGGCAAAGTCGCGCCCAAAAACGAGCGCCCGAAGCCCGGGGCCCCAAGTTCGTCCAGCGTAAAAATGCCCAAAAAACGGGTGGGCTATAGCCTTGGGGCGTGGGGCTGGCGAAGTTCGTGCGCCGGACTCGGAATGGGGCGAAACTTTGTGTGCCCCCTCCGTGTGCCAAAAATAGGCCGCGGGTAAAGCCGCGCCCAAAAACGAGCGCCCGAGTCCGGGGCCCCAAGTTCGTCCAGCGGAAAAATGCCCAAAAAACGATGGGCTATAGCCTTGGGGCGTGGGGTTGGCGAAGTTCGTCCGCCGGACTCGGAATGGGACGAAACTTTCGGTGCCCCCTCCGTGTGCCAAAAATAGGCCGCGGGCAAAGCCGCGCCCAAAAACGAGCACCCGAAGTCCGGGGCCCCATATTCGTCCAGCGGAAAAATGCCCAAAAAACGGGTGGGCTATAGCCTTGGGGTGTGGGGCGGGCGAAGTTCGTCCGCCGGACTCGGAATGGGGCGAAACCTTGCGTGCCCCCTCAGTGTGCCAAAAATAGGCCGCGGGCAAAGCCGCGCCCAAAAACGAGCGCCCGAAGTCCGGGGCCCCAAGTTCGTCCAGCGGAAAAATGCCCAAAAAATGATGGGCTATAGCCTTGGGGCGTGGGGCTGGCGAAGTTCGTCCGCCGGACTCGGAATGGGGCGAAACTTTGCGTGCCCCCTCCGTGTGCCATAAATAGGCCGCGGACAAAGCCGCGCCCAAAAATGAGCCCCCGAAGTCTGGGGCCCCAAGTTCGTCCAGCGGAAAAATGCCCAAAAAACGGGTGGGCTATAGCCTTGGGGCGTGGGGCTGGCGAAGTTCGTCCGCCGGACTCGGAATGGGGCGAAACTTTGCGTGCCCCCTGCGTGTGCCAAAAATAGGCCGCGGGCAGAGCCGCGCCCAAAAACAAGTGCCCGAATTCCGGGGCCCCAAGTTCGTCCAGCGGAAAAATGCCCAAAAAACGATGGGCTATAGCATTTTGGCGTGGGGCTGGCGAAGTTCGTCCGCCGGAATCGGAATGGGGCGAAACTTTGCGTGCCCCCTCCGTGTGCCAAAAATAGGCCGCGGGCAAAGCCGCGCCCAAAAACGAGCGCCCGAAGTCCGGGGCCCCAAGTTCGTCCAACGGAAAAATGCCCAAAAAACGATGGGCTATAGCCTTGGGGCGTGGGGCTGGCGAAGTTCGTCCGCCGGACTCGGAATGGGGCGAAACTTTGCGTGCCCCCTCCGTGTGCCAAAAATAGGCCCCTGGCAAAGCCGCGTCCCAAAACAAGTGCCCGAATTCCGGGGCCCGAAGTTCATCCAGCGGAAAAATGCCCAAAAAACGATGGGCTATAGCATTGGGGCGTGGGGCTGGCGAAGTTCGTCCGCCGGACTCGGAATGGGGCGAAACTTTGCGTGCCCCCTCCGTGTGCCAAAAATAGGCCGCGGGCAAAGCCGCACCCAAAAACGAGCGCCCGAAGTCCGGGGCCCCAAGTTCGTCCAGCGGAAAAATGCCCAAAAAACGATGGGCTATAGCTTTGGGGCGTGGGGCTGGCGAAGTTCGTCCGCCGGACTCGGAATGGGGCAAAACTTTGCATGCCCCCTCCGTGTGCCAAAAATAGGCCGCCGGCAAAGCCGCGCCCAAAAACGAGCGCCCGAAGTCCGGGACCCCAAGTTCGTCCAGCGGAAAAATGCCCAAAAAACGATGGGCTATAGCCTTGGGCCGTGGGGCTGGCGAAGTTCGTCCGCCGGACTCGGAATGGGGCGAAACTTTGCGTGCCCCCTCCGTGTGCCAAAAATAGGCCGTGGGCAAAGCCGCGCCCAAAAACGAGCGCCCGAAGTCCGGGGCCCCAAGTTCGTCCAGCAGAAAAATGCCCAAAAAACGGGTGGGCTATAGCCTTGGGGCGTGGGGCTGCCGAAGTTCGTCCGCCGGATTCGGAATGGGGCGAAACTTTGCGTGCCCCCTCCGTGTGCCAAAAATAGGGCACGGACAAAGCCGCGCCCAAAAACGAGCGCCCAAAGTCCAGGGCCCCAAGTTCGTGCAGCGGGAAAATGCCCGAAAAATGGGTGGGCTGTAGCCTTGGGGCGTGGGGCTGGCGAGGTTCGTCCGCCGGACTCGGAATGGGGCGAAACTTTGCGTGCCCCCTCCGTGTGCCAAAACTAGGCTGCAGGCAAAGCCGCGCCCCAAAACGAGCGCCCGAAGTCCGGGGACCCAAGTTCGTCCAGCGGAAAAATGCCCAAAAAACGATGGGCTATAGCCTTGGGGCGTGGGGCTGGCGAATTTCGTCCGCCGGACTCAGAATGGGGCGAAACTTTGCGTGCCCCCTCCGTGTGCCAAAAATAGGCCGCGGGCAAAGCCGCGCCCAAAAACAAGCGCCCGAAGTCCGGGGCCCCAAGTTCGTCCAGCGGAAAAATGCCCAAACAACGGGTGGGCTATAGACTTGGGGCGTGGGGATGGCGAAGTTCATCCGCCGGACTCGGAATGGGGTAAAACTTTGCGTGCCCCCTCCGTGTGCCAAAACTAGGCCGCGGGCAAAGCCGCGTTCAAAAACGAGCGCCCGAAGTCCGGGGCCCGAAGTTCATCCAGAGAAAAAATGCCCAAAAAACGATGGGCTATAGCCTTGGGGCGTGGGGCTGGCGAAGTTCGTCCGCCGGACTCGGAATGGGGCGAAACTTTGCGTGCCCCCTCCGTGTGCCAAAAATAGGCTGCGGGCAAAGCAGCGCCCAAAAACGAGCGCCCGAAGTCCGGGGCCCCAAGTTCGTCCAGCGGAAAAATGCCCAAAAAACGGGTGGGCTATAGCCTTGGGGCGTGGGGCTGGCGAAGTTCGTCCGCCGGACTCGGAATGGGATGAAACTTTGCGTGCCCCCTCCGTGTGCCAAAAATAGGCCGCGGGCAAAGCCGCGCCCATAAACGAGCGCCCGAGTCCGGGGCGCCAAGTTCGTCCAGTGGAAAAATGCCCAAAAAACGGGTGGGCTATAGCCTTGGGGCGTGGGGCTGACGAAGTTCGTCCGCCGGACTCGGAATGGGACGAAACTTTGCGTGCCCCCTCCGTGTGCCATAAATAGGCCGCGGACAAAGCCGCGCCCAAAAACGAGCGCCCGAAGTCCGGGGCCCCAAGTTCGTCCAGCGGAAAAATGCCCAAAAAACGATGGGCTATAGCCTTGGGGCGTGGGGCTGGCGAAGTTCGTCCGCCGGACTCGGAATGGGGAGAAACTTTGTGTGCCCCCTCCGTGTGCCAAAAATAGGCCGCGGGCAAAGCCGCGCCCAAAAACGAGCGCCTGAAGTCCGGGGCCCCAAGTTTGTCCAGCGGAAAAATGCCCAAAAAACGGGTGGGCTATAGCCTTGGGGCGTGGGGCTGGCGAAGTTCGTCCGCCGGACTCGGAATGGGGTGAAACTTTGCGTGCCCCCTCCGTGTGCCAAAAATAGGCCGCGGGCAAAGCCGCACCCAAAAACGAGTGCCCGAAATCCGGGGCCCCAAGTTCGTCCTGCGGAAAAATGCCTAAAAAACGATGGGCTATAGCCTTGGGGCGTGGGGCTAGCGAAGTTCGTCCGCCGGACTCGGAATGGGGCGAAACTTTGCGTGCCCCCTCCGTGTGCCAAAAATAGGCCGCGGGCAAAGCAGCGCCCAAAAACGAGCGCCCGAAGTCCGGGGCCCCAAGTTCGTCCAGCGGAAAAGTGCCCAAAAAACGGGTGGGCTATAGCCTTGGGGCGTGGGGCTGGCGAAGTTCGTCCGCCGGACTCGGAATGGGGTGAAACTTTGCGTGCCCCCTCCGTGTGCCAAAAATAGGCCGCGGGCAAAGCCGCGCCCATAAACGAGCGCCCGAGTCCGGGGCCCCAAGTTCATCCAGCGGAAAAATGCCCAAAAAATGATGGGCTATAGCCTTGGGGCGTGGGGCTGGCGAAGTTCGTCCTCCGGACTCGGAATGGGGCGAAACTTTGCGTGCCCCCTCCGTGTGCCAAAAATAGGCCGTGGGCAAAGCCACGCCCAAAAACGAGTGCCCGAAGTCCGGGGCCCCAAGTTCGTCCAGCGGAAAAATGCCCAAAAAACGGGTGGGCTATAGCCTTGGGGCGTGGGGCTGGCGAAGTTCGTCCGCCGGACTCGGAATGGGACGAAACTTTGCGTGCCCCCTCCGTGTGCCAAAAATAGGCCGCGGACAAAGCCGCGCCCAAAAACGAGCGCCCGAAGTCCGGGGCCCCAAGTTCGTCCAGTGGAAAAATGCCCAAAAAACGATGGGCTATAGCCTTGGGGCGTGGGGCTGGCGAAGTTCGTCCACCGGACTCGGAATGGGGCGAAACTTTGCATGCCCCCTCCGCGTGCCAAAAATAGGCCGCGGGCAAAGCAGCGCCCAAAAACGAGTGCCCGAAGTCCGGGGCCCCAAGTTCGTCCAGCGGAAAAATGCCCAAAAAACGGGTGGGCTATAGCCTTGGGGCGTGGGGCTGGCGAAGTTTGTCCTCCGGACTCGGAATGGGGCGAAACTTTGCGTGCCCCCTCCGTGTGCCAAAAATAGGCCGCGGGCAAAGCCACGCCCAAAAACGAGTGCCCGAAGTCCGGGGCCCCAAGTTCGTCCAGCGGAAAAATGCCCAAAAAACGGGTGGGCTATAGCCTTGGGGCGTGGGGCTGGCGAAGTTCGTCCGCCGGACTCGGAATGGGACGAAACTTTGCGTGCCCCCTCCGTGTGCCAAAAATAGGCCGCGGACAAAGCCGCGCCCAAAAACGAGCGCCCGAAGTCCGGGGCCCCAAGTTCGTCCAGTGGAAAAATGCCCAAAAAACGATGGGCTATAGCCTTGGGGCGTGGGGCTGGCGAAGTTCGTCCACCGGACTCGGAATGGGGCGAAACTTTGCATGCCCCCTCCGCGTGCCAAAAATAGGCCGCGGGCAAAGCAGCGCCCAAAAACGAGTGCCCGATGTCCGGGGCCCCAAGTTCGTCCAGCGGAAAAATGCCCAAAAAACGGGTGGGCTATAGCCTTGGGGAGTGGGGCTGGCGAAGTTTGTCCGCCGGACTCGGAATGGGGCGAAACTTTACGTGCCCCCTCCGTGTGCCAAAAATAGGCTGCGGTCAAAGCCACGCCCATAAACGAGCGCCAGAGTCCGGGGCCCCAAGTTCGTCCAGCGGAAAAATGCCCAAAAAACGATGGGCTATAGCCTTGGGGCGTGGGGCTGGCGAAGTTCGTCCGCCGGACTCGGAATGGGGCGAAACTTTGCGTGCCCCCTCCGTGTGCCAAAATTAGGCCGCGGGCAAAGCCGCGCCCAAAAACGAGCGCCCGAAGCCCGGGGCCCCAAGTTCGTCCAGCGTAAAAATGCCAAAAAAACGGGTGGGCTATAGCCTTGGGGCGTGGGGCTGGCGAAGTTCGTCCGCCGGACTCGGAATGGGGTGAAATTTTGCGTGCCCACTCCATGTGCCAAAAATAGGCCGCGGGCAAAGCCGCGCCCATAAACGAGCGCCCGAGTCCGGGGCCCCAAGTTCATCCAGCGGAAAAATGCCCAAAAAATGATGGGCTATAGCCTTGGGGCGTGGGGCTGGCGAAGTTCGTCCTCCGGACTCGGAATGGGGCGAAACTTTGCGTGCCCCCTCCGTGTGCCAAAAATAGGCCGCGGGCAAAGCCACGCCCAAAAACGAGTGCCCGAAGTCCGGGGCCCCAAGTTCGTCCAGCGGAAAAATGCCCAAAAAACGGGTGGGCTATAGCCTTGGGGCGTGGGGCTGGCGAAGTTCGTCCGCCGGACTCGGAATGGGACGAAACTTTGCGTGCCCCCTCCATGTACCAAAAATAGGCCGCGGACAAAGCCGCGCCCAAAAACGAGTGCCCGAAGTCCGGGGCCCCAAGTTCGTCCAGCGGAAAAATGCCCAAAAAACGATGGGCTATAGCCTTGGGGCGTGGGGCTGGCGAAGTTCGTCCGCCGGACTCGGAATGGGGCGAAACTTTGCGTGCCCCCTCCGTGTGCCAAAAATAGGCCGCAGGAAAAGCAGCGCCCAAAAATGAGCGCCCGAAGTCCGGGGCCCCAAGTTCGTCCAGCGGAAAAATGCCCAAAAAACGGGTGGGCTATAGCCTTGGGGCGTGGGGCTGGCGAAGTTTGTCCGCCGGACTCGGAATGGGGCGAAACTTTGCGTGCCCCCTCCGTGTGCCAAAAATAGGCCGCGGTCAAAGCCGCGCCCATAAACGAGCGCCAGAGTCCGGGGCCCCAAGTTCGTCCAGCGGAAAAATGCCCAAAAAACGATGGGCTATAGCCTTGGGGCGTGGGGCTGGCGAAGTTCGTCCGCCGGACTCGGAATGGGGCGAAACTTTGCGTGCCCCCTCCGTGTGCCAAAAATAGGCCGCGGGCAAAGCCGCGCCCAAAAATGAGCGCCCGAAGCCCGGGGCCCCAAGTTCGTCCAGCGTAAAAATGCCCAAAAAACGGGTGGGCTATAGCCTTGGGGCGTGGGGCTGGCGAAGTTCGTCCGCCGGACTCGGAATGGGGCGAAACTTTGCGTGCCCCCTCCCTGTGCCAAAAATAGGCCGCGGGCAAAGCCGCGCCCAAAAACGAGCGCCCGTGTCCGGGGCCCCAAGTTCGTCCAGCGGAAAAATGCCCAAAAAACGATGGGCTATAGCCTTGGGGCGTGGGGTTGGCGATGTTCGTCCGCCGGACTCGGAATGGGGCGAAACTTTCGGTGCCCCCTCCGTGTGCCAAAAATAGGCCGCGGACAAAGCAGTGCCCAAAAACGAGCGCCCGAAGTCCGGGGCCCCAAGTTCGTCCAGCGGAAAAATGCCCAAAAAATGGGTGGGCTATAGCCTTGGGGCCTGGGGCTGGCAAAGTTCGTCCGCCGGACTCGGAATGGGGCGAAACTTTGCGTGCCCCCTCCGTGTGCCAAAAATAGGCCGCGGTCAAAGCCGCACCCATAAACGAGCGCCAGAGTCCGGGGCCCCAAGTTCGTCCAGCGGAAAAATGCCCAAAAAACGATGGGCTATAGCCTTGGGGCGTGGGGCTGGCGAAGTTTGTCCGCCGGACTCGGAATGGGGAGAAACTTTGCGTGCCCCCTCCGTGTGCCAAAAATAGGCCGCGGGCAAAGTCGCGCCCAAAAACGAGCGCCCGAAGCCCGGGGCCCCAAGTTCGTCCAGCGTAAAAATGCCCAAAAAACGGGTGGGCTATAGCCTTGGGGCGTGGGGCTGGCGAAGTTCGTGCGCCGGACTCGGAATGGGGCGAAACTTTGCGTGCCCCCTCCGTGTGCCAAAAATAGGCCGCGGGCAAAGCCGCGCCCAAAAACGAGCGCCCGAGTCCGGGGCCCCAAGTTCGTCCAGCGGAAAAATGCCCAAAAAACGATGGGCTATAGCCTTGGGGCGTGGGGTTGGCGAAGTTCGTCCGCCGGACTCGGAATGGGACGAAACTTTCGGTGCCCCCTCCGTGTGCCAAAAATAGGCCGCGGGCAAAGCCGCGCCCAAAAACGAGCACCCGAAGTCCGGGGCCCCATATTCGTCCAGCGGAAAAATGCCCAAAAAACGGGTGGGCTATAGCCTTGGGGTGTGGGGCGGGCGAAGTTCGTCCGCCGGACTCGGAATGGGGCGAAACCTTGCGTGCCCCCTCAGTGTGCCAAAAATAGGCCGCGGGCAAAGCCGCGCCCAAAAACGAGCGCCCGAAGTCCGGGGCCCCAAGTTCGTCCAGCGGAAAAATGCCCAAAAAACGATGGGCTATAGCCTTGGGGCGTGGGGCTGGCGAAGTTCGTCCGCCGGACTCGGAATGGGGCGAAACTTTGCGTGCCCCCTCCGTGTGCCAAAAATAGGCCGCGGACAAAGCCGCGCCCAAAAATGAGCCCCCGAAGTCTGGGGCCCCAAGTTCGTCCAGCGGAAAAATGCCCAAAAAACGGGTGGGCTATAGCCTTGGGGCGTAGGGCTGGCGAAGTTCGTCCGCCGGACTCGGAATGGGGCGAAACTTTGCGTGCCCCCTGCGTGTGCCAAAAATAGGCCGCGGGCAGAGCCGCGCCCAAAAACAAGTGCCCGAATTCCGGGGCCCCAAGTTCGTCCAGCGGAAAAATGCCCAAAAAACGATGGGTTATAGCATTTTGGCGTGGGGCTGGCGAAGTTCGTCCACCGGAATCGGAATGGGGCGAAACTTTGCGTGCCCCCTCCGTGTGCCAAAAATAGGCCGCGGGCAAAGCCGCGCCCAAAAACGAGCGCCCGAAGTCCGGGGCCCCAAGTTCGTCCAACGGAAAAATGCCCAAAAAACGATGGGCTATAGCCTTGGGGCGTGGGGCTGGCGAAGTTCGTCCGCCGGACTCGGAATGGGGCGAAACTTTGCGTGCCCCCTCCGTGTGCCAAAAATAGGCCCCTGGCAAAGCCGCGCCCCAAAACAAGTGCCCGAATTCCGGGGCCCGAAGTTCGTCCAGCGGAAAAATGCCCAAAAAACGATGGGCTATAGCATTGGGGCGTGGGGCTGGCGAAGTTTGTCCGCCGGACTCGGAATGGGGCGAAACTTTGCGTGCCCCCTCCGTGTGCCAAAAATAGGCCGCGGGCAAAGCCGCACCCAAAAACGAGCGCCCGAAGTCCGGGGCCCCAAGTTCGTCCAGCGGAAAAATGCCCAAAAAACGATGGGCTATAGCTTTGGGGCGTGGGGCTGGCGAAGTTCGTCCGCCGGACTCGGAATGGGGCAAAACTTTGCATGCCCCCTCCGTGTGCCAAAAATAGGCCGCCGGCAAAGCCGCGCCCAAAAACGAGCGCCCGAAGTCCGGGACCCCAAGTTCGTCCAGCGGAAAAATGCCCAAAAAACGATGGGCTATAGCCTTGGGGCGTGGGGCTGGCGAAGTTCGTCCGCCATACTCGGAATGGGGCGAAACTTTGCGTGCCCCCTCCGTGTGCCAAAAATAGGCCGTGGGCAAAGCCGCGCCCAAAAACGAGCGCCCGAAGTCCGGGGCCCCAAGTTCGTCCAGCAGAAAAATGCCCAAAAAACGGGTGGGCTATAGCCTTGGGGCGTGGGGCTGCCGAAGTTCGTCCGCCGGACTCGGAATGGGGCGAAACTTTGCGTGCCCCCTCCGTGTGCCAAAAATAGGCCACGGGCAAAGCCGCGCCCAAAAACGAGCGCCCAAAGTCCAGGGCCCCAAGTTCGTGCAGCGGGAAAATGCCCGAAAAACGGGTGGGCTGTAGCCTTGGGGCGTGGGGCTGGCGAGGTTCGTCCGCCGGACTCGGAATGGGGCGAAACTTTGCGTGCCCCCTCCGTGTGCCAAAACTAGGCTGCAGGCAAAGCCGCGCCCCAAAACGAGCGCCCGAAGTCCGGGGACCCAAGTTCGTCCAGCGGAAAAATGCCCAAAAAACGATGGGCTATAGCCTTGGGGCGTGGGGCTGGCGAATTTCGTCCGCCGGACTCAGAATGGGGCGAAACTTTGCGTGCCCCCTCCGTGTGCCAAAAATAGGCCGCGGGCAAAGCCGCGCCCAAAAACAAGCGCCCGAAGTCCGGGGCCCCAAGTTCGTCCAGCGGAAAAATGCCCAAAAAACGGGTGGGCTATAGCCTTGGGGCGTGGGGCTGGCGAATTTCGTCCGCCAGACTCGGAATGGGGCGAACCTTTGCGTGCCCCCTCCGTGTGCCAAAAATAGGCCGCGGGCAAAGTCGCGCCCAAAAACGAGCGGCCGAAGTCCGGGGCCCCAAGTTCGTCCAGCGGAAAAATGCCTAAAAAACGGGTGGGCTATAGCCTTGGGGCGTGGGGCTGGCGAAGTTCGTCCGCCGGACTCGGAATGGGGCAAAACTTTGCGTGCCCCCTCCGTGTGCCAAAAATAGGCCGCGGGCAAAGCCGCGCCCAAAAACGAGCGCCCGAAGTCCGGGGCCCCATGTTCGTCCAGCGGAAAAATGCCCAAAAAACGGGTGGGCTATAGCCTTGGGGCGTGGGGCTGGCGAAGTTCGTCCGCCGGACTCGGAATGGGACGAAACTTTGCATGCCCCCTCCGTGTGCCAAAAATAGGCCGCGGACAAAGCCGCGCCCAAAAACGAGTGCCCGAAGTCCTGGGCCCCAAGTTCGTCCAGCGGAAAAATGCCCAAAAAACGATGGGCTATAGCCTTGGGCCGTGGTGCTGGCGAAGTTCATCCGCCGGACTCGGAATGGGTTGAAACATTGCGTGCCCCCTCCGTGTGCCAAAAATAGGCCGCGGGCAAAGCCGCACCCAAAAAGGAGCGCCCGAAGTCCGGGGTCCCAAGTTCGTCCAGCGGAAAAATGCCCAAAAAACGGGTGGGCTATAGCCTTGGGCCGTGGTGCGGCGAAGTTCGTCCGCCGGACTCGGAATGGGTTGAAACATTGCGTGCCCCCTCCGTGTGCCAAAAATAGGCCGCGGGCAAAGCCGCACCCAAAAAGGAGCGCCCGAAGTCCGGGGCCCCAAGTTCGTCCAGCGGAAAAATGCCCAAAAAACGGGTGGGCTATAGCCTTGGGGTGTGCGGCTGGCGAGGTTCGTCCGCCGGACTCGGAATGGGGCGAAACTTTGCGTGCCCCCTCCGTGTGCCAAAAATAGGCCGCGGGCAAAGCTGCGCCCAAAAACGAGCGCCCGAAGTCCGGGGCCCCAAGTTCGTCCAGCGGAAAAATGCCCAAAAAACGGGTGGGCTATAGCCTTGGGGCGTGGGGCTGGCGAAGTTCGTCCGCCGGACTCGGAATGGGGCGAAAATTTGCATGCCCCCTCCGTGTTCCAAAAATAGGCCGCGGACAAAGCCGCGCCCAAAAACGAGCGCCCGAAGTCCGGGGCCCCGAGTTCGTCCAGCGGAAAAATGCCCAAAAAACGATGGGCTATAGCCTTGGGGCGTGGGGCTGGCGAAGTTCGTCCGCCGGACTCGGAATGGGGCGAAACTTTGCGTGCCCCCTCCGTGTGCCAAAAATAGTCCGCGAGCAAAGCCGCGCCCAAAAACGAGGGCCCGAACTCCGGGGCCCCAAGTTGGTCCAGCGGAAAAATGCCCAAAAAACGGGTGGGCTATAGCCTTGGGGCGTGCGGCTGGCGAAGTTCGTCCGCCGGACTCGGAATGGGGCAAAACTTTACGTGCCCCCTCCGTGTGCCAAAAATAGGCCGCGGGCAAACCCGCGCCCAAAAACGAGCTCACGAAGTCCGGGGCCCCGAGTTCGTCCAGCGGAAAAATGCCCAAAAAACGATGGGCTATAGCCTTGGGGCGTGGGGCTGGCGAAGTTCGTCCGCCGGACTCGGAATGGGGCGAAACTTTACGTGCCCCCTCCGTGTGCCAAAAATAGGCCGCGGGCAAAGCCACGCCCAAAAACGAGCGCCCGAAGTCCGGGGCCCCAAGTTCGTCCAGCGGAAAAATGCCCAAAAAACGGGTGGGCTATAGCCTTGGGGCGTGGGGCTGGCGAAGTTCGTCCGCCGGACTCGGAATGGGGCGAAACTTTGCGTGCCCCCTCCATGTGCCAAAAATAGGCCACGGGCAATGCCGCGCCCAAAAACAAGTGCCCGAAGTCCGGGGCCCCAAGTTCGTCCAGCGGAAAAATGCCCAAAAAACGATGGGCTATAGCCTTGGGGCGTGGGGCTGGCGAAGTTTGTCCGCCGGACTCGGAATGGGGTGAAACTTTGCGTGCCCCCTCCGTGTGCCAACAATAGGCCGCGGGCAAAGCCGTGCCCAAAAACGAGTGCCCGAAGTCCGGGGCCCCAAGTTCGTCCTGCGGAAAAATGCCCAAAAAACGGGTGGGCTATAGCCTTGGGGCGTGCGGCTGGCGAAGTTCGTCCGCCGGACTCGGAATGGGGCGAAACTTTACGTGCCCCCTCCGTGTGCCAAAAATAGGCCGCGGGCAAAGCCGCGCCCAAAAATGAGCGCCCGAAGTCCGGGGACCCAAGTTCGTCCCGCGGAAAAATGCCCAAAAAACGATGGGCTATAGCCTTGGGGCGTGGGGCTGGCGAAGTTCGTCCGCCGGACTCGGAATGGGTCGAAACTTTGCGTGCCCCCTCCATGTCCAAAAAATAGGCCGCGGGCAAAGCCGCGCCCAAAAACGAGCGCCCGAAGTCCGGGGCCCCAAATTCGTCCAGCGGAAAAATGCCCAAAAAACGGGTGGGCTATAGCCTTGGGGCGTGGGGCTGGCGAAGTTCGTCCGCCGGACTCGGAATGGGGCGAAACTTTGCGTGCCCCCTCCGTGTGCCAAAAATAGGCCGCGGTCAAAGCCGCGCCCAAAAACGAGTGCCCGAAGTCTGGGGCCCCAAGTTCGTCCAGCGGAAAAATGCCCAAAAAATGGGTGGGGTATAGCCTTGGGGCGTGGGGCTGGCGAAGTTCGTCCGCCGGATTCGGAATGGGGCGAAACTTTGCGTGCCCCCTCCGTGTGCCAAAAATAGGCCGCGGGCAAAGCCGTGCCCAAAAACGAGCGCCCGAAGTCCGGGGCCCCAAGTTCGTCCAGCGGAAAAATGCCCAAAAAACGGGTGGGCTATAGCCTTGGGGCGTGGGGCCGGCGAAGTTCGTCCGCCGGACTCGGAATGGGGCGAAACTTTGCGTGCCCCCTCCGTGTGCCAAAAATAGGCCGCGGGCAAAGCCGCGCCCAAAAACGAGCGCCCGAAGTCCGGGGCCCCAAGTTCGTCCAGCGGAAAAATGCCCAAAAAACTGGTGGGCTATAGCCTTGGGACGTGGGGCGGGCGAAGTTCGTCCGCCGGACTCGGAATGGGGCGAAACTTTGCATGCCCCCTCCGTGTGCCAAAAATAGGCCGCGGGCAAAGCCGCGCCCAAAAACGAGTGCCCGAAGTCCGGGGCCCCAAGTTCAACCAGCGGAAAAATGGCCAAAAAACGGGTGGGCTATAGCCTTGGGGCGTGGGGCTGGCGAAGTTTGTCCGCCGGACTCGGAATGGGGCGAAACTTTGCGTGCCCCCTCCGTGTGCCAAAAATAGGCCGCGGGCAAACCCGCGCTCAGAAACGAGTGCCCGAAGTCCGGGGCCCCAAGTTCATCCAGCGGAAAAATGGCCAAAAAACGGGTGGGCTATAGCCTTGGGGCGTGGGGCTGGCGAAGTTTGTCCGCCGGACTCGGAATGGGGCGAAACTTTGCATGCCCCTTCCGTGTGCCAAAAATAGGCCGCGGGCAAAGCCGCGCCCAAAAACGAGCGCCCGAAGTCCGGGGATCCAAGTTCGTCCAGCGGAAAAATGCCCAAAAAACGATGGGCTATAGCCTTGGGGCGTGGGGCTGGCGAAGTTCGTCCGCCGGACTCGGAATGGGGCGAAACTTTGCATGCCCCCTCCGTGTTCCAAAAATAGGCCGCGGGCAAAGCCGCGCCCATAAACGAGCGCCCGAAGTCTGGGGCCCCAAGTTCGTCCAGCGGAAAAATGCCCAAAAAACGGGTGGGCTATAGCCTTGGGGCGTGGGGCTGGCGAAGTTCGTCCGCCGGACTCGGACTGGGGCGAAACTTTGCGTGCCCCCTCCGTGTGCCAAAAATAGGCCGCGGGCAAAGCCACGCCCAAAAACGAGTGCCCGAAGTCCGGGGCCCCAAGTTCGTCCAGCGGAAAAATGCCAAAAAAACGATGGGCTATAGCCTTGGGGTGTGTGGCTGGCGAAGTTCGTCCGTCGGACTCGGAATGGGCCGAAACTTTGCGTGCCCCCTCCGTGTGCCAAAAATAGGCTGCGGGCAAAGCCGCGCCCAAAAACGAGTGCCCGAAGTCCGGGGCCCCAAGTTCGTCCAGCGGAAAAATGCCCAAAAAACGGGTGGGCTATAGCCTTGGGACGTGGGGCGGGCGAAGTTCGTCCGCCGGACTCGGAATGGGGCGAAACTTTGCGTGCCCCCTCCGTGTGCCAAAAATAGGCCGCGGGCAGAGCCGCGCCCAAAAACGAGCGCCCAAAGTCCGGGGCCCCAAGTTCATCCAGCGGAAAAATGGCAAAAAAATGGGTGGGCTATAGCCTTGGGGCGTGGGGCTGGCGAAGTTTGTCCGCCGGACTCGGAATGGGGCGAAACTTTGCGTGCCCCCTCCGTGTGCCAAAAATAGGCCGCGGGCAAACCGGCGCCCAAAAACGAGCGCCCGAAGTCCGGGGACCCAAGTTCGTCCAGCGGAAAAATGCCCAAAAAACGATGGGCTATAGCCTTGGGGCGTGGGGCTGGCGAAGTTCGTCCGCCGGACTCGGAATGGGGCGAAACTTTGCGTGCCCCCTCCGTGTTCCAAAAATAGGCCGCGGGCAAAGCCGCGCCCATAAACGAGCGCCCGAAGTCTGGGGCCCCAAGTTCGTCCAGCGGAAAAATGCCCAAAAAACGGGTGGGCTATAGCCTTGGGGCGTGGGGCTGGCGAAGTTCGTCCGCCGGACTCGGACTGGGGCGAAACTTTGCGTGCCCCCTCCGTGTGCCAAAAATAGGCCGCGGGCAAAGCCACGCCCAAAAACGAGTGCCCGAAGTCCGGGGCCCCAAGTTCGTCCAGCGGAAAAATGCCCAAAAAACGATGGGCTATAGCCTTGGGGCGTGTTGCGGGCGAAGTTCGTCCGTCGGACTCGGAATGGGCCGAAACTTTGCGTGCCCCCTCCGTGTGCCAAAAATAGGCTGCGGGCAAAGCCGCGCCCAAAAACGAGCGCCCGAAGTCGGGGGCCCCAAGTTCGTCCAGCGGAAAAATGCCCAAAAAACGGGTGGGCTATAGCCTTGGGACGTGGGGCGGGCGAAGTTCGTCCGCCGGACTCGGAATGGGGCGAAACTTTGCGTGCCCCCTCCGTGTGCCAAAAATAGGCCGCGGGCAGAGCCGCGCCCAAAGTCCGGGGCCCCAAGTTCATCCAGCGGAAAAATGGCCAAAAAATGGGTGGGCTATAGCCTTGGGGCGTGGGGCTGGCGAAGTTTGTCCGCCGGACTCGGAATGGGGCGAAACTTTGCGTGCCCCCTCCGTGTGCCAAAAATAGGCCGCGGGCAAACCGGCGCCCAGAAACGAGCGCCCAAAGTCCGGGGCCCCAAGTTCATCCAGCGGAAAAATGGCCAAAAAACGGGTGGGCTATAGCCTTGGGGCGTGGGGCTGGCGAAGTTTGTCCGCCGGACTCGGAATGGGCCGAAACTTTGCATGCCCCCTCCGTGTGCCAAAAATAGGCCGCGGGCAAAGCCGCGCCCAAAAACGAGCGCCCGAAGTCCGGGGACCCAAGTTCGTCCAGCGGAAAAATGCCCAAAAAACGATGGGCTATAGCCTTGGGGCGTGGGTCTGGCGAAGTTCGTCCGCCGGACTCGGAATGGGGCGAAACTTTGCGTGCCCCCTCCGTGTGCCAAAAATAGGCCGCGGGCAAAGCCGCGCCCATAAACGAGCGCCTGAAGTCTGGGGCCCCAAGTTCGTCCAGCGGAAAAATGCCCAAAAAACGGGTGGGCTATAGCCTTGGGGCGTGGGGCTGGCGAAGTTCGTCCGCCGGACTCGGACTGGGGCAAAACTTTGCGTGCCCCCTCCGTGTGCCAAAAATAGGCCGCGGGCAAAGCCACGCCCAAAAACGAGTGCCCGAAGTCCGGGTCCCCAAGTTCGTCCAGCGGAAAAATGCCCAAAAAACGATGGGCTATAGCCTTGGGGCGTGGGGCTGGCGAAGTTCGTCCGTCGGACTCGGAATGGGGCGAAACTTTGCGTGCCCCCTCCGTGTGCCAAAAATAGGCCACGGCCAAAGCCGCACCCAAAAACAAGCGGCCGAAGTCCGGGGCCCCAAGTTCATCCAGCGGAAAAATGCCCAAAAAACGGGTGGGCTATAGCCTTGGGGCGTGGGGCTGGCGAAGTTCGTCCGCCGGACTCGGATTGGGGCGAAACTTTGCGTGCCCCCTCCGTGTGCCAAAAATAGGCCGTGGGCAAAGCCGCGCCCAAAAACGAGTGCCCGAAGTCCGGGGCCCCAAGTTCGTCCAGCGGAAAAATGCCCAAAAAACGATGGGCTATAGCCTTGGGCCGTGGTGCTGGCGAAGTTCATCCGCCGGACTCGTAATGGGTTGAAACATTGCGTGCCCCCTCCGTGTGCCAAAAATAGCTCGCGGGCAAAGCCGCACCCAAAAAGGAGCGCCCGAAGTCCGGGGCCCCAAGTTCGTCCAGCGGAAAAATGCCCAAAAAACGGGTGCGCTATAGCCTTGGGGTGTGCGGCTGGCGAAATTCGTCCGCCGGACTCGGAATGGGGCAAAACTTTGCGTGCCACCTCCGTGTGCCAAAAATAGGCCGCGGGCAAAGCCGCGCCCAAAAGCGAGCGCCTGAAGTCCGGGGCCCCAAGTTCGTCCAGCGGAAAAATGCCCAAAAAACGGGTGGGCTATAGCCTTGGGGCGTGGGGCCGGCGAAGTTCGTCCGCCGGACTCGGAATGGGGCGAAACTTTACGTGGCCCCTCCGTGTGCCAAAAATAGGCCGCGGGCAAAGCCGCGCCCAAAAACGAGCGCCCGAAGTCCGGGGCCCCATGTTCGTCCAGTAGAAAAATGCCCAAAAAACGATGGGCTATAGCCTTGGGCCGTGGTGCTGGCGAAGTTCGTCCGCCGGACTCGGAATGGGTTGAAACATTGCGTGCCCCCTCCGTGTGCCAAAAATAGGCCGCGGGCAAAGCCGTACCCAAAAAGGAGCGCCCGAAGTCCGGGGCCCCAAGTTCGTCCAGCGGAAAAATGCCCAAAAAACGGGTGGGCTATAGCCTTGGGGTGTGCGGCTGGCGAAGTTCGTCCGCCGGATTCGGAATGGGGAGAAACTTTGCGTGCCCCCTCCGTGTACGAAAAATAGGCCGCGGGCAAAGCCGCGCCCAAAAACGAGCACCCGAAGTCCGGGGCCCCAAGTTCGTCCAGCGGAAAAATGCCCAAAAAACGGGTGGGCTATAGCCTTGGGGCGTGGGGCTGGCGAAGTTCGTCCGCCGGACTCGGAATGGGGCGAAACTTTGCATGCCCCCTCCGTGTGCCAAAAATAGGCCGCGGACAAAGCCGCGCCCAAAAACGAGCGCCCGAAGTCTGGGGCCCCAAGTTCGTCCAGCGGAAAAATGCCCAAAAAACGATGGGCTATAGCCTTGGGGCGTGGGGTGGCGAAGTTCGTCCGCCGGACTCGGAATGGGGCGAAACTTTGCGTGCCCCCTCCGTGTGCCAAAAATAGTCCGCGGGCAAAGCCGCACCCAAAAACGAGGGCCCGAACTCCGGGGCCCCAAGTTTGTCCAGCGGAAAAATGCCCAAAAAACGGGTGGGCTATAGCCTTGGGGCGTGCGGCTGGCGAAGTTCGTCCGCCGGACTCGGAATGGGGCGAAACTTTACGTGCCCCCTCCGTGTGCCAAAAATAGGCCGCGGGAAAACCCGCGCCCAAAAAGGAGCGCCCGAAGTCCGGGGCCCCAAGTTCGTCCAGCGGAAAAATGCCCAAAAAACGATGGGCTATAGCCTTGGGGCGTGGGGCTGGCGAAGTTCGTCCGCCGGACTCGGAATGGGGCGAAACTTTACGTGCCCCCTCCGTGTGCCAAAAATAGGCCGTGGGCAAAGCCACGCCCAAAAACGAGCGCCCGAAGTCCGGGGCCCCAAGTTCGTCCAGCTGAAAAATGCCCAAAAAACGGGTGGGCTATGGCCTTGGGGCGTGGGGCTGGCGAAGTTCGTCCGCCGGACTCGGAATGGGGCGAAACTTTGCGTGCCCCCTCTATGTGCCAAAAATAGGCCGCGGGCAAAGCCGTGCCCGAAAACGAGTGCCCGAAGTCCGGGGCCCCAAGTTCGTCCAGCGGAAAAATGCCCAAAAAACGATGGGCCATAGCCTTGGGGCGTGGGGCTGGCGAAGTTCGTCCGCCGGACTCGGAATGGGGCGAAACTTTGCGTGCCCCCTCCGTGTGCCAAAAATAGGCCGCGGGCAAAGCCGCGCCCAAAAACGAGTGCCCGAAGTCCGGGGCCCCAAGTTCGTCCACCGGAAAAATGCCCAAAAAACGGGGGGGCTATAGCCTTGGGGCGTGGGGCTGGCGAAGTTCGTCCGCCAGACTCAGAATGGGACGAAACTTTGCGTGCCCCCACTGTGTGCCAAAAATAGGCCACGGGCAAAGCCGCGCCCAAAAACGAGCGCCCGAAGTCTGGGGCCCCAAGTTCGTCCAGCGGAAAAATGCCCAAAAAACGATGGGCTATAGCCTTGGGGCGTGGGGCTGGCGAAGTTCGTCCGTCGGACTCGGAATGGGGCGAAACTTTGCGTGCCCCCTCCGTGTGCCAAAAATAGGCCGCGGGCAAAGCCGCGCCCAAAAACAAGCGCCCGAAGTCCGGGGCCCCAAGTTCGTCCAGCGGAAAAATGCCCAAAAAACGGGTGGGCTATAGCCTTGGGGCGTGGGGCGTGGGGCTGGCGAAGTTCGTCCGTCGGACTCGGAATGGGGTGAAACTTTGCGTGCCCCCTCCGTGTGCCGAAAATAGGCCGCGGGCAAAGCCGCGCCCAAAAACGAGCGCCCGAAGTCCGGGGCCCCAAGTTCGTCCAGCGGAAAAATGCCCAAAAAACGGGTGGGCTATAGCCTTGGGGCGTGGGGCGGGCGAAGTTCGTCCGCCGGACTCGGAATGGGGCGAAACTTTGCGTTCCCCCTCCGTGTGCCAAAAATAGGCCGCGGACAAAGCCGCGCCCAAAAACGAGTGCCCGAAGTCTGGGGCCCCAAGTTCGTCCAGCGGAAAAATGCCCAAAAAATGGGTGGGGTATAGCCTTGGGGCGTGGGGCTGGCGAAGTTCGTCCGCCGGACTCGGAATGGGACGAAACTTTGCGTGCCCCCTCCGTGTGCCAAAAATAGGCCGCGGGCAAAGCCGCGCCCATAAACGAGCGCCCGAAGTCTGGGACCCCAAGTTCGTCCAGCGGAAAAATGCCCAAAAAACGGGTGGGCTATAGCCTTGGGGCGTGGGGCCGGCGAAGTTCGTCCGCCGGACTCGGACTGGGGCGAAACTTTGCGTGCCCCCTCCGTGTACCAAAAATAGGCCGCGGGAAAAGCCGCGCCCAAAAACGAGCGCCCGAAGTCCGGGGCCCCAAGTTCGTCCAGCGGAAAAATTCCCAAAAAACGATGGGCTATAGACTTGGGGCGTGGGGCTGGCGAAGTTCGTCCGCCGGACTCGGAATGGGGCGAAACTTTACGTGCCCCCTCCGTGTGCCAAAAATAAGCCGCGGGCAAAGCCGCGCCCATAAACGAGCGCCCGAAGTCTGGGGCCCCAAGTTCGTCCAGCGGAAAAATGCCCAAAAAACGGGTGGGCTATAGCCTTGGGGCGTGGGGCTGGCGAAGTTCGTCCGCCGGACTCGGACTGGGGCGAAACTTTGCGTGCCGCCTCCGTGTGCCAAAAATAGGCCACGGGCAAAGACGCGTCCAAAAACGAGTGCCCGAAGTCCGGGGCCCCAAGTTCGTCCAGCGGAAAAATGCCCAAAATTCGATGGGCTATAGCCTTGGGGCGTGGGGCTGGCGAAGTTCGTCCGTCGGACTCGGAATGGGGCAAAACTTTGCGTGCCCCCTCCGTGTGCCAAAAATAGACCACGGCCAAAGCCGCACCCAAAAACAAGCGGCCGAAGTCCGGGGCCCCAAGTTCATCCAGCGGAAAAATGCCCAAAAAACGGGTGGGCTATAGCCTTGGGGCGTGGGGCTGGCGAAGTTCGTCCGCCGGACTCGGAATGGGTCGAAATTTTGCGTGCCCCCTCCGTGTGCCAAAAATAGGCCGCGGGCAAAGCCGCGCCCAAAAACGAGCACCCGAAGTCTGGGGCCCCAAGTTCGTCCAGCGGAAAAATGCCCAAAAAACGATGGGCTATAGCCTTGGGGCGTGGGGCGTGGGGCTGGCGAAGTTCGTCCACCGGACTCGGAATGGGTCGAAACTTTGCGTGCCCCCTCCGTGTGCCGAAAATAGGCCGCGGGCAAAGCCGCACCCAAAAACGAGCCCCCGAAGTCCGGGGCCCCAAGTTCGTCCAGCGGAAAAATGCCCAAAAAACGGGTGGGCTATAGCCTTGGGGCGTGGGGCTGGCGAAGTTCGTCCGCCGGACTCGGAATGGGGCGAAACTTTGCGTTCCCCCTCCGTGTGCCAAAAATAGGCCGCGGACAAAGCCGCGCCCAAAAACGAGTGCCCGAAGTCTGGGGCCCCAAGTTCGTCCAGCGGAAAAATGCCCAAAAAATGGGTGGGGTATAGCCTTGGGGCGTGGGGCTGGCGAAGTTCGTCCGCCGGACTCGGAATGGGGCGAAACTTTGCGTGCCCCCTCCGTGTGCCAAAAATAGGCCGCGGGCAAAGCCGCGCCCATAAACGAGCGCCCGAAGTCTGGGACCCCAAGTTCGTCCAGCGGAAAAATGCCCAAAAAACGGGTGGGCTATAGCCTTGGGGCGTGGGGCTGGCGAAGTTCGTCCGCCGGACTCGGACTGGGGGGAAACTTTACGTGCCCCCTCCATGTACCAAAAATAGGCCGCGGGGAAAGCCGCGCCCAAAAACGAGTGCCCGAAGTCCGGGGCCCCAAGTTCGTCCAGCGGAAAAATTCCCAAAAAACGATGGGCTATAGCCTTGGGGCGTGGGGCTGGCGAAGTTCGTCCGCCGGACTCGGAATGGGCCGAAACTTTGCGTGCCCCCTCTGTGTGCCAAAAATAGGCCGCGGACAAAGCCGCACCCTAAAACGAGCGCCCGAAGTCCGGGGCCCCAAGTTCGTCCAGCGGAAAAATGCCCAAAAAACGATGGGCTATAGCCTTGGGGCGTGGGGCTGGCGAAGTTCATCCGCCGGACTCGGAATGGGGCGAAACTTTGCGTGCCCCCTCTGTGTGCCAAAAATAGGCTGCAGGCAATGCCGCGCCCAAAAACGAGCGCCCGAAGTCCGGTGCCCCAAGTTCGTCCAGCGTAAAAATGCCCAAAAAATGGGTGGGCTATATAGCCTTGGGGCGTGGGGCTGGCGAAGTTCCTCCGCCGGACTCGGAATGGGGCGAAACTTTGCGTGCCCCCTCCGTGTGCTAAAAATAGGCCGCGGGCAAAGCTGCGCCCAAAAACGAGCGCCCGAAGTCCGGGGCCCCAAGTTCGTCCAGCGGAAAAATGCCCAAACAACGGGTGGGCTATAGACTTGGGCCGTGGGGCTGGCGAAGTTCGTCCGCCGGACTCGGAATGGGGCAAACCTTTGCGTGCCCCCTCCGTGTGCCAAAAATAGGCCGCGGGCAAAGCCGCGCCCAAAAACGAGCACCCGTGTCCGGGGCCCCAAGTTCGTCCAGCGGAAAAATGCCCAAAAAACGATGGGCTATAGCCTTGGGGCGTGGGGTTGGCGAAGTTCGTCCGCCGGACTCTGAATGGGGTAAAACACTGTGTGCCCCCTCCGCGTGCTAAAAATAGGCCGCGGGCAAAGCCGTACCCAAAAACGAGCACCCGAAGTCCGGGGCCCCAAGTTCATCCAGCGGAAAAATGCCCAAAAAACGATGGGATATAGCCTTGGGGCGTGGGGCTGGCGAAGTTCCTCCGCCGGACTCGGAATGGGGCGAAACTTTGCGTGCCCCCTCCGTGTGCCAAAAATAGGCCGCGGGCAAAGCTGCGCCCAAAAACGAGCGCCCGAAGTCCGGGGCCCCAAGTTCGTCCAGCGGAAAAATGCCCAAACAACGGGTGGGCTATAGACTTGGGCCGTGGGGCTGGCGAAGTTCGTCCGCCGGACTCGGAATGGGGCAAACCTTTGCGTGCCCCCTCCGTGTGCCAAAAATAGGCCGCGGGCAAAGCCGCGCCCAAAAACGAGCACCCGTGTCCGGGGCCCCAAGTTCGTCCAGCGGAAAAATGCCCAAAAAACGATGGGCTATAGCCTTGGGGCGTGGGGTTGGCGAAGTTCGTCCGCCGGACTCTGAATGGGGTAAAACACTGTGTGCCCCCTCCGCGTGCTAAAAATAGGCCGCGGGCAAAGCCGTACCCAAAAACGAGCACCCGAAGTCCGGGGCCCCAAGTTCATCCAGCGGAAAAATGCCCAAAAAACGATGGGATATAGCCTTGGGGCGTGGGGCTGGCGAAGTTCGTCCGCCGGACTCGGAATGGGGCGAAACTTTGCGTGCCCCCTCCGTGTGCCAAAAATAGGCCGCGGGCAAAGCTGCGCCCAAAAACGAGCGCCCGAAGTCCGGGGCCCCAAGTTCGTCCAGCGGAAAAATGCCCAAACAACGGGTGGGCTATAGACTTGGGCCGTGGGGCTGGCGAAGTTCGTCCGCCGGACTCGGAATGGGGCAAAACTTTGCGTGCCCCCTCCGTGTGCCAAAAATAGGCCGCGGGCAAAGCCGCGTCCAAAAACGAGCGCCCGAAGTCCGGGGCCCGAAGTTCATCCAGAGGAAAAATGCCCAAAAAACGATGGGCTATAGCCTTGGGGCGTGGGGCTGGCGAAGTTCGTCCGCCGGACTCGGAATGGGGCGAAACTTTGCGTGCCCCCTCCGTGTGCCAAAAATAGGCCGCGGACAAAGCAGCGCCCAAAAACGAGTGCCCGAAGTCCGGGGCCCCAAGTTCGTCCAGCGGAAAAATGCCCAAAAAACGGGTGGGCTATAGCCTTGGGGCGTGGGGCGGGCGAAGTTCGTCCGCCGGACTCGGAATGGGGTGAAACTTTGCGTGCCCCCTCCGTGCGCCAAAAATAGGCCGCAGGCAAAGCCGCGCCCATAAACGAGCGCCCGAGTCCGGGGCCCCAAGTTCATCCAGCGGAAAAATGCCCAAAAAATGATGGGCTATAGCCTTGGGGCGTGGGGCTGGCGAAGTTCGTCCTCCGGACTCGGAATGGGGCGAAACTTTGCGTGCCCCCTCCGTGTGCCAAAAATAGGCCGCGGGCAAAGCCACGCCCAAAAACGAGTGCTCGAAGTCCGGGGCCCCAAGTTCTTCCAGCGGAAAAATGCCCAAAAAACGGGTGGGCTATAGCCTTGGGGCGTGGGGCTGGCGAAGTTCGTCCGCCGGACTCGGAATGGGGCGAAACTTTGCGTGCCCCCTCCGTGTGCCAAAAATAGGTTGCGGGCAAAGCCGCGCCCAAAAACGAGCGCCCGAAGTCCGGGGCCCCAAGTTCGTCCAGCGGAAAAATGCCCAAAAAACGATGGGCTATAGCCTTGGGGCGTGGGGCTGGCGAAGTTCATCCGCCGGACTCGGAATGGGGCAAAACTTTGCGTGCCCCCTCCGTGTGCCAAAAATAGGCCGCGGACAAAGCCGCGCCCAAAAACGACCGCCCGAAGTCCGGGGCCCCAAGTTCGTCCAGCGGAAAAATGCCCAAAACACGGGTGGGCTATAGCCTTCGGGCGTGGGGCGGGCGACGTTCGTCCGCCGGACTCGGAATGGGGCGAAAATTTGCGTGCCCCCTCCGTGTGCCAAAAATAGGCCGCGGGCAAAGCCACGCCCAAAAACGAGCGCCCGAAGTCCGGGGCCCCAAGTTCGTCCAGCGGAAAAATGCCCAAAAAAAGATGGGCTATAGCCTTGGGGCGTGGGGCTGGCGAAGTTCGTCCACCGGACTCGGAATGGGGCGAAACTTTGCGGCCCCCTCCGTGTGCCAAAAATAGGCTGCGGGCAAAGCCGCGCCCAAAAACGAGCACCCGAAGTCCGGGGCCCCAAGTTCGTCCAGCGGAAAAATGCCCAAAAAACGGGTGAGTTATAGCCTTGGGGCGTGGGGCTGGCGAAGTTCGTCCGCCGGACTCGGAATGGGGCGAAACTTTGCGTGCCCCCTCTGGGTGCCAAAAATAGGTTGCGGGCAAAGCCGCGCCCAAAAACGAGCGCCCGAAGTCCGGGGCCCCAAGTTCGTCCGGCGGAAAAATGCCCAAAAAACGATGAGCTATAGCCTTGGGGCGTGGGGCTGGCAAAGTTCATCCGCCGGACTCGGAATGGGGCGAAACTTTGCGTGCCCCCTCCGTGTGCCAAAAATAGGCCGCGGGCAATGCCGCGCCCAAAAACGAGTGCCCGAAATCCGGGGCCCCAAGTTCGTCCAGCGGAAAAATGCCCAAAAAACGGGTGGGCTATAGCCTTGGCGCGTGGGGCTGGCGAAGTTCGTCCGCCGGACTCGGAATGGGGCGAAACTTTGCGTGCCCCCTCCGTGTGCCAAAAATAGGCGGCGGGCAAAGCCGCACCCAAAAACGAGCGCCCGAAGTCCGGGGCCCCAAGTTCGTCCAGCGGAAAAATGCCCAAAAAACGATGGGCTATAGCCTTGGGGCGTGGGGCTGGCGAAGTTCGTCCGCCGGATTCAGAATGGGGCGAAACTTTGCGTGCCCCCTCCGTGTGCCAAAAATAGGCCGCGGGCAAAGCCGTGCCCAAAAATGAGTGCCCGAAGTCCGGGGCCCCAAGTTCGTCCAGCGGAAAAATGCCCAAAAAATGGGTGGGCTATAGCCTTGGGGCGTGGGGCTGGCGAACTTCGTCCGCCGGATTCGGAATGGGGCGAAACTTTGCGTGCCCCCTCCGTGTGCCAAAAATAGGCCGCGGGCAAAGCCGCACCCAAAAACGAGCGCCCGAAGTCCGGGGCCCCAAGTTCATCCTGCGGAAAAATGCCCAAAAAACGATGGGCTATAGCCTTGGGCCGTGGGGCTGGCGAAGTTCGTCCGCCGGACTCGGAATGGGGCGAAACTTGGCGTGGCCCCTCCGTGTGCCAAAAATAGGCCGCGGGCAAAGCCGCGCCCAAAAACGAGCGCCCGAAGTCCGGGGCCCCAAGTTTGTCCAGCGGAAAAATGCCCAAAAAACGGGTGGGCTATAGCCTTGGGGCGTGGGGCTGGCGAAGTTCGTCCGCCGGACTCGGAATGGGACAAAACTTTGCGTGCCCACTCCGTGTGCCAAAAATAGGACGCGGGCAAAGCCGCGCCCAAAAACGAGCGCCCGAAGTCCGGGGCCCCAAGTTCGTCCAGCGGAAAAATGCCCAAAAAACGATGGGCTATAGCCTTGGGGCGTGGGGCTGGCGAAGTTCGTCCGCCGGATTCAGAATGAGGCGAAACTTTGCGTGCCCCCTCCGTGTGCCAAAAATAGGCCGCGGGCAAAGCCGTGCCCAAAAACGAGTGCCCGAAGTCCGGGGCCCCAAGTTCGTCCAGCGGAAAAATGCCCAAAAAATGGGTGGGCTATAGCCTTGGGGCGTGGGGCTGGCGAACTTCGTCCGCCGGATTCAGAATGGGGCGAAACTTTGCGTGCCCCCTCCGTGTGCCAAAAATAGGCCGCGGGCAAAGCCGCACCCAAAAACGAGCGCCCGAAGTCCGGGGCCCCAAGTTCATCCTGCGGAAAAATGCCCAAAAAACGATGAGCTATAGCCTTGGGGCGTGGGGCTGGCAAAGTTCATCCGCCGGACTCGGAATGGGGCGAAACTTAGCGTGCCCCCTCCGTGTGCCAAAAATAGGCCGCGGCCAATGCCGCGCCCAAAAACGAGCGCCCGAAATCCGGGGCCCCAAGTTCGTCCAGCGGAAAAATGCCCAAAAAACAGGTGGGCTATAGCCTTGGCGCGTGGGGCTGGCGAAGTTCGTCCGCCGGACTCGGAATGGGACAAAACTTTGCGTGCCCACTCCGTGTGCCAAAAATAGGACGCGGGCAAAGCCGCGTCCAAAAACGAGCGCCCGAAGTCCGGGGCCCCAAGTTCATCCAGCGGAAAAATGCCCAAAAAACGATGGGCTACAGCCTTGGGGCGTGGGGCTGGCGAAGTTCGTCCGCCGGACTCGGAATGGGGCGAAACTTTGCGTGCCCCCGTGCCCCCTCTGTGTGCCAAAAATAGGCCACGGGCAAAGCCGCGCCCAAAAACGAGCGCCCGAAGTCCGGGGCCCCAAGTTCGTCCAGCGGAAAAATGCCCAAAAAACGGGTAGGCTATAGCCTTAGGGCGTGGGGCTGGCGAAGTTCGTCCGTTGGACTCGGAATGGGGTAAAACACTGTGTGCCCCCTCCGTGTGCCAAAAATAGGCCGCGGGCAAAGCCGTACCCAAAAACGAGCGCCCGAAGTCCGGGGCCCCAAGTTCATCCAGCGGAAAAATGCCCAAAAAACGATGGGATATAGCCTTGGGGCGTGGGGCTGGCGAAGTTCGTCCGCCGGACTCGGAATGGGGCGAAACTTTGCGTGCCCCCTCCGTGTGCCAAAAATAGGCCGCGGGCAAAGCCGCGCCCAAAAACGAGCGCCCGAAGTCCGGGGCCCCAAGTTCGTCCAGCGGAAAAATGCCCAAACAACGGGTGGGCTATAGACTTGGGGCGTGGGGCTGGCGAAGTTCGTCCGCCGGACTCGGAATGGGGCAAAATTTTGCGTGCCCCCTCCGTGTGCCAAAAATAGGCCGCGGGCAAAGCCGCGTCCAAAAACGAGAGCCCGAAGTCCGGGGCCCGAAGTTCATCCAGAGGAAAAATGCCCAAAAAACGATGGGCTATAGCCTTGGGGCGTGGGGCTGGCGAAGTTCGTCCGCCGGACTCGGAATGGGGCGAAACTTTGCGTGCCCCCTCCGTGTGCCAAAAATAGGCCGCGGGCAAAGCAGCGCCCAAAAACGAGCGCCCGAAGTCCGGGGCCCCAAGTTCGTCCAGCGGAAAAATGCCCAAAAAACGGGTGGGCTATAGCCTTGGGGCGTGGGGCGGGCGAAGTTCGTCCGCCGGACTCGGAATGGGGTGAAACTTTGCGTGCCCGCTCCGTGTGCCAAAAATAGGCCGCGGGCAAAGCCGCGCCCATAAACGAGCGCCCGAGTCCGGGGCCCCAAGTTCATCCAGCGGAAAAATGCCCAAAAAATGATGGGCTATAGCCTTGGGGCGTGGGGCTGGCGAAGTTCGTCCTCCGGACTCGGAATGGGGCGAAACTTTGCGTGCCCCCTCCGTGTGCCAAAAATAGGCCGCGGGCAAAGCCACGCCCAAAAACGAGTGCTCGAAGTCCGGGGCCCCAAGTTCGTCCAGCGGAAAAATGCCCAAAAAACGGGTGGGCTATAGCCTTGGGGCGTGGGGCTGGCGAAGTTCGTCCGCCGGACTCGGAATGGGACGAAACTTTGCGTGCCCCCTCCGTGTGCCAAAAATTGGCCGCGGACAAAGCCGCGCCCAAAAACGAGCGTCCGAAGTCCGGGGCCCCAAGTTCGTCCAGCGGAAAAATGCCCAAAAAACGATGGGCTATAGCCTTGGGGCGTGGGGCTGGCGAAGTTCGTCCGCCGGACTCGGAATGGGGCGAAACTTTGCGTGCCCCCTCCGTATGCCAAAAATAGGCCGCGGGCAAAGCCGCGCCCAAAAACGAGTGCCCGAAGTCCGGGGCCCCAAGTTCGTCCAGCGGAAAAATGCCAAAAAACGATGGGCTATAGCCTTGGGGCGTGGGGCTGGCGAAGTTCGTCCGCCGGACTCGGAATGGGGCGAAACTTTGCGTGCCCCCTCCGTGTGCCAAAAATAGGCCGCGGGCAAAGCCACGCCCAAAAACGAGCGCCTGAAGTCCGGGGCCCCAAGTTCGTCCAGCGGAAAAATGCCCAAAAAACGGGTGGGCTATAGCCTTGGGGCGTGGGGCTGGCGAAGTTCGTCCGCCGGACTCGGAATGGGGTGAAACTTTGCGTGCCCCCTCCGTGTGCCAAAAATAGGCCGCGGGCAAAGCCGCGTCCAAAAACGAGAGCCCGAAGTCCGGGGCCCGAAGTTCATCCAGAGGAAAAATGCCCAAAAAACGATGGGCTATAGCCTTGGGGCGTGGGGCTGGCGAAGTTCGTCCGCCGGACTCGGAATGGGGCGAAACTTTGCGTGCCCCCTCCGTGTGCCAAAAATAGGCCGCGGGCAAAGCAGCGCCGAAAAACGAGCGCCCGAAGTCCGGGGCCCCAAGTTCGTCCAGCGGAAAAATGCCCAAAAAACGGGTGGGCTATAGCCTTGGGGCGTGGGGCGGGCGAAGTTCGTCCGCTGGACTCGGAATGGGGTGAAACTTTGCGTGCCCCCTCCGTGTGCCAAAAATAGGCCGCGGGCAAAGCCGCGCCCATAAACGAGCGCCCGAGTCCGGGGCCCCAAGTTCATCCAGCGGAAAAATGCCCAAAAAATGATGGGCTATAGCCTTGGGGCGTGGGGCTGGCGAAGTTCGTCCTCCGGACTCGGAATGGGGCGAAACTTTGCGTGCCCCCTCCGTGTGCCAAATATAGGCCGCGGGCAAAGCCACGCCCAAAAACGAGTGCTCGAAGTCCGGGGCCCCAAGTTCGTCCAGCGGAAAAATGCCCAAAAAACGGGTGGGCTATAGCCTTGGGGCGTGGGGCTGGCGAAGTTCGTCCGCCGGACTCGGAATGGGACGAAACTTTGCGTGCCCCCTCCGTGTGCCAAAAATAGGCTGCGGACAAAGCCGCGCCCAAAAACGAGCGTCCGAAGTCCGGGGCCCCAAGTTCGTCCAGCGGAAAAATGCCCAAAAAACGATGGGCTATAGCCTTGGGGCGTGGGGCTGGCGAAGTTCGTCCGCCGGACTCGGAATGGGGCGAAACTTTGCGTGCCCCCTCCGTATGCCAAAAATAGGCCGCGGGCAAAGCCGCGCCCAAAAACGAGTGCCCGAAGTCCGGGGCCCCAAGTTCGTCCAGCGGAAAAATGCCAAAAAACGGGTGGGCTATAGCCTTGGGGCGTGGGGCTGGCGAAGTTCGTCCGCCGGACTCGGAATGGGGTGAAACTTTGCGTGCCCCCTCCGTGTGCCAAAAATAGGCCGCGGGCAAAGCCGTGCCCAAAAACGAGCGCCCGAAATCCGGGGCCCCAAGTTCGTCCAGCGGAAAAATGCCTAAAAAATGATGGGCTATAGCCTTGGGGCGTGGGGCTGGCGAAGATCGTCCGCCGGACTCGGAATGGGGCGAAACTTTGCGTGCCCCCTCCGTGTGCCAAAAATAGGCCGCGGGCAAAGCAGCGCCCAAAAACGAGCGCCCGAAGTCTGGGGCCCCAAGTTCGTCCAGCGGAAAAATGCCCAAAAAACGGGTGGGCTATAGCCTTGGGGCGTGGGGCTGGCGAAGTTTGTCCGCCGGACTCGGAATGGGGCGAAACTTTGCGTGCCCCCTCTGTGTGCCAAAAATAGGCCGCGGCCAAAACCGCGCCCATAAACGAGCGCCAGAGTCCGGGGCCCCAAGTTCGTCCAGCGGAAAAATGCCCAAAAAACGATGGGCTATAGCCTTGGGGCGTGGGGCTGGCGAAGTTCGTCCGCTGGACTCAGAATGGGGCGAAATTTTGCGTGCCCCCTCCGTGTACCAAAAATAGGACGCGGGCAAAGCCGCGCCCAAAAACGAGCGCCCGAAGCCCGGGGCCCATAGTTCGTCCAGCGTAAAAATGCCCAAAAAATGGGTGGGCTATATAGCCTTGGGGCGTGGGGCTGGCGAAGTTCCTCCGCCGGACTCGGAATGGGGAGAACCTTTGCGTGCCCCCTCCGTGTGCCAAAAATAGGCCGCGGGCAAAGCCGCGCCCAAAAACGAGCACCCGTGTCTGGGGCCCCAAGTTCGTCCAGCGGAAAAATGCCCAAAAAACGATGGGCTATAGCCTTGGGGCGTGGGGTTGGCGAAGTTCGTCCGCCGGACTCGGAATGGGGCGAAACTTTGCGTGCCCCCTCCGTGTGCCAAAAATAGGCCGCGGGCAAAGCCACGCCCAAAAACGAGCGCCTGAAGTCCGGGGCCCCAAGTTCGTCCAGCGGAAAAATGCACAAAAAACGGGTGGGCTATAGCCTTGGGGCGTGGGGCTGGCGAAGTTCGTCCGCCGGACTCGGAATGGGGTGAAACTTTGCGTGCCCCCTCCGTGTGCCAAAAATAGGCTGCGGGCAAAGCCGCGTCCAAAAACGAGAGCCCGAAGTCCGGGGCCCGAAGTTCATCCAGAGGAAAAATGCCCAAAAAACGATGGGCTATAGCCTTGGGGCGTGGGGCTGGCGAAGTTCGTCCACCGGACTCGGAATGGGGCGAAACTTTGCGTGCCCCCTCCGTGTGCCAAAAATAGGCCGCGGGCAAAGCAGCGCCCAAAAACGAGCGCCCGAAGTCCGGGGCCCCAAGTTCGTCCAGCGGAAAAATGCCCAAAAAACGATGGGCTATAGCCTTGGGGCGTGGGGTTGGCGAAGTTCGTCCGCCGGACTCGGAATGGGGTGAAACTTTGCGTGCCCCCTCCGTGTGCCAAAAATAGGCCGCGGGCAAAGCCACGCCCAAAAACGAGCGCCTGAAGTCCGGGGCCCCAAGTTCGTCCAGCGGAAAAATGCCCAAAAAACGGGTGGGCTATAGCCTTGGGGCGTGGGGCTGGCGAAGTTCGTCCGCCGGACTCGGAATGGGGTGAAACTTTGCGTGCCCCCTCCGTGTGCCAAAAATAGGCCGCGGGCAAAGCCGCGTCCAAAAACGAGAGCCCGAAGTCCGGGGCCCGAAGTTCATCCAGAGGAAAAATGCCCAAAACACGATGGGCTATAGCCTTGGGGCGTGGGGCTGGCGAAGTTCGTCCGCCGGACTCGGAATGGGGCGAAACTTTGCGTGCCCCCTCCGTGTGCCAAAAATAGGCCGCGGGCAAAGCAGCGCCCAAAAACGAGCGCCCGAAGTCCGGGGCCCCAAGTTCGTCCAGCGGAAAAATGCCCAAAAAATGGGTGGGCTATAGCCTTGGGGCGTGGGGCGGGCGAAGTTCGTCCGCCGGACTCGGAATGGGGTGAAACTTTGCGTGCCCCCTCCGTGTGCCAAAAATAGGCCGCGGGCAAAGCCGCGCCCATAAACGAGCGCCCGAGTCCGGGGCCCCAAGTTCATCCAGCGGAAAAATGCCCAAAAAATGATGGGCTATAGCCTTGGGGCGTGGGGCTGGCGAAGTTCGTCCTCCGGACTCGGAATGGGGCGAAACTTTGCGTGCCCCCTCCGTGTGCCAAAAATAGGCCGCGGGCAAAGCCACGCCCAAAAACGAGTGCTCGAAGTCCGGGGCCCCAAGTTCGTCCAGCGGAAAAATGCCCAAAAAATGGGTGGGCTATAGCCTTGGGGCGTGGGGCTGGCGAAGTTCGTCCGCCGGACTCGGAATGGGACGAAACTTTGCGTGCCCCCTCCGTGTGCCAAAAATAGGCCGCGGACAAAGCCGCGCCCAAAAACGAGCGTCCGAAGTCCGGGGCCCCAAGTTCGTCCAGCGGAAAAATGCCCAAAAAACGATGGGCTATAGCCTTGGGGCGTGGGGCTGGCAAAGTTCGTCCGCCGGACTCGGAATGGGGCGAAACTTTGCGTGCCCCCTCCGTGTGCCAAAAATAGGCCTCGGGCAATGCCGCGCCAAAAAACGAGTGCCCGAAGTCCGGGGCCCCAAGTTCGTCCAGCGGAAAAATGCCCAAAAAACGGGTGGGCTATAGCCTTGGGGCGTGCGGCTGGCGAAGTTCGTCCGCCGGACTCGGAATGGGGCGAAACTTTGCGTGCCCCCTCCGTGTGCCAAAAATAGGCCGCGGGCAAAGCCGCGCCCAAAAACGAGCGCCCGAAGTCCGGGGCCCCAAGTTGGTCTTGCGGAAAAATGCCCAAAAAACGATGGGCTATAGCCTTGGGGCGTGGGGCTGGCGAAGTTCATCCGCCGGACTCGGAATGGGGCGAAACTTTGCGTGCCCCCTCCGTGTGCCAAAAATAGGCCGCGGGCAAAGCCGCGCCCAAAAACGAGCGCCCGAAGTCCGGGGCCCCAAGTTCGTCCAGCGGAAAAATGCCCAAAAAACGGGTGGGCTATAGCCTTGGGGCGTGCGGCTGGCGAAGTTCGTCCGCCGGACTCGGAATGGGGAAAAACTTTGCGTGCCCCCTCCGTGTGCCAAAAATAGGCCGCGGACAAAGCCGTACCCAAAAACGATCGCCCGAAGTCCGGGGCCCCAAGTTCGTCCTGCGGAAAAATGCCCAAAAAACGATGGGCTATAGCGTTGGGGCGTGGGGCTGGCGAAGTTCGTCCGCCGGACTCGGAATGGGGCGAAACTTTGCGTGCCCCCTCCGTGTGCCAAAAATAGGCCGCGGGCAAAGCCGCACCCAAAAACGAGCGCCCGAAGTCCGGGGCCCCAAGTTCGTCCAGCGGAAAAATGCCCAAAAAACGGGTGGGCTATAGCCTTGGGGCGTGGGGCTGGCGAAGTTCGTCCGCTGGAATCGGAATGGGGCGAAACTTTGCGTGCCCCCTCCGTGTGCCAAAAATAGGCCGCGGCCAAAGCCGCACCCAAAAACGGGCACCCGAAGTCCGGGGCCCCAAGTTCGTCCTGCGGAAAATTGCCCAAAAAACGATGGCCTATAGCCTTGGGGCGTGGGGCTGGCGAAGTTCGTCCGCCGGACTCGGAATGGGGCGAAATTTTGCGTGCCCCTGCCGTGTGCCAAAAAAAGGCCGCGGACAAAGCCGCGCCCAAAAACGAGCGCCCAAAGTCCGGGGCCCCAAGTTCGTCCAGCGGAAAAATGCCCAAAAAACGGGTGGGCTATAGCCTTGGGGCGTGGGGCTGGCGAAGTTCGTCCGCCGGAATCGGAATGGGGCGAAACTTTGCGTGCCCCCTCCGTGTGCCAAAAATAGGCCGCGGCCAAAGCCGCGCCCAAAAACGAGCACCCGAAGTCCGGGGCCCCAAGTTCGTCCTGCGGAAAAATGCCCAAAAAACGATGGGCTATAGCCTTGGGGCGTGGGGCTGGCGAAGTTCGTCCGCCGGACTCGGAATGGGGCGAAATTTTGCGTGCCCCTGCCGTGTGCAAAAAAAAGGCCGCGGACAAAGCCGCGCCCAAAAACGAGCGCCCGAAGTCCGGAGCCCCAAGTTCGTCCAGCGGAAAAATGCCCAAAAAACTGGTGGGCTATAGCCTTGGGGCGTGGGGCTGGCGAAGTTCGTCCGCCGGACTCGGAATGGGGCGAAATTTGCGTGCCCCCTCCGTGTGCCAAAAATAGGCCGCGGGCAAACCCGCGCCCAAAAACGAGCGCCCGAAGTCCAGGGCCCCAAGTTCGTCCCGCGGAAGAATGCCCAAAAAACGGGTGGGCTATAGCCTTGGGGCGTGGGGCTGGCGAAGTTCGTCCGCCGGCCTCGGAATGGGGCGAAATTTTGCGTGCCCCTGCCGTGTGCCAAAAAAAGGCCGCGGACAAAGCCGCGCCCAAAAACGAGCGCCCAAAGTCCGGGGCCCCAAGTTCGTCGAGCGGAAAAATGCCCAAAAAACTGGTGGGCTATAGCCTTGGGGCGTGGGGCTGGCGAAGTTCGTCCGCCGGAATCGGAATGGGGCGAAACTTTGCGTGCCCCCTCCGTGTGCCAAAAATAGGCCGCGGCCAAAGCCGCGCCCAAAAACGAGCACCCGAAGTCCGGGGCCCCAAGTTCGTCCTGCGGAAAAATGCCCAAAAAACGATGGGCTATAGCCTTGGGGCGTGGGGCTGGCGAAGTTCGTCCGCCGGACTCGGAATGGGGCGAAATTTTGCGTGCCCCTGCCGTGTGCCAAAAAAAGGCCGCGGACAAAGCCGCGCCCAAAAACGAGCACCCGAAGTCCGGAGCCCCAAGTTCGTCGAGCGGAAAAATGCCCAAAAAACTGGTGGGCTATAGCCTTGGGGCGTGGGGCTGGCGAAGTTCGTCCGCCGGACTCGGAATGGGGCGAAATTTACGTGCCCCCTCCGTGTGCCAAAAATAGGCCGCGGGCAAACCCGCGACCAAAAACGAGCGCCCGAAGTCCGGGGCCCCAAGTTCGTCCCGCGGAAGAATGCCCAAAAAACGGGTGGGCTATAGCCTTGGGGCGTGGGGCTGGCGAAGTTCGTCCGCCGGCCTCGGAATGGGGCGAAACTTTGCGTGCCCCCTCCGTGTGCCAAAAATAGGCCGCGGGAAAAGCCGCGCCCGAAAACGAGCGCCCGAAGTCTGGGGCCCCAAGTTCGTCCAGCGGAAAAATGCCCAAAAAACGATGGGCTATAGCCTTGGGGCGTGGGGCTGGCGAAGTTCGTCCGCGGGACTCGGAATGGGGCGAAACTTTGCGTGCCCCCTCCTGTGCCAAAAATAGGCCGCGGGCAAAGCCGCGCCCAAAAACGAGCGCCCGAAGTCCGGGGCCCCAAGTTCGTCCAGCGGAAAAATGCCCAAAAAATGGGTGGGCTATAGATTTGGGGCGTGGGGCTGGCGAAGTTCGTCCGCCGGACTCGGAATGGGGCGAAACTTTGCGTGCCCCCTCCGTGTGCCAAAAATAGGCCGCGGGCAAAGCCGCGCCCAAAAACGAGCGCCCGAAGTCCGGGGCCCCAAGTTCGTCCAGCGGAAAAATGCCGAAAAAACGATGGGCTATAGCCTTAGGGCGTGGGGCTGGCGAAGTTCGTCCGCCGGACTCGGAATGGGGCGAAACTTTGCGTGTCCCCTCCGTGTGCCAAAAATAGGCCGCGGGCAAAGCCGCGCCCAAAAACGAGCGCCCGATGTATGGGGCCCCAAGTTCGTCCAGCGGAAAAATGCCCGAAAAACGGGTGGGTTATAGCTTTGGGGCGTGGGGCTGGCGAAGTTCGTCCGCCGAACTCGGAATGGGGCGAAACTTTGCGTGCCCCCTCCGTGTGCCAAAAATAGGCCGCGGGCAAAGCCGCGCCCAAAAACGAGCGCCCGATGTATGGGGCCCCAAGTTCGTCCAGCGGAAAAATGCCCGAAAAACGGGTGGGTTATAGCTTTGGGGCGTGGGGCTGGCGAAGTTCGTCCGCCGAACTCGGAATGGGGCGAAACTTTGCGTGCCCCCTCCGTGTGCCAAAAATAGGCCGCGGGCAAAGCCGCGCCCGAAAACGAGCGCCCGAAGTCTGGGGCCCCAAGTTCGTCCGGCGGAAAAATGCCCAGAAAACGATGGGCTATAGCCTTGGGGCGTGGGGCTGGCGAAGTTCGTCCGCCGGATTCAGAATGGGGCGAAGCTTTGCGTGCCCCCTCCATGTGCCAAAAATAGGCCGCGGGCAAAGCCGCGCCCAAAAATGAGCACCCGAAGTCCGGGGCCCCAAGTTCGTCCAGCGGAAAAATGCCCAAAAAACGGGTGGGCTATAGCCTTGGGGCGTGCGGCTGGCGAAGTTCGTCCGCCGGACTCGGAATGGGGCGAAACTTTGCGTGCCCCCTCCGTGTGCCAAAAATAGGCCGCGGGCAAAGCCGTGCCCAAAAACGAACGCCCGAAGTCCGGGGTCCCAAGTTCGTCCAGCGGAAAAATTTCCAAAAAACGATGGGCTATAGCCTGGGGGAGTGGGGCTGGCGAAGTTCATCCGCCGGACTCGGAATGGGGTAAAACTTTGCGTGCCCCCTCTGTGTGCCAAAAATAGGCCGCGGACAAAGCCGCGCCCAAAAACGAGCACCCGAAGTCCGGGGCCCCAAGTTCGTCCCGCGGAAGAATGCCCAAAAAACGGGTGGGCTATAGCCTTGGGGCGTGGGGCTGGCGAAGTTCGTCCGCCGGCCTCGGAATGGAGCAAAACTTTGCGTACCCCCTCCGTGTGCCAAAAATAGGCCGCGGGCAAAGCCGCGCCCAAAAAACGAGCGCCCGAAGTCCGGGGCCCCAAGTTCGTCCAGCGGAAAAATGCCCAAAAAACGATGGGCTATAGCCTTGGGGCGTGGGGCTGGCGAAGTTCGTCCGCCGGACTCGGAATGGGGCGAAACTTTGCGTGCCCCCTCCGTGTGCCAAAAATAGGCCGCGGGTAAACTCGCGCCCAAAAACGAGCTCCCGAAGTCCGGGGCCCCATGTTCGTACAGCGGAAAAATACCCAAAAAACGGGTGGGCTATAGCCTTGGGGCGTGGGGCTGGCGAAGTTCGTCCACCGGACTCGGAATGGGGCGAAACTGTGCGTGCCCCCGCCGTGTGCCAAAAATAGGCCAGGGGCAAAGCCGCGCCGAAAAACGAGCGCACGAAGTCCGGGGCCCCAAGTTCGTCCAGCAGAAAAATGCCCAAAAAACAATGGGCTATAGCCTTGGGGCGTGGGGCTGGCGAAGTTCGTCCGCGGGACTCGGAATGGGGCGAAACTTTGCGTGCCCCCTCCTGTGCCAAAAATAGGCCGCGGGCAAAGCCGCGCCCGAAAACGAGCGCCCGAAGTCCGGGGCCCCAAGTTCGTCCAGCGGAAAAATGCCCAAAAAATGGGTGGGCTATAGATTTGGGGCGTGGGGCTGGCGAAGTTCGTCCGCCGGACTCGGAATGGGGCGAAACTTTGCGTGCCCCCTCCGTGTGCCAAAAATAGGCCACGGGCAAAGCCGCGCCCAAAAACGAGCGCCCGAAGTCCGGGGCCCCAAGTTCATCCAGCGGAAAAATGCCGAAAAAACGATGGGCTATAGCCTTGGGGCGTGGGGCTGGCGAAGTTCGTCCGCCGGACTCGGAATGGGGCGAAACTTTGCGTGTCCCCTCCGTGCGCCAAAAATAGGCCGCGGGCAAAGCCGCGCCCAAAAACGAGCGCCCGATGTATGGGGCCCCAAGTTCGTCCAGCGGAAAAATGCCCGAAAAACGGGTGGGTTATAGCTTTGGGGCGCGGGGCGGGCGAAGTTCGTCCGCCGAACTCGGAATGGGGCGAAACTTTGCGTGCCCCCTCCGTGTGCCAAAAATAGGCCGCGGGCAAAGCCGCGCCCGAAAACGAGCGCCCAAAGTCTGGGGCCCCAAGTTCGTCCAGCGGAAAAATGCCCAAAAAACGATGGGCTATAGCGTTGGGGCGTGGGGCTGGCGAAGTTCGTCCGCCGGACTCGGAATGGGGCGAAACTTTGCGTGCCCCCTCCGTGTGCCAAAAATAGGCCGCGGGCAAAACCGCGCCCAAAAACGAGTGCCCGAAATCCGGGGCCCCAAGTTCGTCCAGCGGAAAAATGCCCAAAAAACGGGTGGGCTATAGCCTTGGGGCGTGGGGCTGGCGAAGTTCGTCCGCCGGACTCGGAATGGGGTGAAACTTTGCTTGCCCCCTCCGTGTGCCAAAAAAAGGCCGCGGGCAAAGCCGCGCACAAAAACGAGCGCCCTAAGTCCGGGGCCCCATGTTCGTCCAGCGGAAAAATGCCGAAAAAACGATGGGCTATAGCTTGGGGCGTGGGGCTGGCGAAGTTCATCCGCCGGACTCGGAATGGGGCGAAACTTTGCGTGTCCCCTCCGTGTGCCAAAAATAGGCCGCGGGCAAAGCCGCGCCCAAAAACGAGCACCCGATGTATGTGGCCCCAAGTTCGTCCAGCGGAAAAATGCCCAAAAAACGGGTGGGTTATAGCTTTGGGGCGTGGGGCTGGCGAAGTTCGTCCGCCGGACTCGGAATGGGGCGAAACTTTGCGTGCCCCCTCCGTGTGCCAAAAATAGGCCGCGGGCAAAGCCGCGCCCAAAAACGAGCGCCCGAAGTCTTGGGCCCCAAGTTCGTCCAGCGGAAAAATGCCCAAAAAACGATGGGCTATAGCGTTGGGGCGTGGGGCTGGCGAAGTTCGTCCGCCGGACTCGGAATGGGGCGAAACTTTGCGTGCCCCCTCCGTGTGCCAAAAATAGGCCGCGGGCAAAGCCGCGCCCAAAAACGAGCGCCCGAAGTCCGGGGCCCCAAGTTCGTCCAGCGGAAAAATGCCCAAAAAATGGGTGGGCTATAGATTTGGGGCGTGGGGCTGGCGAAGTTCGTACGCCAGACTCGGAATGGGGCGAAACTTTGCGTGCCCCCTCCGCGTACCAAAAATAGGCCGCGGGCAAAGCCGCACCCAAAAACGAGCGCCCGAAGTCCGGGGCCCCAAGTTCGTCCAGCGGAAAAATGCCGAAAAAACGATGGGCTATAGCCTTGGGGCGTGGGGCTGGCGAAGTTCGTCCGCCGGACTCGGAATGGGGCGAAACTTTGCGTGTCCCCTCCGTGTGCCAAAAATAGGCCGCGGGCAAAGCCGCGCCCAAAAACGAGTGCCCGATGTATGGGGCCCCAAGTTCTTCCAGCGGAAAAATGCCCAAAAAACGATGGGCTATAGCGTTGGGGCGTGGGGCTGGCGAAGTTCGTCCGCCGGACTCGGAATGGGGCGAAACTTTGCGTGCCCCCTCCGTGTGCCAAAAATAGGCCACGGGCAAAACCGCGCCCAAAAACGAGTGCCCGAAATCCGGGGCCCCAAGTTCGTCCAGCGGAAAAATGCCCAAAAAACGGGTGGGCTATAGCCTTGGGGCGTGGGGCTGGCGAACTTCGTCCGCCGGACTCGGAATGGGGCGAAACTTTGCTTGCCCCCTCCGTGTGCCAAAAATAAGCCGCGGGCAAAGCCGCGCACAAAAACGAGCGCCCTAAGTCCGGGGCCCCATGTTCGTCCAGCGGAAAAATGCCCAAAAAACGATGGGCTATAGCGTTGGGGCGAGGGGCTGGTGAAGTTCGTCCGCCGGACTCGGAATGGGGCGAAGCTTTGCGTGCCCCCTCCATGTGCCAAAAATAGGCCGCGGGCAAAGCCGCACCCAAAAATGAGCACCCGAAGTCCGGGGCCCCAAGTTCGTCCAGCGGAAAAATGCCCAAAAAACGATGGGCTATAGCCTTGGGGCGTGGGGCTGGCGAAGTTCATCCGCCGGACTCGGAATGGGGCGAAACTTTGCGTGCCCCCTCCGTGTGCCGAAAATAGGCCGCGGGCAAAGCCGCGCCCAAAAACGAGTGCCCGAAGTCCGGGGCCCCAAGTTCGTCCAGCGGAAAAATGCCCAAAAAACGGGTGGGCTATAGCCTTGGGGCGTGCGGCTAGTGAAGTTCGTCCGCCGGATTCGGAATGGGGCGAAACTTTGCGTGCCCCCTCCGTGTGCCAAAAATAGGCCGCGGACAAAGCCGTACCCAAAAACGAACGCCCGAAGTCCGGGGCCCCAAGTTCGTCCTGCGGAAAAATGCCCAAAAAACGATGGGCGATAGCCTTGGGGCGTGGGGCTGGCGAAGTTCGTCCGCCGGACTCGGAATGGGGCGAAACTTTGCGTGCCCCCTCCGTGTGCCAAAAATAGGCCGCGGGCAAAACCGCGCCCATAAACGAGCGCCCGAAGTCCGGGGCCCCAAGTTCGTCCAGCGGAAAAATGCCCAAAAAACGGGTGGGCTATAGCCTTGGGGCGTGGGGCTGGCGAAGTTCGTCCGCCGGAATCGGAATGGGGCGAAACTTTGCGTGCCCCCTCCGTGTGCCAAAAATAGGCTGCGGCCAAAGCCGCGCCCAAAAACGAGCACCCGAAGTCCGGGGCCCCAAGTTCGTCCTGCGGAAAAATGCCCAAAAAATGATGGGCTATAGCCTTGGTGCGTGGGGCTGGCGAAGTTCGTCCGCCGGACTCGGAATGGGGCGAAATTTTGCGTGCCCCTGCCGTGTGCCAAAAAAAGGCCGCGGCCAAAGCCGCGCCCAAAAACGAGCGCCCGAAGTCCGGGGCCCCAAGTTCGTCCAGCGGAAAAATGCCCAAAAAACGAGTGGGCTATAGCCTTGGGGCGTGGGGCCGGCGAAGTTCGTCCGCCTGACTCGGAATGGGGTGAAACATTGCGTGCCCCCTCCGTGTGCCAAAAATAGGCCGCGGGCAAAGCCGCGCCCAAAAACGACCGCCCGAAGTCCGGGGCCCCAAGTTCGTCCTGCGGAAAAATGCCCAAAAAACGATGGGCTATAGCCTTGGGGCGTGGGGCTGGCGAAGTTCGTCCGGCGGACTCGGAATGGGGCGACACTTTGCTTGCCCCCCCCTCCCCCCCCCCCCTCCCCCCCCACCGTGTGACAAAAATAGGCCGCGGGCAAAGCCGCGCCCAAAAACGAGCGCCCGCAGTCCGGGGCCCCAAGTTCGTCCAGCGGAAAAATGCCCAAAAAATGGGTGGGCTATAGCCTTGGGGCGTGGGGCTGGCGAAGTTCGTCCGCCGGACTCGGAATGGGGCGAAACTTTGCGTGCCCCCTCCGTGTGGCAAAAAAAGGCCGCGGGCAAAGCCGCGCCCAAAAACGAGCGCCCGAAGTCCGGGGCCCCAAGTTCGTCCAGCGGAAAAATGCCCAAAAAACGGGTGGGCTATAGCCTTGGGGCGTGGGGCTGGCGAAGTTCGTCCGCCGGACTCGGAATGGGGCGAAACTTTGCGTGCCCCCTCCGTGTGCCAAAAATAGGCCGCGGTCAAAGCCGCGCCCAAAAACGAGCGCCCGAAGTCCGGGGCCCCAAGTTCGTCCAGCGGAAAAATGCCCAAAAAACGATGGGCTATAGCCTTGGGGCGTGGGGCTGGCGAAGTTCGTTCGCCGGACTCGGCATGGGGCGAAACTTTGCGTGCTCCCTCCGTGTGCCAAAAATAGGCCGCGGGCAAAGCCGCGCCCAAAAACGAGCGCCCGAAGTCTGGGGCCCCAAGTTCGTCCAGCGGAAAAATGCCCAAAAAACGGGTGGGCTATAGCCTTGGGGCGTAGGGCTGGCGAAGTTCGTCCGCCGGACTCGGAATGGGGCGAAACTTTGCGTGCCCTCTCCGTCTGCCAAAAATAGGCCGCGGGCAAAGCCGCGCCCAAAAACAAGCGCCCGAAGTCCGGGGCCCCAAGTTCGTCCAGCGGAAAAATGCCCAAAAAACGATGGGTTATAGCCTTGGGGCGTGGGGCTGGCGAAGTTCGTCCGCCGGACTCGGAATGGGGCGAAACTTTGCGTGCCCCCTCCGTGTGCCAAAAATAGGCCGCGGGCAAAGCCGCGCCCAAAAACGAGCGCCCGATGTCCGGGGCCCCAAGTTCGTCCAGCGGAAAAATGCCCAAAAAACGGGTGGGCTATAGCCTTGGCGCGTGGGGCTGGCGAAGTTCGTCTGCCAGACTCGGAATGGGGCGAAACTTTGCGTGCCCCCTCCGCGTACCAAAAATAGGCCGCGGGCAAAGCCGCACCCAAAAACGAGCGCCCGAAGTCCGGGGCCCCAAGTTTGTCCTGCGGAAAAATGCCCAAAAAATGATGGGCTATAGCCTTGGTGCGTGGGGCTGGCGAAGTTCGTCCGCCGGACTCGGAATGGGGCGAAATTTTGCGTGCCCCTGCCGTGTGCCAAAAAAAGGCCGCGGACAAAGCCGCGCCCAAAAACGAGCGCCCGAAGTCCGGGGCCCCAAGTTCGTCCAGCGGAAAAATGCCCAAAAAACGGGTGGGCTATAGCCTTGGGGCGTGCGGCTAGCGAAGTTCGTCCGCCGGATTCAGAATGGGGCGAAACTTTGCGTGCCCCCTCCGTGTGCCAAAAATAGGCCGTGGACAAAGCCGTACCCATAAACGAGCGCCCGAAGTCCGGGGCCCCAAGTTCGTCCAGCGGAAAAATGCCCAAAAAACGGGTGGGCTATAGCCTTGGGGCGTGGGGCTGGCGAAGTTCGTCCGCCGGAATCGGAATGGGGCGAAACTTTGCGTGCCCCCTCCGTGTGCCAAAAATAGGCCGCGGCCAAAGCCGCGCCCAAAAACGAGCACCCGAAGTCCGGGGCCCCAAGTTCGTCCTGCGGAAAAATGCCCAAAAAATGATGGGCTATAGCCTTGGTGTGTGGGGCTGGCGAAGTTCGTCCGCCGGACTCAGAATGGGGCGAAATTTTGCGTGCCCCTGCCGTGTGCCAAAAAAAGGCCGCGGACAAAGCCGCGCCCAAAAACGAGCACCCGAAGTCCGGGGCCCCAAGTTCGTCCAGCGGAAAAATGCCCAAAAAACGAGTGGGCTATAGCCTTGGGGCGTGGGGCCGGCGAAGTTCGTCCGCCGGACTCGGAATGGGGTGAAACATTGCGTGCCCCCTCCGTGTGCCAAAAATAGGCCGCGGGCAAAGCCGCGCCCAAAAACGACCGCCCGAAGTCCGGGGCCCCAAGTTCGTCCTGCGGAAAAATGCCCAAAAAACGATGGGCTATAGCCTTGGGGCGTGGGGCTGGCGAAGTTCGTCCGGCGGAGTCGGAATGGGGCGAAACTTTGCTTGCCCCCCCTCCCCCCCCCCCCCCCCCCCCCCCACCGTGTGACAAAAATAGGCCGTGGGCAAAGCCGCGCCCAAAAACGAGCGCCCGCAGTCCGGGGCCCCAAGTTCGTCCAGCGGAAAAATGCCCAAAAAATGGGTGGGCTATAGCCTTGGGGCGTGGGGCTGGCGAAGTTCGTCCGCCGGACTCGGAATGGGGCGAAACTTTGCGTGCCCCCTCCGTGTGGCAAAAAAAGGCCGCGGGCAAAGCCGCGCCCAAAAACGAGCGCCCGAAGTCCGGGGCCCCAAGTTCGTCCAGCGGAAAAATGCCCAAAAAACGGGTGGGCTATAGCCTTGGGGCGTGGGGCTGGCGAAGTTCGTCCGCCGGACTCGGAATGGGGCGAAACTTTGCGTGCCCCCTCCGTGTGCCAAAAATAGGCCGCGGTCAAAGCCGTGCCCAAAAACGAGCGCCCGAAGTCCGGGGCCCCAAGTTCGTCCAGCGGAAAAATGCCCAAAAAACGATGGGCTATAGCCTTGGGGCGTGGGGCTGGCGAAGTTCGTTCGCCGGACTCGGCATGGGGCGAAACTTTGCGTGCCCCCTCCGTGTGCCAAAAATAGGCCGCGGGCAAAGCCGCGCCCAAAAACGAGCGCCCGAAGTCCGGGGCCCCAAGTTCGTCCAGCGGAAAAATGCCCAAAAAACGGGTGGGCTATAGCCTTGGGGCGTAGGGCTGGCGAAGTTCGTCCGCCGGACTCGGAATGGGGCGAAACTTTGCGTGCCATCTCCGTCTGCCAAAAATAGGCCGCGGGCAAAGCCGCGCCTAAAAACAAGTGCCCGAAGTCCGGGGCCCCAAGTTCGTCCAGCGGAAAAATTCCCAAAAAACGATGGGTTATAGCCTTGGGGCGTGGGGCTGGCGAAGTTCGTCCGCCGGACTCGGAATGGGGCGAAACTTTGCGTGCCCCCTCCGTGTGCCAAAAATAGGCCGCGGGCAAAGCCGCGCCCAAAAACGAGCGCCCGATGTCCGGGGCCCCAAGTTCGTCCAGCGGAAAAATGCCCAAAAAACGGGTGGGCTATAGCCTTGGGGCGTGGGGCTGGCGAAGTTCGTCTGCCGGACTCGGAATGGGGCTCAACTTTGCGTGCCCCCTCCGTGTGCCAAAAATAGGCCGCGGGTAAAGCCGCACCCAAAAACGAGCGCCCGAACTCCGGGGCCCCAAGTTCGTCCAGCGGAAAAATTCCCAAAAAATGGGTGGGCTATAGCCTTGGGGCGTGGGGCTCACGAAGTTCGTCCGCCGGACTCGGAATGGGGCGAAACTTTGCGTGCCCCCTCCGTGTCCCAAAAATAGGCCGCGGCCAAAGCCGCGCCCAAAAACGAGTGCCCGAAGTCCGGGGCCCCAAATTCGTCCAGCGGAAAAATGCCCAAAAAGCGATGGGCTATCCTTGGGGCGTGGGGCTGGCGAAGTTCGTACGCCGGACTCGGAATGGGGCGAAACTTTGCGTGCCCCCTCCGTGTGCCAAAAATAGACCGCGGACAAAGCCGCGCCCAAAAACGAGCGCCCGAAGTCCGGGGCCCCAAGTTCGTGCAGCGGAAAAATGCCCAAAAAACGATGGGCTATAGCCTTGGGGCGTGGGGCTGGCGAAGTTCGTCCGCCGGACTCGGAATGGGACGAAACCTTGCGTGCCCCCTCCGTGTGCCAAAAATAGGCCGCGGGCAAAGCCGCGCCCAAAAACGAGCGCCCGATGTCCAGGGCCCCAAGTTGGTCCAGCGGAAAAATGCCCAAAAAACGGGTGGGCTATATCCTTGGGGCGTGGGGCTGGCAAAGTTCATCCGCCGGACTCGGAATGGGGCGAAACTTTGCGTGCCCCCTCCGTGTGACAAAAATAGGCCGCAGGCAAAGCCGCGCCCAAAAATGAGTGCCTGAAGTCCGGGGCCCCAAGTTCGTCCAGCGGAAAAATGCCCAAAAAACGATGGGCTATAGCCTTGGGGCGTGGGGCTGGCGAAGTTCGTCCGCCAGACTCGGAATGGGGTGACACTTTGCGTGCCCCCTCCGCGTGCCAAAAAAAGAATGCGGGCAAAGCCGCGCCCAAAAACGAGCGCCCGAAGTCCGGGGCCCCAAGTTCGTCCAGCGGAAAAATGCCCAAAAAACGATGGGCTATAGCCTTGGGGCGTGGGGCTGGCGAAGTTCATCCGCCGGACTCCGAATGAAGCAAAACTTTGCGTGCCCCCTCCGTGTGCCAAAAATAGGCCGCGGGCAAAGCCGTGCACAAAAACGAGCGCCCGAAGTCTGGGGCCCCAAGTTCGTCCAGCAGAAAAATGCCCAAAAAACGGGTGGGCTATAGCCTTAGGGCGTGGGGCTGGCGAAGTTCGTCCGCCAGACTCAGAATGGGGTGAAACTTTGCGTGACCCCTCCGTGTGCCAAAAATAGGCCGCGTGCAAAGCCGCGCCCAAAAACAAGTGCCCGAAGTCTGGGGCCCCAAGTTCGTCCAGCGGAAAAATGCCCAAAAAACGATGGGCTATAGCCTTGGGGCGTGGGGCTGGCGAAGTTCGTCCGCCGGACTCGGAATGGGGCGAAACTTTGCGTGCCCCCTCCGTGTGCCAAAAATAGGCCGCGGGCAAAGCCGTTCCCAAAAACGAGCGCCCGATGTCCGGGGCCCCAAGTTCGTCCAGCGGAAAAATGCCCAAAAAACAGGTGGGCTATAGCCTTGGGGCGTGGGGTTGGCAAAGTTCATCAGCCGGACTCGGAATGGGGCGAAACTTTGCGTGCTCCCTCCGTGTACCAAAAATAGGCCGCGGGCAAAGCCGCGCCCAAAAAACGAGCGCCCGAAGTCTGGCGCCCCAAGTCCGTCCAGCGGAAAAAATGCCCAAAAAACGATGGGCTATGGCCTTGGGGCGTGGGGCTGGCGAAGTTCGTCCGCCGGACTCGGAATGGGTCGAAAGTTTGCGTGCCCCCTCCGTGTGCTAAAAATAGGCCGCGGGCAAAGCCGCGTCCAAAAACGAGCGCCCGAAGTCCGGCGCCCCAAGTTCGTCCAGCGGAAAAAATGCCCAAAAGACGGGTGGGCTATAGCCTTGGGGCGTGGGGCTGGCGAAGTTCGTCCGCCGGACTCGGAATGGGATGAAACTTTGCCTGCCCCCTCCGTGTGCCAAAAATAGGCCGCGGGCGAAGCCGTGCCCAAAAACAAGTGCCCGAAGTCCGGGGCCCCAACTTCGTCCAGCGGAAAAATGCCGTAAAAACGATGGGCTATAGCCTTGGGGCGTGGGGCTGGCGAAGTTCGTCCGCCGGACTCGGAATTGGGCGAAACTTTGCGTGCCCCCTCCGTGTGCTAAAAATAGGCCGCGGGCAAAGCCGCGCCCAAAAAACGAGTGCCAGAAGTCCGGGGCCCCAAGTTCGTCTAGCGGAAAAATGCCCAAAAAACGGGTGGGCTATAGCCTTGGGGCGTGGGGCTGGCGAAGTTCGTCCGCCGGACTCGGAATGGGGCGAAACTTTGCGTGCCCCCTCCGTGTGCCAAAAATAGGCTGCGGGCAAAGCCGCGCCCAAAAACGAGTGTCCGAAGTCCGGGGCCCCAAGTTCGTCCAGCGGAAAAATGCCCAAAAATCGGGTGGGCTATAGCCTTCGGACGTGGGGCTGGCGAAGTTCATCCGCCGGACTCGGAATGGGGCGAAACTTTGCGTGCCCCCTCCGTGTGCCAAAAATAGGCCGCGGGCAAAGCCGCGCCCAAAAACGAGCGCCCAAAGTCCGGGGCCCAAAGTTCGTCCAGCGGAAAAATGCCCAAAAAACGGGTGCGCTATAGCCTTGGGGCGTGGGGCTGGCGAAGTTCGTCCGCCGGACTCGGAATGGGGCGAAACTTTGCGTACCCCCTCCGTGTGGAAAAAAAAAGGCCGCGGGCAAAGCCGCGCCCAAAAACGAGCGCCCGAAGTCCGGGGCCCCAAGTTCGTCCAGCGGAAAAATGCCCAAAAAACGGGTGGGCTATAGCCTTGGGGCGTGGGGCTGGCGAAGTTCGTCCGCCGGACTCGGAATGGAGCGAAACTTTGCGTGCCCCCTCCGTGTGCCAAAAATAGGCCGCGGGCAAAGCCGCGCCCAAAAATGACCGCCCGAAGTCCGGTGCCCCAAGTTCGTCCAGCGGAAAAATGCCCAAAAAACGATGGGCTATAGCCTTGGGGTGTGGGGCTGGCGAAGTTCGTCCGCCGGACTCGGAATGGGGCGAAACTTTGCTTGCCCCTTACGTGTGCCAAAAATAGGCCGCACGAGCGCCCTAAGTCCGGGGCCCCATGTTCGTCCAGCGGAAAAATGCCCAAAAAACGATGGGCTATAGCCTTGGGGCGAGGGGCTGGTGAAGTTCGTCCGCCGGACTCGGAATGGGGCGAAGCTTTGCGTGCCCCCTCCGTGTGCCAAAAAAAGGCCGCGGGCAAAGCCGCGCCCAAAATGAGCGCCCGAAGTCCGGTGCCCCAAGTTCGTCCAGCGGAAAAATGCCCAAAAAACGATGGGCTATAGCCTTGGGGTGTGGGGCTGGCGAAGTTCGTCCGCCGGGCTCGGAATGGGGCGAAACTTTGCTTGCCCCCTACGTGTGCCAAAAATAGGCCGCGCGCAAAGCCGCACACCAAAAACGAGCGCCCTAAGTCCGGGGCCCCATGTTCGTCCAGCGGAAAAATGCCCAAAAAACGATGGGCTATAGCCTTGGGGCGAGGGGCTGGTGAAGTTCGTCCGCCGGACTCGGAATGGGGCGAAGCTTTGCGTGCCCCCTCCGTGTTCTAAAAATAGGCTACGGGCAAAGCCGTGCCCAAAAAACGAGCGCCCGAAGTCCGGGGCCCCAAGTTCGTCCAGCGGAAAAATGCCCAAAAAACGATGGGCTATAGCCTTGGGGCGTGGGGGCTGGCGAAGTTCATCCGCCGGACTCGGAATGGGGCGAAACTTTGCGTGCCCCCTCCGTGTGCCAAAAATAGGCCGCGGGCAAAGCCGCGCCCAAAAACGAGCGCCCAAAGTCCGGGGCCCAAAGTTCGTCCAGCGGAAAAATGCCCAAAAAACGGGTGCACTATAGCCTTGGGGCGTGGGGCTGGCGAAGTTCGTCCGCCGGACTCGGAATGGGGCGAAACTTTGCGTGCCCCCTCCGTGTGGCAAAAAAAGGCCGCGGGCAAAGCCCCGCCCAAAAACGAGCGCCCGAAGCCCGGGGCCCAAAGTTCGTCCAGCGAAAAAATGCCCAAAAAACGGGTGGGCTATAGCCTTGGGGCGTGCGGCTGGCGAAGTTCGTCCGCCGGACTCGGAATGGGGCGAAACTTTGCGTGCCCCCTCCGTGTGCCAAAAATAGGCCGCGGGCAAAGCCGCGCCCAAAAACGAGTGCCCGAAGTCTGGGGCCCAAAGTTCGTCCAGCGGAAAAATGCCCAAAAAAACGGGTGCGCTATAGCCTTGGGGCATGGGGCTGGCGAAGTTCGTCCGCCGGACTCGGAATGGGGCGAAACTTTGCGTGCCCCCTCCGTGTGCTAAAAATAGGCCGCGGGCAAAGCCGCGCCCAAAAACGAGTGCCAGAAGTCCGGGGCCCCAAGTTCGTCTAGCGGAAAAAATGCCCAAAAAATGGGTGGGCTATAGCCTTGGGGCGTGGGGCTGGCGAAGTTCGTCCGCCGGACTCGGAATGGGGCGAAACTTTGCGTGCCCCCTCCGTGTGCCAAAAATAGGCTGCGGGCAAAGCCGCGCCCAAAAACGAGCGTCCGAAGTCCGGGGCCCCAAGTTCGTCCAGCGGAAAAAATGCCCAAAAATCGGGTGGGCTATAGCCTTCGGACGTGGGGCTGGCGAAGTTCGTCCGCCGGACTCGGAATGGGGCGAAACTTTGAGTGCCCCTCCGTGTGCCAAAAATAGGCCGCGGGCAAAGCCGCGCCCAAAAATGAGCGCCCGAAGTCCGGTGCCCCAAGTTCGTCCAGCGGAAAAATGCCCAAAAAACGATGGGCTATAGCCTTGGGGTGTGGGGCTGGCGAAGTTCGTCTGCCGGACTCGGAATGGGGCGAAACTTTGCTTGCCCCCTACGTGTGCCAAAAATAGGCCGCGCGCAAAGCCGCGCACAAAAACGAGCGCTCTAAGTCCGGGGCCCCATGTTCGTCCAGCGGAAAAATGCCCAAAAAACGATGGGCTATAGCCTTGGGGCGAGGGGCTGGTGAAGTTCGTCCGCCGGACTCGGAATGGGGCGAAGCTTTGCGTGCCCCCTCCGTGTTCTAAAAATAGGCCGCGGGCAAAGCCGCGCCCAAAAACGAGCGCCCGAAGTCCGGGGCCCCCAAGTTCGTCCAGCGGAAAAATGCCCAAAAAACGATGGGCTATAGCCTTGGGGCGTGGGGCTGGCGAAGTTCGTCCGCCGGACTCGGAATGGGGTGAAACTTTGCGTGCCCCCTCCGTGTGCCAAAAATAGGCTGCGGGCAAAGCCGCGCCCAAAAACGAGCGCCCAAAGTCCGGGGCCCAAAGTTCGTCCAGCGGAAAAATGGCCAAAAAAACGGGTGCACTATAGCCTTGCGGCGTGGGGCTGGCGAAGTTCGTCCGCCGGACTCGGAATGGGGCGAAACTTTGCGTGCCCCCTCCATGTGGCAAAAAAAGGCCACGGGCAAAGCCCCGCCCAAAAACGAGCGCCCGAAGCCCGGGGCCCAAAGTTCGTCCAGCGGAAAAATGCCCAAAAAACGGGTGGGCTATAGCCTTGGGGCGTGCGGCTGGCGAAGTTCGTCTGCCGGACTCGGAATGGGGCGAAACTTTGCGTGCCCCCTCCGTGTGCCAAAAATAGGCCGCGGGCAAAGCCGCGCCCAAAAACGAGTGGCCGAAGTCTGGGGCCCAAAGTTCGTCCAGCGGAAAAATGCCCAAAAAACGGGTGCGCTATAGCCTTGGGGCATGGGGCTGGCGAAGTTCGTCCGCCGGACTCGGAATGGGGCGAAACTTTACGTGCCCCCTCCGTGTGCTAAAAATAGGCCGCGGGCAAAGCCGCGCCCAAAAACGAGTGCCAGAAGTCCGGGGCCCCAAGTTCGTCTAGCGGAAAAATGCCCAAAAAACGGGTGGGCTATAGCCTTGGGGCGTGGGGCTGGCGAACTTCGTCCGCCGGACTCGGAATGGGGCGAAACTTTGCGTGCCCCCTCCGTGTGCCAAAAATAGGCTGCGGACAAAGCCGCGCCCAAAAACGAGCGTCCGAAGTCCGGGGCCCCAAGTTCGTCCAGCGGAAAAATGCCCAAAAATCGGGTGGGCTATAGCCTTCGGACGTGGGGCTGGCGAAGTTCGTCCGCCGGACTCGGAATGGGGCGAAACTTTGCGTGCCCCCTCCGTGTGCCAAAAATAGGCCGCGGGCATAGCCGCGCCCAAAAACGAGCGCCCAAAGTCCGGGGCCCAAAGTTCGTCCAGCGGAAAAAATGCCCAAAAAACGGGTGCGCTATAGCCTTGGGGCGTGGGGCTGGCGAACTTCGTCCGCCGGACTCGGAATGGGGCGAAACTTTGCGTGCCCCCTCCGTGTGGAAAAGAAAGGCCGCGGACAAAGCCGCGCCCAAAAACGAGCGCCCGAAGTCCGGGGCCCCAAGTTCGTCCAGCGGAAAAATGCCCAAAAAACGGGTGGGCTATAGCCTTGGGGCGTGGGGCTGGCGAAGTTCGTCCGCCGGACTCGGAATGGAGCGAAACTTTGCGTGCCCCCTCCGTGTGCCAAAAATAGGCCGCGGGAAAAGCCGCGCCCAAAAATGAGCGCCCGAAGTCCGGTGCCCCAAGTTCGTCCAGCGGAAAAATGCCCAAAAAACGATGGGCTATAGCCTTGGGGTGTGGGGCTGGCGAAGTTCGTCCGCCGGACTCGGAATGGGGCGAAACTTTGCTTGCCCCCTACGTGTGCCAAAAATAGGCCGCGCGCAAAGCCGCACACAAAAACGAGCGCCCTAAGTCCGGGGCCCCATGTTCGTCCAGCGGAAAAATGCCCAAAAAACGATGGGCTATAGCCTTGGGGCGAGGGGCTGGCGAAGTTCGTCCGCCGGACTCGGAATGGGGCGAAGCTTTGCGTGCCCCCTCCGTGTTCTAAAAATAGGCCGTGGGCAAAGCCGCGCCCAAAAACGAGCGCCCGAAGTCCGGGGCCCCAAGTTCGTCCAGCGGAAAAATGCCCAAAAAACGATGGGCTATAGCCTTGGGGCGTGGGGCTGGCGAAGTTCGTCCGCCGGACTCGGAATGGGGTGAAACTTTGCGTGCCCCCTCCGTGTGCCAAAAATAGGCCGCGGACAAAGCCGCGCCCAAAAACGAGCACCCAAAGTCCGGGGCCCAAAGTTCGTCCAGCGGAAAAATGCCCAAAAAAACGGGTGCACTATAGCCTTGGGGCGTGGGGCTGGCGAAGTTCGTCCGTCGGACTCGGAATGCGGCGAAACTTTGCGTGCCCCCTCCGTGTGGCAAAAAAAGGCCGCGGCCAAAGCCCCGCCCAAAAACGAGCGCCCGAAGCCCGGGGCCCAAAGTTCGTCCAGCAGAAAAATGCCCAAAAAACGGGTGGGCTATAGCCTTGGGGCGTGCAGCTGGCGAAGTTCGTCCGCCGGACTCGGAATGGGGCGAAACTTTGCGTGCCCCCTCCGTGTGCCAAAAATAGGCCGCGGGCAAAGCCGCGCCCAAAAACGAGAAAAATGCCCAAAAAATGATGGGCTATAGCCTTGGGGCGTGGGGCTGGCGAAGTTCGTCCGCCGGACTCGTAATGGGGCGAAACTTTGCGTGCCCCATTCCGTGTGCCAAAAAAAGGCAGCGGGCAAAGCCGAGCCCAAAAAACGAGCGCCCGAAGTCCGGGGCCTCAAGTTCGTCCAGCGGAAAGATGCCCAAAAAATGGGTGGGCTATAGCATTGGGGCGTGGGGCTGGCGAAGTTCGTCCGCCGGACTCGGAATGGGGCGAAACTTTGCGTGCCCCCTCCGTGTGCCAAAAATAGGCCGCGGTCAAAGCCGCGCTCAAAAACGAGCGCCCAAAGTCCGGGGCCCAAAGTTCGTCCAGCGGAAAAATGCCCAAAAAACGGGTGCGCTATAGCCTTGGGGCATGGGGCTGGCGAAGTTCGTCCGCCGGGCTCGGAATGGGGCGAAACTCTGCGTGCCCCATCCGTGTGCCAAAAATAGGCCGCGGGCAAAGCCCCGCCCAAAAACGAGCGCCCGAAGCCCGGGGCCCCAAGTTCGTCCAGTGGAAAAATGCCCAAAAAACGATGGGCTATAGCCTTGGGGCGTGGGGCTGGCGAAGTTCGTCCGCCGGGCTCGGAATGGGGCGAATCTTTGTGTGCCCTCTCCGTGTGGCAAAAAAAGGCCGCGGGCAAAGCCGCGCCCAAAAACGAGCGCCCGAAGTCCGGGGCCCCAAGTTCGTGCAGCGGAAAAATGCCCAAAAAACGGGTGGGCTATAGCCTTGGGGTGTGGGGCTGGCGAAGTTCGTCCGCCGGACTTGGAATGGGGCGAAACATTGCGTGCCCCCTCTGTGTGCCAAAAATAGGCCGCGGGCAAAGCCGCACCCAAAAACGAGTGCCCGAAGTCCGGTGCCCCAAGTTCGTCCAGCGGAAAAATGCCCAAAAAACGATGGGCTATAGCCTTGGGGCGTGGGGCTGGCGAAGTTCGTTCGCCGGACTCGGAATGGGGCGAAACTTTGCGTGCGCCCTCCGTGTGCCAAAAATAGGCCGCGGGCAAAGCCGCACCCAAAAACGAGTGCCCGAAGTCTGGGGCGCCAAGTTCGTCCAGCGGAAAAAATGCCAAAAAGACGATGGGCTATAGCCTTGGGGCGTGGGGCTGGCGAAGTTCGTCCGCCGGACTCGTAATGGGGCGAAACTTTGTGCGCCCCCTCCGTGTGCCAAAACTAGGCCGCAGGTAAAGCCACGCCCAAAAACGAGCGCCCGAAGTCCGGGGCCCCAAGTTCGTCCAGCGGAAAAATGCCCAAAAAACGGGCTGGCTATAGCCTTGGGGCGTGGGGCTGGCGAAGTTCGTCCGCCGGACTCGGAATGGGGCGAAACTTTGCGTGCCCCCTCCGTGTGCAAAAAAATAGGCGGCGGGCAAAGCCGCGCCCAAAAATGAGCGCCCGAAGTCCGGGGCCCCAAGTTCGTCCTGCAGAAAAATGCCCAAAAAACGGGTGGGCTATAGCCTTGGGGCGTGGGGCTGGCGAAGTTCGTCCGCCGGACTCGGAATGGGGCGAAACTTTGCGTGCCCCCTCCGTGTGCCAAAAATAGGCCGCGGACAAAGCCGAGCCCAAAAACGAGCGCCCGAAGTCCGGGGCCCCAAGTTCGTCCAGCGGAAAAATGCCCAAAAAACGATGGGCTATAGCCTTGGGGCGTGGGGCTGACGAAGTTCGTCCGCCGGACTCAGAATGGGGCGAAACTTTGCGTGCCCCCTCCATGTGCCAAAAATAGGCCGCGGGCAAAGCCGCGCCCAAAAACGAGCGCCCGAAGTCCGGGGTCCCAAGTTCGTCCAGCGGAAAAATGCCCAAAAAACGATGGGCTATAGCCTTGGGGCGTGGGGCTGGCGAAGTTCGCCCGCCGGACTCGGAATGGGGCGAAACTTTGCGTGCCCCCTCCGTGTGCCAAAAATAGACCGCGGGCAAAGCCGCGCCCAAAAACGAGCGCCCGAAGTCCGGGGCCCCAAGTTCGTCCAGCGGAAAAATGCCCAAAAAACGATGGGCTATAGCCTTGGGGCGTGGGGCTGGCGAAGTTCGTCCGCCGGACTCTGAATGGGGCGAAACTTTGCGTGCCCCCTCCGTGTGCCAAAAATAGGCCGCGGGCAAAGCCGCGCCCAAAAACTAGTGCCCGAAGTCCGGGGCCCCAAGTTCGTCTAGCGGAAAAATGCCCAAAAAACGGGTGGGCTATAGCCTTGGGGCGTGGGGCTGGCGAAGTTCGTCCGCCGGACTCGGAATGGGGCGAAAGTTTGTGTGCCCCCTCCATGTGCCAAAAATAGGCCGCGGGCAAAGCCCCGCCCAAAAACGAGTGCCCGAAGTCCGGGGCCCCAAGTTCGTCCAGCGGAAAAATGCCCAAAAAACGATGGGCTATATCCTTGGGGCGTGGGGCTGGCGAAGTTCGTCCGCCGGACTCGGAATGGGGCGAAACTCTGCGTGCCCCCTCCGTGTGCCAAAAATAGGCCGCGGACAAAGCCGCGCCCAAAAACGAGCGCCCGAAGTCTGGGGCCCCAAGTTCGTCCATCGGAAAAATGCCCAAAACACGATGGGCTATAGCCTTGGGGCGTGGGGCCGGCGAAGTTCGTCCACCGGACTCGGAATGGGGCGAAACTTTGCGTGCCCCCTCCGTATGCCAAAAATAGGCCGCGGGCAAAGCCGCGCCCAAAAACGAGCACCTGAAGTTCGGGGCCCCAAGTTCGTCCAGCGGAAAAATGCATAAAAAACGGGTGGGCTATAGCCTTGGGGCGTGGGGCTGGCGAAGTTCGTCCGCCGGACTCGGAATGGCGCAAAACTTTGCGTGCCCCCTCCGTGTGCCAAAAATAGGCCGCGGGCAAAGCCGTGCCACAAAACGAGCGCCCAAAGTCCGGGGCCCCAAGTTCGTCCAGCGGAAAAATGCCCAAAAAACGATGGGCTATAGCCTTGGGGCGTGGGGCTGGCGAAGTTCGTCCTTCGGACTCGGAATGGGGCAAAACTTTGCGTGCCCCCTCCATGTGCCAAAAAAAGGCCGCGGGCAAAGTCGCGCCCAAAAACGAGCACCCGAAGTCCGGGGCCCCAAGTTCTTCCAGCGGAAAAATGCCCAAAAAACGATGGGCTATAGCTTTGGGGCGTGGGGCTGGCGAAGTTCGTCCGCCGGACTCCGAATGGGGCGAAACTTTGCGTGCCCCCTCCGTTTGCCAAAAATAGGCCGCAGGTAAAGCCGTACCCAAAAACGAGCGCCCAAAGTCCGGGGCCCCAAGTTCGTCCAGCGGAAAAATGCCCAAAAACCGGGCTAGCTATAGCCTTGGGGCGTGGGGCTGGCGAAGTTTGTCCGCCGGACTCGGAATCGGGCGAAAATTTGCGTACCCCCTCCATGTGCAAAAAAATAGGCCGCGGGCAAAGCCGCGCCCAAAAACGAGCGCCCGAAGTCCGGGGCCCCAAATTCGTCCTGCGGAAAAATGCCCAAAAAACGATGGGCTATAGCCTTGGGGCGTGGGGCGGGCGAAGTTCGTCCGCCGGACTCGGAATGGGGCGAAACTTTGCGTGCCCCCTCCGTGTGCCAAAAATAGGCCGCGGGCAAAGCCGCGGCCAAAAACGAGCGCCCAAAGTCCGGGGCCCCAAATTCGTCCAGCGGAAAAATGCCCAAAAAACGATGGGCTATAGCCTTGGGGCGTGGGGTTGGCGAAGTTCGTCCGCCGGACTCGGAATGGGGCGAAACTTTGCGTGCCCCCTCCGTGTGCAAGAAAATAGGCCGCGGGCAAAGCCGCGCCCAAAAACAAGCGCCCGAAGTCCGGGGCCCCAAATTCGTCCTGCAGAAAAATGCCCAAAAAACGATGGGCAATAGCCTTGGGGCGTGGGGCTGGCGAAGTTCGTCCGCCGGACTCGGAATGGGACGAAACTTTGCGTGCCCCCTCCGTGTACCAAAAATAGGCCACGGACAAAGCCGCGCCCAAAAATGAGCGCCCGAAGTCCGGGGCCCCAAGTTCGTCCAGCGGAAAAATGCCCAAAAAACGATGGGCTATAGCCTTGGGGCGTGGGGCTGGCGAAGTTCGTCCGCCGGACTCGGAATGGGGCGAAACTTTGCGTGCCCCCTCCATGTGCCAAAAATAGGCCGAGGGAAAAGCCGCGCCCAAAAACAAGTGCCCGAAGTCCGGGGCCCCAAGTTCGTCCAGCGGAAAAAGGCCCAAAAAACGGGTGGGCTATAGCCTTGGGGCGTGGGGCTGGTGAAGTTCGTCCACCGGACTCGGAATGGGGCGAAACTTTGCGTGCCCCCTCTGTGTGCCAAAAATAGGCCGTGGACAAAGCCGCGCCCAAAAACGAGCGCCCGAAGTCCGGGGCCCCAAGTTCGTCCAGCGGAAAAATGCCCAAAAAACGATGGGCTATAGCCTTGGGGCATGGGGCTGGCGATGTTCGTCCGCCGGACTCCGAATGGGGCGAAACTTTGCGTGCCCCCTCCGTGTGCCAAAAATAGGCCGTGGGCAAAGCCGCGCCCAAAAACGAGCGCCCGAAGCCTGCGGCCCCAAGTTCGTCCAGCGGAAAAATGCCCAAAAAACGGGTGGGCTATAGCCTTGGGGCGTGGGGCTGGCGAAGTTCGTCCGCCGGACTCGGAATGGGGTGAAACATTGCGTGCCCCCTCCGTGTGCCAAAAATAGGCCGCAGGTAAAGCCGCGCCCAAAAACGAGCGCCCGAAGTCCGGGGCCCCAAGTTCGTCCAGCGGAAAAATGCCCAAAAAACGGGCTAGCTATAGCCTTGGGGCGTGGGGCTGGCGAAGTTCGTCCGCCGGACTCGGAATGGGATGAAACTTTGCATGCCCCCTGCATGTGCAAGCAAATAGACCACGGGCAAAGCCGCGCCCAAAAATGAGCGCCCGAAGTCCGGGGCCCCAAATTCGTCCTGCGGAAAAATGCCCAAAAAACGATGGGCTATAGCCTTGGGGCGTGGGGCTGGCGAAGTTCGTCCGCCGGACTTGGAATGGGGCGAAACATTGTGTGCCCCCTCCGTGTGCCAAAACTAGGCCGTGGGCAAAGCCGCGCTAAAAAACGAGCGCCCGAAGTCCGGGGCCCCAAATTCGTCCGGGGCCCCAAATTCGGTCAGCGGAAAAATGCCCAAAAAACGGGTGGGCTATAGCCTTGGGGCGTGGGGCTGGCGAAGTTCATCCGCCGGACTCGGAATGGGGTGAAACTTTGCGTGCCCCCTCCGTTTGCCAAAAATAGGCCGCAGGTAAAGCCGTACCCAAAAACGAGCGCCCAAAGTCCGGGGCCCCAAGTTCGTCCAGCGGAAAAATGCCCAAAAACCGGGCTAGCTATAGCCTTGGGGCGTGGGGCTGGCGAAGTTTGTCCGCCGGACTCGGAATCGGGCGAAAATTTGCGTACCCCCTCCATGTGCAAAAAAATAGGCCGCGGGCAAAGCCGCGCCCAAAAACGAGCGCCCGAAGTCCGGGGCCCCAAATTCGTCCTGCGGAAAAATGCCCAAAAAACGATGGGCTATAGCCTTGGGGCGTGGGGCGGGCGAAGTTCGTCCGCCGGACTCGGAATGGGGCGAAACTTTGCGTGCCCCCTCCGTGTGCCAAAAATAGGCCGCGGGCAAAGCCGCGGCCAAAAACGAGCGCCCAAAGTCCGGGGCCCCAAATTCGTCCAGCGGAAAAATGCCCAAAAAACGATGGGCTATAGCCTTGGGGCGTGGGGTTGGCGAAGTTCGTCCGCCGGACTCGGAATGGGGCGAAACTTTGCGTGCCCCCTCCGTGTGCAAGAAAATAGGCCGCGGGCAAAGCCGCGCCCAAAAACAAGCGCCCGAAGTCCGGGGCCCCAAATTCGTCCTGCAGAAAAATGCCCAAAAAACGATGGGCAATAGCCTTGGGGCGTGGGGCTGGCGAAGTTCGTCCGCCGGACTCGGAATGGGACGAAACTTTGCGTGCCCCCTCCGTGTACCAAAAATAGGCCACGGACAAAGCCGCGCCCAAAAATGAGCGCCCGAAGTCCGGGGCCCCAAGTTCGTCCAGCGGAAAAATGCCCAAAAAACGATGGGCTATAGCCTTGGGGCGTGGGGCTGGCGAAGTTCGTCCGCCGGACTCGGAATGGGGCGAAACTTTGCGTGCCCCCTCCATGTGCCAAACATAGGCCGAGGGAAAAGCCGCGCCCAAAAACAAGTGCCCGAAGTCCGGGGCCCCAAGTTCGTCCAGCGGAAAAATGCCCAAAAAACGGGTGGGCTATAGCCTTGGGGCGTGGGGCTGGCGAAGTTCGTCCGCCGGACTCGGAATGGGGCGAAACATTGCGTGCCCCCTCCGTTTGCCAAAAATAGGCCCCAGGTAAAGCCGCACCCAAAAACGAGCGCCCAAAGTCCGGGGCCCCAAGTTCGTCCAGCGGAAAAATGCCCAAAAAACGGGTGGGCTATAGCCTTGGGGCGTGGGGCGGGCGAAGTTCGCCCGCCAGACTCGGAATGGGGCAAAACTTTGCGTACCCCTCCGTGTGCCAAAAATAGGCCGCGGCCAAAGCCACGCCCAAAAACGAGCGCCCGAAGTCCGGGGCCCCGAGTTCGTCCAGCGGAAAAATGCCTAAAAAACGATGGGCTATAGCCTTGGGCCGTGGGGCTGGCGAAGTTCGTCCGCCGGACTCGGAATGGGGCGAAACTTTGCGTGCCCCCTCCGTGTGCCAAACATAGGCCGCCTGCAAAGCCGCGCCCAAAAACGAGCGCCCGAAGTCCGGGGCCCCAAGTTCGTCCAGCGGAAAAATGCCCAAAAAACGATGGGCTATAGCCTTGGGGCGTGGGGCTGGCGAAGTTCGTCCGCCGGACTCGGAATGGGGCGAAACTTTGCGTGCCCCCTCCGTGTGCCAAAAATAGGCCTCGGGCAATGCCGCGCCGAAAAACGAGTGCCCGAAGTCCGGGGCCCCAAGTTCGTCCAGCGGAAAAGTGCCCAAAAAACGGGGTGGGCGATAGCCTTGGGGCGTGGGGCTGGCGAAGTTCGTCCGCCGGACTCGGAATGGGGCGAAACTTTGCGTGCCCCCTCCGTGTGCCAAAAATAGGCCGCGGGCAAAGCCGCGCCCAAAAACGAGCGCCCTAAGTCTGGGGCCCCAAGTTCGTCCAGCGGAAAAATGCCCAAAAAACGATGGGCTATAGCCTTGGGGCGTGGGGCTGGCGAAGTTCGTCCGCCGGACTCGGAATGGGACGAAACTTTACGTGCCCCCTCCGTGTGCCAAAAATAGGCCGCGGGCAAAGCCGCGCCCAAAAACGAGCGCCCGAAGTCCGGGGCCCCAAGTTCCTCCAGCGGAAAAATGCCCAAAAAATGATGGGCTATAGCCTTGCGGCGTGGGGCTGGCGAAGTTCGTCCGCCGGACTCGGAATGGGGCGAAACTTTGCGTGCCCCCTCCGTGTACCAAAAATAGGCCGCGGGCAAAGCCGCGCCCAAAAACGAGCACCCAAAGTCCGGGGCCCCAAGTTCGTCCAGCGGAAAAATGCCCAAAAAACGATGGGCTATAGCCTTGGGGCGTGGGGCTGGCGAAGTTCGTCCGCCGGACTCGGAATGGGGCGAAACTTTGCGTGCCCCCTCCGTTTGCCAAAAATAGGCCGCGGGCAAAGCCGCGCCCAAAAACGAGCGCCCGACGTCCGGGGCCCCAAGTTTGTCCAGCGGAAAAATGCCCAAAAAACGATGGGCTATAGCCTTGGGGCGTGGGGCTTGCGAAGTTCGTCCGCCGGACTCGTAATGGGGCGAAACTTTGCGTGCCCCATTCCGTGTGCCAAAAAAAGGCCGCGGGCAAAGCCGCGTCCAAAAACGAGCGACCGAAGTCCGGGGCCCCAAGTTCGTCCAGCGGAAAAATTCCCAAAAAACGGGTGGGCTATAGCCTTTGGGCGTGGGGCTGGCGAAGTTCGTCCGCCGGACTCGGAATGGGGCAAAACTTTGTGTGCCCCCTCCGTGTGCCAAAAATAGGCCGCGGGCAAAGCCGCGCCCAAAAACGAGCGCCCGAAGTCCGGGGCCCAAAGTTCGTCCAGCGGAAAAATGCCCAAAAAACGGGTGCGCTATAGCCTTGGGGCATGGGGCTGGCGAAGTTCGTCCGCCGGACTCAGAATGGGGCGAAACTTTGCGTGCCCCCTCCATGTGCCAAAAATAGGCCGCGGGCAAAGCCCCGCCCAAAAACGAGTGCCCGAAGCCCGGGGCCCCCAGTTCGTCCAGCGGAAAAATGCCCAAAAAACGATGGGCTATAGCCTTGGGGCGTGGGGCTGGCGAAGTTCGTCCGCCGGACTCGGAATGGGGCGAAACTTTATGTGCCCCCTCCGTGTGGCAAAAAAAGGCCGCGGGCAAAGCCGCGCCCAAAAACGGGCGCCCGAAGTCCGGAGCCCCAAGTTCGTCCAGCGGAAAATGCCCAAAAAACGGGTGGGCTATAGCCTTGGGGCGTGGGGCTGGCGAAGTTCGTCCGCCGGACTCGGAATGGGACGAAACATTGCGTGCCCCCTCATTGTGCCAAAAATAGGCCGCGGGCAAAGCCGCGCCCAAAAATGAGTGCCCGAAGTCCGGGGCCCCAAGTTCGTCCAGCGGAAAAATGCCCAAAAAACGATGGGCTATAGCCTTGGGGCGTGGGGCTGGCGAAGTTCGTTCGCCGGACTCGGAATGGGGCGAAACTTTGCGTGCGCCCTCTGTGTCCCAAAAATAGGCCGCGGGTAAAGCCGCGCCCAAAAACGAGCGCCCGAAGTCCGGGTGCCCAAGTTCGTCCAGCGGAAAAATGCCAAAAAAACGATGGGCTATAGCCTTGGGGCGTGGGGCGTGGGGCTGGCGAAGTTCGTCCGCCGGACTCCGAATGGGGCGAAACTTTGCGTGCCCCCTCCGTGTGCCAACAATAGGCCGTGGGCAAAGCCGCGCCCAAAAACGAGTGCCCGAAGTCCGGGGCCCCAAGTTCGTCCAGCGGAAAAATGCCCAAAAAACGATGGGCTATAGCCTTGGGGCGTGGGGCTGGCGAACTTCGTCCGCCGGACTCGGAATGGGGCGAAACTTTGCGTGCCCCCTCCGTGTGCCAAAAATAGGCCGCGGGCAGAGCCGCGCCCAAAAACGAGTGCCCAAAGTCTGGGGCCCCAAGTTCGTCCAGCGGAAAAATGCCCAAAAAATGGGTGGGCTATAGCCTTGGGGCGTGGGGCTGGCGAAGTTCGTCCGCCGGACTCGGAATGGGGTGAAACTTTGCGTGCCCCCTCCGTGTGCCAAAAATAGGCCGCGGGCAAAGCCGCGCCCAAAAACTAGTGCCCGAAGTCTGGGGCCCCAAGTTCGACTAGCGGAAAAATGCCCAAAAAACGGGTGGGCTATAGCCTTGGGGCGTGGGGCTGGCGAAGTTCGTCCGCCGGACTCGGAATGGGGCGAAACTTTGCGTGCCCCCTCCGTGTGCCAAAAATAGGCCGCGGGCAGAGCCGCGCCCAAAAACTAGTGCCCGAAGTCTGGGGCCCCAAGTTCGTCTAGCGGAAAAATGCCCAAAAAATGGGTGGGCTATAGCCTTGGGGCGTGGGGCTGGCGAAGTTCGTTCGCCGGACTCGGAATGGGGCGAAACTTTGCGTGCCCCCTCCATGTGCCAAAAATAGGCCGCGGGCAAAGCCGCGCCCAAAAACGAGCGCCCAAAGTCCGGGGCCCCAAGTTCGTCCTGCGGAAAAATGCCCAAAAAATGATGGGCTATAGCCTTGGGGCGTGGGGCTGGCGAAGTTTGTCCGCCGGACTCGGAATGGGGCGAAACATTGCGTGCCCCCTCCGTGTGCCAAAAATAGGCCGCGGGAAAGCCGTGCGCAAAAACGAGCGCCCGAAGTCCGGGGCCCCAAGTTCGTGCAGTGGAAAAATGCCCAAAAAACGGGGTGGGCTATAGCCTTGGGGCGTGGGGCAGGCGAAGTTCGTCCGCCGGACTCGGAATGGGGCGAAACTTTGCGTGCCTCCTCCGTGTGCCAAAAATAGGCCGCGGGCAAAGTCGCGCCCAAAAACGAGCGCTCGAAGTCCGGGGCCCCAAGTTCGTCCAGCGGAAAAATGCCCAAAAAACGGGCTAGCTATAGCCTTGGGGCGTGGGGCTGGCGAAGTTTGTCCGCCGGACTCGGAATGGGGCAAAAATTTGCGTGCCCCCTCCGTGTGCCAAAAATAGGCCGTGGGCAAAGCCGCGCCCAAAAACGAGAGCCCGAAGTCCGGGGCCCCAAGTTCGTCCAGCGGAAAAATGCTGAAAAAACGGGTGGGCTATAGCCTTGGGGCGTGGGGCTGGCGAAGTTCGTCCGCTGGACTCGGAATGGGGCGAAACTTTGCGTGCCCCCTCCGTGTGCCAAAAATAGGCCGCGGGCAAAGCCGCGCCCAAAAACGAGAGCCCGAAGTCCGGGGCCCCAAGTTCGTCCAGCGGAAAAATGCCCAAAAAACGGGTGGGCTATAGCCTTGGGCGTGGGGCTGGCGAAGTTCGTCCACCGGACTCGGAATGGGGGGAAACTTTGCGTGCCCCCTCCGTGTGCCAAAAATAGGCCGCGGGCAGATCCGTGCCCAAAAACTAGTGCCCGAAGTCCGGGGCCCCAAGTTCGTCTAGCGGAAAAATGCCCAAAAAATGGGTGGGCTATAGCCTTGGGGCGTGGGGCTGGCGAAGTTCGTCCGCCGGACTCGGAATGGGGCGAAACTTTGCGTGCCCCCTCCATGTGCCAAAAATAGGCCGCGGGCAAAACCGCGCCCAAAAACGAGCGCCCGAAGTCCGGGGCCCCAAGTTCGTCCAGCGGAAAAATGCCCAAAAAACGATGGGCTATAGCCTTGGGGCGTGGGGCTGGCGAAGTTCGTCCGCCGGACTCGGAATGGGGTGAAACTTTGCGTGCCCCCTCCGTGTGCCAAAAATAGGCCGCGGGCAAAGCCGCGCCCAAAAACGAGCGCCTGAAGTCCGGGGCCCCAAGTTCGTCCCGCGGAAAAATGCCCAAAAAACGGGTGGGCCATAGCCCTGGGGAGTGGGGCTGGCGAAGTTCGTCCGCCGGACTCGGAATGGGGCGAAACTTTGCGTGCCCCCTCCGTGTGCCAAAAATAGGCCGCGGACAAAGCCGCGCCCAAAAACGAGCGCCCGAAGTCCGGGGCCCCAAGTTTGTCCAGCGGAAAAATGCCCAAAAAACGGGTGGGCTATAGCCTTGGGGCGTGGGGCTGGCGAAGTTCGTCCGCCGGACTCGGAGTGGGGCGAAACTTTGCGTGCCCCCTCCGTGTGCCAAAAATAGGCCGCGGACAAAGCCGCGCCCAAAAACGAGCGCCCGAAGTCCGGGGCCCCAAGTTCGTCCAGCGGAAAAATGCCCAAAAAACGGGTGGGCTATAGCCTTGGGGCGTGGCGCTGGCGAAGTTCGTCCGCCGGACTCGGAATGGGGCGAAACTTTGCGTGCCCCCTCCGTGTGCCAAAAATAGGCCGCGGGCAAAGCCGCGGCAAAAAACGAGCGCCCGAAGTCCGGGGCCCCAAATTCGTCCAGCGGAAAAATGCCCAAAAAACGATGGGCTATAGCCTTGGGGCGTGGGGCTGGCGAAGTTCGTCCGCCGGACTCGGAATGGGGCGAAACTTTGCGTGCCCCCTCCGTGTGCAAAAAAATAGGCCGTGGGCAAAGCCGCGCCCAAAAACGAGCGCCCGAAGTCCAGAGCCCCAAATTCGTCCTGCGGAAAAATGCCCAAAAAACGATGGGCTATAGCCTTAGGGCGTGGGGCTGGCGAAGTTTGTCCGCCGGACTCGGAATGGGGCAAAACTTTGCGTGCCCCCTCCGTGTGCCAAAAATAGGCCGCGGGCAAAGCCGCGCCCAAAAACGAGCGCTCGAAGTCCGGGGCCCCAAGTTCGTCCAGCGGAAAAATGCCCAAAAAACGATGGGCTATAGCCTTGGGGCGTGGGGCTGGCGAAGTTCGTCCGCCGGACTCGGAATGGGGCGAAACTTTGCGTGCCCCCTCCGTGTGCCAAAAATAGGCCGAGGGAAAAGCCGCGCCCAAAAACGAGCGCCCGAAGTCCGGGGCCCCAAGTTCGTCCAGCGGAAAACGGCCCAAAAAACGGGTGGGCTATAGCCTTGGGGCGTGGGGCTGGCGAAGTTCATCCGCCGGACTCGGAATGGGGCGAAATTTTGCGTGCCCCCTCCGTGTGCCAAAAATAGGCCGCGGGCAAAGCCGCGCCCAAAAACGAGCGCCCGAAGTCCGGGGCCCCAAGTTCGTCCAGCGGAAAAATGCCCAAAAAACGATGGGCTATAGACTTGGGGCGTGGGGCTGGCGAAGTTCGTCCGCCGGACTCGGAATGGGGCGAAACTTTGCGTGCCCCCTCCGTGTGCCAAAAATAGGCCACGGGCAAAGTCGCGCCCAAAAACGAGCGCCCGAAGACCGGGGCCCCGAGTTCGTCCAGCGGAAAATGCCCAAAAAACGGGTGGGCTATAGCCTTGGGGCGTGGGGCTGGCGAAGTTCGTCCGCCGGACTCGGAATGGGGCCAGACTTTGCGTGCACCCTCGGTGTACCACAAATAGGCCACGGGAAAAGCCGTGCCCAAAAACAAGTGCCCGAAGTCCGGGGCCCCAAGTTCGTCCAGCGGAAAAATTCCCAAAAAACGATGGGCTATAGCCTTGGGGCGTGGGGCTGGCGAAGTTCGTCCGCCGGACTCGGAATGGGGCGAAACTTTGCGTGCCCCCTCCGTGTGCCAAAAATAGGCCGCGGGCAAAGCCGCGCCCAAAAACGAGCCCCGAAGTCCGGGGCCCCAAGTTCGTCCAGCAGAAAAATTCCCAAAAAACGATGGGCTATAGCCTTGGGGCGTGGGGCTGGCGAAGTTCGTCCGCCGGACTCGGAATGGGGAGAAACTTTGCGTGCCCCCTCCGTGTGCCAAAAATAGGCTGCGGGCAAAGCCGCGCCCAAAAATGAGCGCCCGAAGTCCGGGGACCCAAGTTCGTCCAGCGGAAAAATGCCCAAAAAACGGGTGGGCTATAGCCTTGGGGCGTGGGGCTGGCGAAGTTCGTCCGCCGGACTCGGAATGGGGCAAAACTTTGCGTGCCCCCTCCGTGTCCCAAAAATAGGCCGCGGACAAAGCCGCGCCCAAAAACGAGCGCCCGAAGTCCGGGGCCCCAAGTTCGTCCAGCGGAAAAATGCCCAAAAAACGGGTGGGCTATAGCCTTGGGGCGTGGGGCTGGCGAAGTTCGTCCGCCAGACTCGGAATGGGGCGAAACTTTGCATGCCCCCTCCGTGTGCCAAAAATAGGCCGCAGACAAAGCCACGCCCAAAAACGAGCGCCCGAAGTCCGGGGCCCCAAGTTCGTCCAGCGGAAAAATGCCCAAAAAACGGGTGGGCTATAGCCTTGGGGCGTGGGGCTGGCGAAGTTCGTCCGCCGGACTCGGAATGGGGCGAAACTTTGCGTGCCCCCTCCGTGTGCCAAAAATAGGCCGCGGGCAAAGCCACGGCCAAAAACGAGCACCCGAAGTCCGGGGCCCCAAGTTCGTCCAGCGGAAAAATTCCCAAAAAACGATGGGCTATAGCCTTGGGGCGTGGGGCTGGCGAAGTTCGTCCGCCGGACTCGGAATGGGGCGAAACTTTGTGTGCCCCCTCCGTGTGCCAAAAATAGGCCGCGGGCAAAGCCGCGCCAACAAACGAGCGCCCGAAGTCCGGGGCCCCAAGTTCGTCCAGCGGAAAAATTCCCAAAAAACGGTGGGCTATAGCCTTGGGGCGTGGGGCTGGTGAAGTTCGTCCGCCGGACTCGGAATGGGGCGAAACTTTGCGTGCCCCCTCCGTGTGCCAAAAATAGGCCGCGGGCAAAGCCGCACCCAAAAACGAGTGCCCGAAGTCCGGGGCCCCAAGTTCGCCCAGCGGAAAAATGCCCAAAAAACGGGTGGGCTATAGCCTTGGGGCGTGGGGCTGGCGAAGTTCGTCCGCCGGACTCGGAATGGGGCGAAACTTTGCGTGCCCCCTCCGTGTGCCAAAAATAGGCCGCGGTGAAGGCGCGCCCAAAAACGAGCGCCCGAAGTCCGGGGCCCCAAGTTCGTCCAGCGGAAAAATTCCCAAAAAACGATGGGCTATAGCCTTGGGGCGTGGGGCTGGCGAAGTTCGTCCGCCGGACCCGGAATGGGGCGAAACTTTGCATGCCCCCTCCGTGGGCCAAAAATAGGCCGCGGTGAAGGCGCGCCCAAAAACGAGCGCCCGAAGTCCGGGGCCCCAAGTTCGTCCAGCGGAAAAATTCCCAAAAAACGATGGGCTATAGCCTTGGGGCGTGGGGCTGGCGAAGTTCGTCCGCCGGACCCGGAATGGGGCGAAACTTTGCGTGCCCCCTCCGTGTGCCAAAAATAGGCCGCGGGCAAAGCCGCGCCCAAAAACGAGCGCCCGAAGTCCGGGGCCCCAAGTTCGTCCAGCGGAAAAATGCCCAAAAAACGGGTGGGCTATAGCCTTGGGGCGTGGGGCTGGCGAAGTTCGTCCGCCGGACTCGGAATGGGGCGAAACTTTGCGTGCCCCCTCCGTGTGCCAAAAATAGGCCGCGGACAAAGCCGCACCCAAAAACGAGCGCCCGAAGTCTGGGGCCCCAATTTCGTCCAACGGAAAAATGCCCCTTAAAACGATGGGCTATAGCCTTGGGCCGTGGGGCTGGCGAAGTTCGTCCGCCGGACTCGGAATGGGGCGAAACTTTGCGTGCCCCCTCCGTGTGCCAAAAATAGGCCGCGGGCAAAGCCGGACCCAAAAACCAGGGCGCCCGAAGTCCGGGGCCCGAAGTTCGTCCAGCGGAAAAATGCCCAAAAAACGGGTGGGCTATAGCCTCGGGGCATGGGGCTGGCGAAGTCGTCCGCCGGACTCGGAATGGGGCGAAACTTTGCGTGCCCCCTCCGTGTGCCAAAAATAGGCCGCGGCCAAGGCCGCATCCAAAAACGAGCGCCCGAAGTCCGGGGCCCCAAGTTCGTCCAGCGGAAAAATGCCCAAAAAACGGGTGGGCTATAGCCTTGGGGCGTGGGGCTGGCGAAGTTCGTCCGCCGGACTCGGAATGGGGCAACACTTTGCGTGCCCCCTCCCTGTGCCAAAAATAGGCTGCGGGAAAAGCCACGCCCAAAAACGAGTGCCCGAAGTCCGGGGCCCCAAGTTCGTCCAGCGGAAAAATGCCCAAAAAACGGGTGGGCTATAGCCTTGGCGCGTGGGGCTGGCGAAGTTCGTCCGCCGGACTCGGAATGGTGTGAAACTTTGCGTGCCCCCTCCGTGTACCAAAAATAGGCCGCAGGCAAAGCCGCGCCCAAAACCGAGCGCCCGAAGTCCGGGGCCCCAAGTTCGTCCAGCGGAAAAATGCCCAAAAAACGGGTGGGCTATAGCCTTGGGGCGTGGGGCTGGCGAAGTTCGTCCGCCGGACTCGGAATGGGGCGAAACTTTGCATGCCCCCTCCATGGGCCAAAAATAGGCCGCGGCAAAGCCGCGCCCAAAAACGAGCGCCCGAAGTTCGGGGCCCCAAGTTCGTCCAGCGGAAAAATTTCCAAAAAAACGTTGGGCTATACCCTTGGGGCGTGGGGCCGGCGAAGTTCGTCCGCCGGACTCGGAATGGGGCGAAACTTTGCGTGCCCCCTCCGTGTGCCAAAAATAGGCCACGGGCAAAGCCGCGCCCAAAAACGAGCGCCCGAAGTCCGGGGCCCCAAGTTCGTCCAGCGGAAAAATGCCCAAAAAACGGGTGGGCTATAGCCTTGGGGCGTGGGGCTAGCGAAGTTCGTCCGCCGGACTCGGAATGGGGCGAAACTTTGCGTGCCCCCTCCCTGTGCCAAAAATAGGCTGCGGGAAAAGCCACGCCCAAAAACGAGTGCCCGAAGTCCGGGCCCCCAAGTTCGTCCAGCGGAAAAATGCCCAAAAAACGATGGGATATAGCCTTGGGGCGTGGGGCTGGCGAAGTTCGTCCGCCGGACTCGGAATGGGGCAAAACTTTGTGTGCCCCCTCCGTGTGCCAAAAATAGGCCGTGGGCAAAACCGCCCCCAAAAACGAGCACCCGAAGTCCGGGGCCCCAAGTTCGTCCAGCGGAAAAATGCCCAAAAAACGATGGGCTATAGCCTTTGGGCGTGGGGCTGGCGAAGTTCGTCCGCCGGACTCGGAATGGGGCGAAACTTTGCGTGCCCCCTCTGTGTGCCAAAAATAGGCCGCGGGCAAAGCCGCGCCCAAAAACGAGAGCCCGAAGCCCGGGGCCCCAAGTTCGTCCAGCGGAAAAATGCCCCTTAAAACGATGGGCTATAGCCTTGGGGCGTGGGGCTGGCGAAGTTCGTCCGCCGGACTCGGAATGGGGCGAAACTTTGTGTGCCCCCTCCGTGTGCCAAAAATAGGCCGCGGGCAAAGCCGCGCCCAAAAACGAGCGCTCGAAGTACGGGGCCCCAAGTTCGTCCAGCGGAAAAATGCCCAAAAAACGATGGGCTATCGCCTTGGGGCGTGGGGCTGGCGAAGTTCGTCCGCCGGACTCGGAATGGGGCGAAACTTTGCGTGCCCCCTCCGTGTGCCAAAAATAGGCCGCGGGCAAAGCCGCGCCCAAAAACGAGCGCCCGAAGCCCTGGGCCCCAAGTTCGTCCGGCGGAAAAATGCCCAAAAAACGGGTGCGCTATAGCCTTGGGGCGTGGGGCTGGCGAAGTTCGTCCGCCGGACTCGGAATGGGGCGAAAGTTTGCGTACCCCCTCCGTGTGCAAAAAAGACGCCGCGGGCAAAGCCGCGCCCAAAAACGAGCGCCCGAAGTCCGGGACCCCAAGTTCGTCCAGCGGAAAAATGCTCAAAAAACGATGGGCTATCGCCTTGGGGCGTGGGGCTGGCGAAGTTCGCCCGCCAGACTCGGAATGGGGCGAAACTTTGCGTGCCCCCTCCGTGTGCCAAAAATAGGCCGTGGACAAAGCCGCGCCCAAAAACGAGCGCCCGAAGCCCGGGGCCCTAAGTTCGTCCGGCGGAAAAATGCCCAAAAAACGGGTGCGCTATAGCCTTGGGGCGTGGGGCTGGCGAAGATCGTCCGCCGGACTCGGAATGGGGCGAAACATTGCGTGCCCCCTCCGTGTGCCAAAAATAGGCCGCGGGTAAAGCCGCGCCTAAAAACGAGCGCCCAAAGTCCGGGGCCCCAAGTTCGTCCAGCGAAAAAATGCCCAAAAAACGATGGGCTATAGCCTTGGGGCGTGGGGCTGGCGAAGTTCGTCCGCCGGACTCGGAATGGGGCGAAACTTTGCGTGCCCCCTCCGTGTGCCCAAAATAGGCCGCGGGCAAAGCCGCGCCCAGAAACGAACGCCCGAAGTCCGGGGCCCCAAGTTCGTCCAGCGGAAAAAAGCCCAAAAAACGATGGGCTATAGCCTTGGGGCGTGGGGCGGGCGAAGTTCGTTCGCCGGACTCGGAATGGGGCGAAACTTTGCGTGCCCCCTCCGTGTGCCAAAAATAGGCCGCGGGCAAAGCCTTGCCCAAAAACGAGCGCCCGATGTCCGGGGCCCCAAGTTCGTCCAGCGGAAAAATGCCCAAAAAATGGGTGGGCTATAGCCTTGGGGCGTGGGGCTGGCGAAGTTCGTCCGCCGGACTCGGAATGGGGCGAAACTTTGCGTGAACCAACCGTGTGCCAAAAATAGGCCGCGGGCAAAGCCGCGCCCAAAAACGAGCGCCCGAAGTCCGGGGCCCCAAGTTCGTCCAGCGGAAAAATGTCCAAAAAATGATGGGCTACAGCCTTGGGACGTGGGGCTGGCGAAGTTCGTCCGCGGGACTCGGAATGGGGCGAAACTTTGCGTGCCCCCTCCGTGTGCCAAAAATAGGCCGCGGGCAAAGCCGCGCCCAAAAACGAGCGCCCGAAGTCCGGGGCCCCAAGTTCGTCAAGCGGAAAAATGCCCAAAAAACGGGTGGGCTATAGCCTTGGGGCGTGGGGCGGGCGACGTTCGTCCGCCGGACTCGGAATGGAGCGAAACTTTGCGTGCCCCCTCCGTGTGCCAAAAATAGGCCGCGAGCAAAGCCGCGCCCAAAAACGAGCGCCCGAAGTCCGGGGCCCCAAGTTCGTCCAGCGGAAAAATGCCCAAAAAACGATGGGTATAGCCTTGGGGCGTGGGGCTGGCGAAGTTCGTCCGCCGGACTCAGAATGGGGCGAAACTTTGCGTGCCCACTCCGTGTGCCAAAAATAGGCCGCGGACAAAGCCGCGCCCAAAAACGAGTGCCCGAAGTCCGGGGCCCCAAGTTCGTCCAGCGGAAAAATGCCCAAAAAACGATGGGCTATCGCCTTGGGGCGTGGGGCTGGCGAAGTTCGTCCGCCGGACTCGGAATGGGGCGAAACTTTGCGTGCACCCTCCGTGTGCGAAAAATAGGCTGCGGGCAAAGCCGTGCCCAAAAACGAGCGCCCGAAGTCCGCGGCCCCAAGTTCATCCAGCGGAAAAATGCCCAAAAAACGATGGGCTATAGCCTTGGGGCGTGGGGCTGGCGAAGTCCATCCGCCGGACACGGAATGGGTCAAAACTTTGCGTGCCCCCTCCGTGTGCCAAAAATAGGCCGCGGGCAAAGCCGCGCCCAAAAACGAGCCCCCGAAGTCCGGTGCCCCAAGTTCGTCCAGCGGAAAAATGCCCAAAAAACGATGGGCTATAGCCTTGGGGCGTGGGGATGGCGAAGTTCGTCCGCCGGACTCGGAATGGGGCCAAACTTTGCGTGCCCCCTCCGTGTGCCAAAAATAGGCCGCGGGCAAAGCCGCGCCCAAAAACGAGCGCCCGAAGTCCGGGGCCCCAAGTTCGTCCAGCGGAAAAATGCCCAAAAAACGATGGGCTATAGCCTTGGGGCGTGGGGCTGGCGAAGTTCGTCCGCCGGACTCGGAATGGGGCGAAACTTTGCGTGCCCCCTCCGTGTGCCAAAAATAGGCCGCGGGCAAAGCCGAGCCCAAAAACGAGCGCCCGAAGTCCGGGGCCCCAAGTTCGTCCAGCGGAAAAATGCCCAAAAAACGGGTGGGCTATAGCCTTGGGGCGTGGGGCTTGCGAAGTTCGTCCGCCGGACTCGGAATGGGGCGAAACTTTGCGTGGCCCCTCCGTGTGCCAAAAATAGGCCGCAGGCAAAGCCGGGCCCAAAAACGAGCGCCCGAAGTCCGGGGCCCCAAGTTCGTCCAGCGGAAAAATGCCCAAAAAATGATGGTCTATAGCCTTGGGGCGTGGGGCTGGCAAAGTTCGTCCGCCGGACTCGGAATGGGGCGAAACTTTGCGTGCCCCCTTCGTGTGCCAAAAATAGGCCGCGGGCAAAGCCGCGCCCAAAAACGAGTGCCCGAAGTCCGGGGTACCAAGTTCGTCCAGCGGAAAAATGCCCAAAAAGCGGGTGGGCTATAGCCTTGGGGCGTGGGGCTGGCGAAGTTCGTCCGCCGGACTCGGAATGGGGCGAAACTTTGCGTGCCCCCTCCGTGTGCCAAAAATAGGCCGTGGGCAAAGCCGCGCCCAAAAACGAGTGCCCGAAGTCCGGGGCCCCAAGTTCGTCCAGCAGAAAAACGCCCAAAAAATGATGGGCTGTAGCCTTGGGGCGTGGGGCTGGCGAAGTTCGTCCGCCGGACTTGGAATGGGGCGAAACTTTGCGTGCCCCCTCCGTGTGCCAAAAATAGGCCGCGGGCAAAGCCGCGCCCAAAAACGAGTGCCCGAAGTCCGGGGCCCCAAGTTCGTCCAGCGGAAAAATGCCCAAAAAATGATGGGCTGTAGCCTTGGGGCGTGGGGCTGGCGAAGTTCGTCCGCCGGACTCGGAATAGGCCGAAACTTTGCGTGGCCCCTCCGTGTGCCAAAAATAGGCCGCGGGCAAAGCCGCGCCCAAAAACGAGCACCCGAAGTCCGGGGCCCCAGGTTCGTCCATCGGAAAAATGCCCAAAAAACGAAGGGCTATAGCCTTGGGGCGTGGGGCTGGCGAAGTTCGTCCGCCGGTCTCGGAATGGGGCGAAACTTTGCGTGCCCCCTCCGTGTGCCAAAAATAGGCTGCGGGCAAAGCCGAGCTCAAAAACGAGCGCCCGAAGTCCGGGGCCCCAAATTCGTCCAGCGGAAAAATGCCCAAAAAACGGGTGGGCTATAGCCTTGGGGCGTGGGGCTGGCGAAGTTCGTCTGCCGGACTCGGAATGGGGCGAAACTTTGCGTGCCCCCTCCGTGTGCCAAAAATAGGCCGTGGGCAAAGCCGTGCCCAAAAACGAGCGCCCGAAGTCCGGGGCCCCAAGTTCGTCCAGCGGAAAAATGCCCAAAAAACGATGGGCTATAGCCTTGGGGCGTGGGGCTGGCGAAGTTCGTCCGCCGGACTCGGAATGGGGCGAAATTTTGCATGCCCCCTCCGTGCGCAAAAAATAGGCGGCGGGCAAAGCCGCGACCAAAAACGAGCGCCCGAAGTCCGGGGCCCCAAGTTCGTCCAGCGGAAAAATGCCCAAAAAACGATGGGCTATAGCCTTGGGGCGTGGGGCTGGGGAAGTTCGTCCGCCGGACTCGGAATGGGGCGAAACTTTACGAGCCCCCTCCGTGTGCCAAAAATAGGACGCGGGCAAAGCCGTGCCCAAAAACGAGCACCCGAAGTCCGGGGCCCCAAGTTCGTGCAGCCGAAAAATGCCCAAAAAACGGGTGGGCTATAGCCTTGGGGCGTGGGGCTGGCGAAGTTCGTCCGCCGGACTCGGAATGGGGCGAAACTTTGCGTGCCCCCTCCGTGTGCCAAAAATAGACTGCGGGCAAAGCTGCGCCCAAAAACGAGTGGCCGAAGTCCGGGGCCACAAGTTCGTCCAGCGGAAAAATGCCCAAAAAACAGGTGGGTTATAGCCTTGGGGCGTGGCGCTGGCGAAGTTCGCCGCCGGACTCGGAATGGGGCGAAACTTTGCATGCCCCCTCCGTGTGCCAAAAATAGGACGCGGGCAAAGCCGCGCCCAAAAACGGGTGCCCGAAGTCCAGGACCTCAAGTTCGTCCAGCTGAAAAATGCCCAAAAAACGATGGGCTATAGCCTTGGGGCGTGGGGCTGGCGAAGTTCGCCGCCGGACTCGGAATGGGGCGAAACTTTGCCTGCCCCCTCCGTGTGCCAAAAATAGGCCGCAGGCAAAGCCTCGCCCAAAAACGAGTGCCCGAAGTCCGGGGCCCCAAGTTCGTCCAGCGGAAAAATGCCCAAAAAATGATGGGCTATAGCCTTGGGGCGTGGGGCTGGCGAAGTTCGTCCGCCGGACTCGGAATGGGGCGAACCTTTGCGTGCCCCCTCCGTGTGCCAAAAATAGGCCGCGGGCAAAGCCGCGTCCAAAAACGAGCGCCCGAAGCCCGGGGCCCCAAGTTCGTCCAGCGGAAAAATGCCCAAAAAACGGGTGGGCTATAGCCTTGGGGCGTGGGGCTGGCGAAGTTCGTCCGCCGGACTCGGAATGGGGCGAAACTTTGCGTGCCCCCTCCGTGTGCCAAAAATAGGCCTCAGGCAAAGCCGCGCCCAAAAGCGGGCGCCCGAAGTCTGGGGCCTCAAGTTCGTCCAGCTTAAAAATGCCCAAAAAACGATGGGCTATAGCCTTGGGGCGTGGGGCTGGCGAAGTTCGTCCGCCAGACTCGGAATGGGGCGAAACTTTATGTGCCCCCTCCGTGTGCCAAAAATAGGCCGCGGGCAAAGCCGCGCCCAAAAACGAGCGCCCGAAGTCCGCGGCCCCAAGTTCGTCCAGCTGAAAAATGCCCAAAAAACGATGGGCTATAGCCTTGGGGCGTGGGGCTGGCGAAGTTCGTCCGCCGGACTCGGAATGGGGTGAAACTTTACGTGCCCCCTCCGTGTGCCAAAAATAGGCCGCGGACAAAGCCGCGCCCAAAAACGAGCGCCCAAAGTCCGGGGCCCCAAGTTCGTCCAGCGGAAAAATGCCCAAAAAACGATGGGCTATAGCCTTGGGGCGTGGGGCGGGCGAATTTTGTCCGCCGGACTCAGAATGGGGCGAAACATTGCGTGCCCCCTCCGTGAGCCGAAAATAGGCCGTGGGCAAAGCCGCGCCCAAAAACGAGCGCCCGAAGTCCAGGGCCCCAAGTTCGACCAGCGGGAAAATGCCCAAAAAACGGGTGGGCTATAGCCTTGGGGCGTGGGGCTGGCGAAGTTCGTCCGCCGGACTCGGAATGGGGCGAAACTTTGCGTGCCCCCTCCGTGTGCCAAAAATAGGCCGCGGGCAAAGCCGCGCCCAAAAACGAGCGCCCGAAGTCCGGGGCCCCAAGTTCGTCCAGCGGAAAAATGCCCAAAAAACGATGGGCTATAGCCTTGGGGCGTGGGGCTGGCGAAGTTCATCCGCCAGACTCGGAATGGGGCAAAACTTTGCGTGCCCCCTCCGTGTGCCAAAAATAGGCCGCGGTCAAAGCCGGGCCCAAAAACGAGCGCCCGAAGTCCGGGGCCCCAATTTCGTCCAGCTGAAAAATGCCCAAAAAACGATGGGCTATAGCCTTGGGGCGTGGGGCTGGCGAAGTTCGTCCGCCGGACTCGGAATGGGGCGAACCTTTCCGTGCCCCATCCGTGTGCTAAAAATAGGTCGCGGGCAAAGCCGCGCCCAAAAACGAGCGCCCGAAGTCCGGGGCCCCAAGTTCGTCCAGCGGAAAAATGCCCAAAAAACGATGGGCTATAGCCTTGGGGCGTGGGGCGGGCGAATTTTGTCCGCCGGACTCAGAATGGGGCGAAACTTTGCGTGCCCCCTCCGTGTGCCAAAAATAGACGGCGGGCAAAGCCGCGCCCAAAAACGAGAGCCCGAAGTCCGGGGCCCCAAGTTCGTCCAGCGGGAAAATGCCCAAAAAACAGGTGGGCTATAGCCTTGGGGCGTGGGGCTGGCGAAGTTCGTCCGCCGGACTCGGAATGGGGCGAAACTTTGCGTGCCCCCTCCGTGTGCCAAAAATAGGCCGCGGACAAAGCCGCGCCCAAAAACGAGCGCCCGAAGTCCGGGGCCCCAAGTTCGTCCAGCGGAAAAATGCCCAAAAAACGATGGGCTATAGCCTTGGGGCGTGGGGCTGGCGAAGTTCGTCCGCCAGACTCGGAATGGGGCGAAACTTTACGTGCCCCCTACGTGTGCCAAAAATAGGCCGCGGGCAAAGCCGGGCCCAAAAACGAGTGCCCGAAGTCCGGGGCCCCAAGTTCGTCCAGCTGAAAAATGCCCAAAAAACGATTGGCTATAGCCTTGGGGCGTGGGGCTGGCGAAGCTCGTCCGCCGGACTCGGAATGGGGCGAACCTTTTTGTGCCCCATCCGTGTGCTAAAAATAGGCCGCGGGCAAAGCCGCGCCCAAAAACGAGCGCCCGAAGTCCGGGGCCCCTAGTTCGTCCAGCGGAAAAATGCCCAAAAAACGATGGGCTATAGCCTTGGGGCGTGGGGCTGGCGAAGTTCGTCTGCCAGACTCGGAATGGGGCAAAACTTTGCGTGCCCCCTCCGTGTGCCAAAAATAGGCCGCGGTCAAAGCCGGGCCCAAAAACGAGCGCCCGAAGTCCGGGGCCCCAAGTTCGTCCAGCTGAAAAATGCCCAAAAAACGATGGGCTATAGCCTTGGGGCGTGGGGCTGGCGAAGTTCGTCCGCCGGACTCGGAATGGGGCGAACCTTTCCGTGCCCCATCCGTGTGCTAAAAATAGGCCGCGGGCAAAGCCGCGCCCAAAAACGAGCACCCGAAGTCCGGGGCCCCAAGTTCGTCCAGCGGAAAAATGCCCAAAAAACGAGTGGGCTATAGCCTTGGGGCGTGGGGCTGGCGAATTTTTTCCGCCGGACTCAGAATGGGGCGAAACTTTGCGTGCCCCCTCCGTGTGCCAAAAATAGGCCGCGGGCAAAGCCGCGCCCAAAAACGAGAGCCCGAAGTCCGGGGCCCCAAGTTCGTCCAGCGGGAAAATGCCCAAAAAACGGGTGGGCTATAGCCTTGGGGCGTGGGGCTGGCGAAGTTCGTCCGCCGGACTCGGAATGGGGCGAAACTTTGCGTGCCCCCTCCGTGTGCCAAAAATAGGCCGCGGACAAAGCCACGCCCAAAAACGAGCGCCCGAAGTCCGGGGCCCCAAGTTCGTCCAGCGGAAAAATGCCCAAAAAACGATGGGCTATAGCCTTGGGGCGTGGGGCTGGCGAAGTTCGTCCGCCAGACTCGGAATGGGGCGAAACTTTACGTGCCCCCTCCGTGTGCCAAAAATAGGCCGCGGGCAAAGCCGGGCCCAAAAACGAGTGCCCGAAGTCCGGGGCCCCAAGTTCGTCCAGCTGAAAAATGCCCAAAAAACGATTGGCTATAGCCTTGGGGCGTGGGGCTGGCGAAGTTCGTCCGCCGGACTCGGAATGGGGCGAACCTTTTCGTGCCCCATCCATGTGCTAAAAATAGGCCGCGGGCAAAGCCGCGCCCAAAAACGAGCGCCCGAAGTCCGGGGCCCCAAGTTCGTCCAGCGGAAAAATGCCCAAAAAACGATGGGCTATAGCCTTGGGGCGTGGGGCGGGCGAATTTTGTCCGCCGGACTCAGAATGGGACGAAACTTTGCGTGCCCCTTCCGTGTGCCAAAAATAGGCCGCGGGCAAAGCCGCGCCCAAAAACGAGAGCCCGAAGTCCGGGGCCCCAAGTTCGTCCAGCGGGAAAATGCCCAAAAAACGGGTGGGCTATAGCCTTGGGGCGTGGGGCTGGCGAAGTTCGTCCGCCGGACTCGGAATGGGGCGAAACTTTGCGTGCCCCCTCCGTGTGCCAAAAATAGGGCGCGGGCAAAGCCGCGCCCAAAAACGAGGGCCCGAAGTCCGGGGCCCCAAGTTCGTCCAGCGGAAAAATGCCCAAAAAACGATGGGCTATAGCCTTGGGGCGTGGGGCTGGCAAAGTTCGTCCGCCGGACTCGGAATGGGGCGAAACTTTGCGTGCCCCCTCCGTGTGCCAAAAATAGGCCGCGGGCAAAGCCGCGCCCAAAAACAAGCGCCCGAAGTCCGGGGCCCCAAGTTCGTCCAGCGGAAAAATGCCCAAAAAACGATGGGCTATAGCCTTGGGGCGTGGGGCTGGCAAAGTTAGTCCGCCGGACTCGGAATGGGGTGAAACTTTACGTGCCCCCTCCGTGTACCAAAAATAGGCCGCGGACAAAGCCGCGCCCAAAAACGAGCGCCCGAAGTCCAGGGCCCCAAGTTCGTCCAGCTGAAAAATGCCCAAAAAACGATGGGCTATAGCCTTGGGGCGTGGGGCTGGCGAAGTTCGTCCGCCGGACTCGGAATGGGGCGAAACTTTACGTGCCCCCTCCGTGTACCAAAAATAGGCCGCGGGCAAAGCCGCGCCCAAAAACGAGCACCCGAAGTCCGGAGCCCCAAGTTCGTCCAGCCGAAAAATGCCAAAAAAACGATGGGCTATAGCCTTGGGGCGTGGGGCTGGCCAAGTTCGTCCGCCGGACTCAGAATAGTGCGAAACTTTGCGTGCCCCCTCCGTGTACCAAAAATAGGGCGCGGGCAAAGCCGCGCCCAAAAACGAGCGCCGAAGTCCGGGGCCCCAAGTTCGTCCAGCGGAAAAATGCCCAAAAAACGATGGGCTATAGCCTTGGGGCGTGGGGCTGGCAAAGTTCGTCCGCCGGACTCGGAATGGGGCGAAACTTTGCGTGCCCCCTCCGTGTGCCAAAAATAGGCCGCGGGCAAAGCCGTGCCCAAAAACGAGCGCCCGAAGTCCGGGGCCCCAAGTTCGTCCAGCGGAAAAATGACCAAAAAACGATGGGCTATAGCCTTGGGGCGTGGGGCTGGCGAAGTTAGTCCGCCGGACTCGGAATGGGGTGAAACTTTACGTGCCCCCTCCGTGTACCAAAAATAGGCCGCGGGCAAAGCCGCGCCCAAAAACGAGCGCCCGAAGTCCAGGGCCCCAAGTTCGTCCAGCTGAAAAATGCCCAAAAAACGATGGGCTATAGCCTTGGGGCGTGGGGCTGGCGAAGTTCGTCCGCCGGACTCGGAATGGGGCGAAACTTTACGTGCCCCCTCCGTGTGACAAAAATAGGCCGCGGGCAAAGCCGCGCCCAAAAACGAGCACCCGAAGTCCGGGGCCCCAAGTTCGCCCAGCCGAAAAATGCCAAAAAAATGATGGGCTATAGCCTTGGGGCGTGGGCTGGCCGAGTTCGTCCGCCGGACTCGGAATAGTGTGAAACTTTGCGTGCCCCCTCCGTGTGCCGAAAATAGGCCGCGGGCAAAGCCGCGCCCAAAAACGAGTGCCCGAAGTCTGGGGCCCCAAGTTCGTCCAGCGGAAAAATGCCCAAAAAACGGGTGGGCTATAGCCTTGGGGCGTGGGGCTGGCGAAGTTCGTCCGCCGGACTCGGAATGGGGCGTAACTTTGCGTGCCCCCTCCGTGTGCCAAAAATAGGCCGCGGGCAAAGCCGTGCCCAAAAACGAGTGCCCGACGTCCGGGGCCCCAAGTTCGTCCAGCGGAAAAATGCCCAAAAAACGATGGGCTATAGCCTTGGGGCGTGGGGCTTGCGAAGTTCGTCCGCCGGACTCGGAATGGGGCGTAACTTTGCGTGCCCCCTCCGTGTGCCAAAAATAGGCCGCGGGCAAAGCCGCGCCCAAAAACGAGTGCCCGACGTCCGGGGCCCCAAGTTCGTCCAGCGGAAAAATGCCCAAAAAACGATGGGCTATAGCCTTGGGGCGTGGGGCTGGCGAAGTTCGTCCGCCGGACTCAGAATGGGGCGAAACTTTGCGTGCCCCCACCGTGTGCCAAAAATAGGCCGTGGGCAAAGCCGCGCCCAAAAACGAGTGCCCGAAGTCCGGGGCCCCAACTTCATCCAGCGGAAAAATGCCCAAAAAACGGGTGGGCGATAGCCTTGGGGGGTGGGGCTGGCGAAGTTCGTCCGCCGGACTCGGAATGGGGCGAAACTTTGCGTGCCCCCTCCGTGTGCCAAAAATAGGCCGCGGGCAAAGCCGCACCCAAAAACGAGCGCCCGATGTCCGGGGCCCCAAGTTCGTCCAGCGGAAAAATGCCCAAAAAACGATGGGCTATAGCCTTGGGGCGTGGGGCAGGCGAAGTTCGTCCGCCGGACTCGGAATGGGGCGAAACTTTGCGTGCCCCCTCCATGTGCCAAAATAGGCTGCGGGCAAAGCCGCGCCTAAAAACGAGCGCCCGAAGTCCGGGGCCTCAAGTTCGTCCAGCGGAAAAATACCCAAAAAACGATGGGCTATAGCCTTGGGGCGTGGGGCTGGCGAAGTTCGTCCGCCGGACTCGGAATGGGGCGAAACTTTACGTGCCCCCTCCATGTGCCAAAAATAGGCTGCGGGCAAAGCCGCGCCCAAAAACGAGCGCCCGAAGTCCGGGGCCCCAAGTTCGTCCAGCCGAAAAATGCCGAAAAAACGATGGGCTATAGCCTTGGGGCGTGGGGCTGGCGAAGTTCGTCCGCCGGACTCGGAATGGGGCGAAACTTTGCGTGCCCCCTCCGTGTGCCAAAAATAGGCCGCGGGCAAAGCCACGGCCAAAAACGAGCACCCGAAGTCCGGGGCCCCAAGTTCGTCCAGCGGAAAAATTCCCAAAAAACGATGGGCTATAGCCTTGGGGCGTGGGGCTGGCGAAGTTCGTCCGCCGGACTCGGAATGGGGCGAAACTTTGTGTGCCCCCTCCGTGTGCCAAAAATAGGCCGGAAAAACGAGTGCCCGAAGTCCGGGGCCCCAAGTTCGTCCAGCGGAAAAATGCCCAAAAAACGGGTGGGCTATAGCCTTGGGGCGTGGGGCAGGCGAAGTTCGTCCGCCGGACTCGGAATGGGGCGAAACTATGCGTGCCCCCTCCGTATGCCAAAAATAGGCCGGAAAAACGAGTGCCCGAAGTCCGGGGCCCCAAGTTCGTCCAGCGGAAAAATGACCAAAAAACGGGTGGGCTATAGCCTTGGGGCGTGGGGCAGGCGAAGTTCGTCTGCCGGACTCGGAATGGGGCGAAACTTTGCGTGCCCCCTCGATGTGCCAAAATAGGCTGCGGGCAAAGCCGCGCCTAAAAACGAGCGCCCGAAGTCCGGGGCCCCAAGTTCGTCCAGCGGAAAAATACCCAAAAAACGATGGGCTATAGCCTTGGGGCGTGGGGCAGGCGAAGTTCGTCCGCCGGACTCGGAATGGGGCGAAACTTTGCGTGCCCCCTCCATGTGCCAAAATAGGCTGCGGGCAAAGCCGCGCCTAAAAACGAGCGCCCGAAGTCCGGGGCCCCAAGTTCGTCCAGCGGAAAAATGCCCAAAAATCGATGGGCTATAGCCTTGGGGCGAGGGGCTGGCGAAGTTCGTCCACCGGACTCGGAAAGGGGCGAAACTTTGCGTGCCCCCTCCGTGTGCCAAAAATAGGCCGCGGGCAAAGCCGCGCCCAAAAACGAGCGCCCGAAGTCCGGGGCCCCAAGTTCGTCCAGCGGAAAAATGCCCAAAAAACGATGGGCTATAGCCTTGGGGCGTGGGGCTGGCGAAGTTCGTCCGCCGGACTCGAAATGGCGCGAAACTTTACGTGCCCCCTCCGTGTGCCAAAAATAGGCCGCGGGCAAAGCCGCGCCCGAAAACGAGCTTCCGATGTCCGGGGCCCCAAGTTCGTCCAGCGGAAAAATGCCCAAAAAATGGGTGGGCTATATCCTTGGGGCGTGGGGCTGGCGAAGTTCGTCCGCCGGACTCGGAATGGGGCGAAACTTTGCGTGCCCCCTCCGTGTGCCAAAAATAGGACGCTGGCAAAGCCGCGCCCAAAAACGAGCGACCGAAGTCCGGGGCCCCAAGTTCGTCCAGCGGAAAAATGAGCAAAAAACGATGGGCTATAGCCTTGGGCCGTGGGGCTGGCGAAGTTCGTCCGCCGGACTTGGAATGGGGCGAAACTTTGCGAACCCCCTCCGTGTACCAAAAATAGGCCGCGGGCAAAGCCGCGCCCAAAAACGAGCGCCCGAAGTCCGGGGCCCCAAGTTCGTCCAGCGGAAATATGCTCAAAAAACGATGGGCTATAGCCTTGGGGCGTGGGGCTGGCGAAGTTCGTACGCCGGACTCGGAATGGGGCGAAAGTTTGAGTGCCCCCTCCGTGTGCCAAAAATAGGACGCGGGCAAAGCCGTGCCCAAAAACGAGCGCCCGAAGTCCGGGGCCCAAAGTTCGTCCAGCGGAAAAATGCCCAAAAAACGATGGGCTATAGCCTTGGGGCGTGGGGCTGCCGAAGTTCATCCGCCGGACTCGGAATGGGGCGAAACTTTGTGTGCCCCCTCCGTGTGCCAAAAATAGGCCGCGGGCAAAGCCGCGCCCTAAAACGAGCTCCCGAAGTCTGGGTCCCAACTTCGTCCAGCGGAAAAATGCACAAAAAACGGGTGGGCTATAGCCTTGGGGCGTGGGGCTGGCGAAGTTCGTCCGCCGGACTCGGAATGGGGCGAAACTTTGCGTGCCCCCTCCGTGTACCAAAAGTAGGCCGCGGGCAAAGCCGCGCCCAAAAACGAGCGCCCGAAGTCCGGGGCCACAAGTTCGTCCAGCGGAAAAATGCCCAAAAAACGATGGGCTATAGCCTTGGGGCGTGGGGCTGGCGAAGTTGTTCCGCCGGACTCCGAATGGGGCGAAACTTTGCGTGCCCCCTCCGTGTGCCAAAAATAGGCCGCGGACAAAGCCGCGCCCAAAAACGAGCGTCCGAAGTCCGGGGCCCCAAGTTCGTCCAGCGGAAAAATGCCCAAAAAACGGGCGGGCTATAGCCTTGGGGCGTGGGGCTGGCGAAGTTTATCCGCCGGACTCGAAATGGGGCGAAACTTTGCGTGCCCCCTCCGTGTGCCAAAAATAGGCCGCGGGCAAAGCCGCGCCCAAAAACGAGCGCCCGAAGTCCGGGGCCCCAAGTTCGTCCAGCGGAAAAATGCCCAAAAAACGATGGGCTATAGCCTTGGGGCGCGGGGCTGGCGAAGTTCGTCCGCCGGACTCGGAATGGGGCGAAACTTTGCGTGCCCCCTCCGTGTGCCAAAAATAGGCCGCGGGCAAACCCGCGCCCAAAAATGAGAGCCCGAAGTCCGGGGCCCCAAGTTCGTCCAGCGGAAAAATGCACAAAAAATGGGTGGGCTATAGCCTTCGGGCGTGGGGCTGGCGAGGTTCGTCCGCCGGGCTAAGAATGGGGCGAAACTTTGCGTGCCCCCTCCGTGTGCCAAAAATAGGCCGCGGGAAAAGCCGTGCCCAAAAACGAGTGCCCGAAGTCCGGGGCTCCAAGTTCGTCCAGCGGAAAAATGCCCAAAAAACGATGGGCTATAGCCTTGGGGCGTGGGGCTGGTGAAGTTCGTTCGCCGGACTCGGAATGGGGCGAAACATTGCGTGCCCCCTCCATGTGCCAAAAATAGGCCGCGGGCAAAGCCGCGCCCAAAAACGAGCGCCCGAAGTCCGGGGCCCCAAGTTCGTCCAGCGGAAAAATGCCCAAAAAACGCTGGGCTATAGCCTTGGGGCGTAGGGCTGGCGAAGTTCGTCCGCCGGACTCGGAATGGGGCGAAACTTTACGTGCCCCCTCCGTGTACCAAAAATCGGCTGCGGGCAAAGCCGCGCCCAAAAACGAGCCCCCGAAGTCCAGGGCCCCAAGTTCGTCCAGCGGAAAAATGCCCAAAAAACAATGGGCTATAGCCTTGGGGCGTGGGGCCGGCGAAGTTTGTCCGCCGGACTCGGAATGGGGCGAAACTTTGCGTGCCCCTTCCGTGTGCCAAAAATAGGCCGCGGGCAAAGCCGCGCCCAAAAACGAGCGCCCGAAGTCCGGGGCCACAAGTTCGTCCAGCGGAAAAATGCCCAAAAAATGATGGGCTATAGCCTTGGGGCGTGGGGCTGGCGAAGTTGTTCCGCCGGACTCCGAATGGGGCGAAACTTTGCGTGCCCCCTCCGTGTGCCAAAAATAGGCCGCGGACAAAGCCGCGCCCAAAAACGAGCGTCCGAAGTCCGGGGCCCCAAGTTCGTCCAGCGGAAAAATGCCCAAAAAACGGGCGGGCTATAGCCTTGGGGCGTGGGGCTGGCGAAGTTTATCCGCCGGACTCGAAATGGGGCGAAACTTTGCGTGCCCCCTCCGTGTGCCAAAAATAGGCCGCGGGCAAAGCCGCGCCCAAAAACGAGCGCCCGAAGTCCGGGGCCCCAAGTTCGTCCAGCGGAAAAATGCCCAAAAAACGATGGGCTATAGCCTTGGGGCGCGGGGCTGGCGAAGTTCGTCCGCCGGACTCGGAATGGGGCGAAACTTTGCGTGCCCCCTCCGTGTGCCAAAAATAGGCCGCGGGCAAACCCGCGCCCAAAAATGAGAGCCCGAAGTCCGGGGCCCCAAGTTCGTCCAGCGGAAAAATGCACAAAAAATGGGTGGGCTATAGCCTTCGGGCGTGGGGCTGGCGAGGTTCGTCCGCCGGGCTCAGAATGGGGCGAAACTTTGCGTGCCCCCTCCGTGTGCCAAAAATAGGCCGCGGGAAAAGCCGTGCCCAAAAACGAGTGCCCGAAGTCCGGGGCTCCAAGTTCGTCCAGCGGAAAAATGCCCAAAAAACGATGGGCTATAGCCTTGGGGCGTGGGGCTGGTGAAGTTCGTTCGCCGGACTCGGAATGGGGCGAAACATTGCGTGCCCCCTCCATGTGCCAAAAATAGGCCGCGGGCAAAGCCGCGCCCAAAAACGAGCGCCCGAAGTCCGGGGCCCCAAGTTCGTCCAGCGGAAAAATGCCCAAAAAACGCTGGGCTATAGCCTTGGGGCGTAGGGCTGGCGAAGTTCGTCCGCCGGACTCGGAATGGGGCGAAACTTTATGTGCCCCCTCCGTGTACCAAAAATCGGCTGCGGGCAAAGCCGCGCCCAAAAACGAGCCCCCGAAGTCCAGGGCCCCAAGTTCGTCCAGCGGAAAAATGCCCAAAAAACAATGGGCTATAGCCTTGGGGCGTGGGGCCGGCGAAGTTTGTCCGCCGGACTCGGAATGGGGCGAAACTTTGCGTGCCCCCTCCGTGTGCCAAAAATAGGCCGCGGGCAAAGCCGCGCCCAAAAACGAGTGCCCGAAGTCCGGGGCCCCAAGTTCGTCCAGCGGAAAAATGCCCAAAAAACGGGTGGGCTATAGCCTTGGGACGTGGGGCTGGCGATGTTCGTCCGCCGGACTCGGAATGGGGCGAAACTTTGCATGCCCCCTCCGTGTGCCAAAAATAGGCCGCGGCCAAAGCCACACCCAAAAACGAGCGCCCGAAGCCCGGGGCCCTATGTTCGTCCAGCGGAAAAATGCCCAAAAAACGATAGGCTATAGCCTTGGGGCGTGGGGCTGGCGAAGTTCGTCCGCCGGACTCAGAATGGGGCGAAACTTTGCGTGCCCCCTCCGTGTGCCAAAAATAGGCCGCGGGTAAAGCCTTGCCCAAAAACGAGCGCCCGAAGTCCAGGGCTCCAAGTTCGTCCAGTGGAAAAATGCCCAAAAAACGATGGGCTATAGCCTTGGGGCGTGGGGCTGGCGAAGTTCGTCCGCCGGACTCGGAATGGGGTGAAACTTTGCGTGCCCCCTCCGTGTGCCAAGAATAGGCCACGGGCAATGCCGCGCCCAAAAATGAGCGCCCGAAGTCCGGGGCCCCAAGTTCGTCCAGCGGAAAAATGCCCAAAAAACAATGGGCTATAGCCTTGGGGCGTGGGGCCGGCGAAGTTCGTCCGCCGGACTCGGAATGGGGCGAAACTTTGCGTGCCCCCTCCGTGTGCCAAAAATAGGCCGCGGGCAAAGCCGCGCCCAAAAACGAGCGCCGGAAGTCCCGGGCCCCAAATTCGTCCAGCGGAAAAATGCCCAAAAAACGGGTGGGCTATTGCCTTGGGGCGTGGGGTTGGCGAAGTTTGTCCGCCGGACTCGGAATGGGGCGAAACTGTGCGTGCCCCCTCCGTGTGCCAAAAATAGACCGCGGGCATAGCCGCGCCCAAAAACGAGCGCCCGAAGTCCGGGGCCCCAAGTTCGTCCAGCGGAAAAATGCCCAAAAAACGATGGGCTATAGCCTTCGGGCGTGGGGCTGGCGAAGTTCGTCCGCCGGATTCGGAATGGGACGAAACTTTGCGTACCCCATCCGAGTACCAAAAATAGGCCACGGGCGAAGCCGCACCCAAAAACGAGCGCCCGAAGTCCGGGGCCCCAAGTTCGTCCAGCGGAAAAATGCCCAAAAAACAATGGGCTATAGCCTTGGGGCTTGGGGCTGGCGAACTTCGTCCGCCGGACTCGGAATGGTGCAAAACTTTGCGTGCCCCCTCCGTGTGCCAAAAACAGGCCGCGGCCAAAAACGAGCACCCGAAGTCCGGGGCCCCAAGTTCGTCCAGCCGAAAAATGCCCAAAAAACGATGGGCTATAGCCTTGGGCCGTGGGGCTGGCGAAGTTCGTCCGCCGGATTCGGAATGGGGCGAAACTTTGCGTGCCCCCTCCGTGTTCCAAAAATAGGCCGCGGGCAAAGCTACGCCCAAAAACGAGCGCCCGAAGTCCGAGGCCCCAAGTTCGTCCAGCCGAAAAATGCCCAAAAAACGATGGGCTATAGCCTTGGGGCGTGGGGCCGGCGAAGCTCGTCCGCCGGACTCGGAATGGGGCAAAACTTTGCGTGCCCCCTCCGTGTGCCAAAAATAGGCCGCGGGCATAGCCGCGCCCAAAAACGAGCGCCCGAAGTCCGGGGCCCCAAGTTCGTCCAGCGGAAAAATGCCCAAAAAACGATGGGCTATAGCCTTCGGGCGTGGGGCTGGCGAAGTTCATCCGCCGGACTCGGAATGGGACGAAACTTTGCGTGCCCCGTCCGTGTGCCAAAAATAGGCCGCGGGTAAAGCCGCTGCAAAAAACGAGCGCCCGAAGTCCGGGGCCCCAAGTTCGTCCAGCTGAAAAATGCCCAAAAAACGATGGGCTATAGCCTTGGGGCGTGGGGCTGGCGAAGTTCGTCCGCCGGACTCGGAATGGGGCGAAACTTTGCGTGCCCCCTCCGAGTGCCAAAAATAGGCCGCGGGCAAAGCCGCGCTAAAAAACGAGCGCCCGATGTCCGGGGCCCCAAGTTCGTCCAGCGGAAAAATGCCCAAAAAACGATGGGCTATAGCCTTGGGGCGTGGGGCTGGCGAAGTTCGTCCGCCGGACTCGGAATGGGGCGAAACTTTCTGTGCCCCCTCCGTGTGCCAAAAATAGGCCGCGGGCAAAGCTTCGCCCAAAAACGAGCGCCCGAAGTCCGGGGCCCCAAGTTCGTCCAGCGGAAAAATGCCCAAAAAACGATGGGCTATAGCCTTGGGGCGTGGGGCTGGAGAAGTTCGTCCGCCGGACTCGGAATGGGGCGAAACTTTGCGTGCCCCCTCCGTGTGCCAAAAATAGGCCGCGGGCAAAGCTGCGCCAAAAAACGAGCGCCGGAAGTCCCGGGCCCCAAATTCATCCAGCGGAAAAATGCCCAAAAAACGGGTGGGCTATAGCCTTGGGGCGTGGGGCTGGCGAAGTTTGTCCGCCGGACTCGGAATGGGGCGAAACTGTGCGTGCCCCCTCCGTGTGCCAAAAATAGACCGCGGGCATAGCCGCGCCCAAAAACGAGCGCCCGAAGTCCGGGGCCCCAAGTTCGTCCAGCGGAAAAATGCCCAAAAAATGATGGGCTATAGCCTTGGGGCGTGGGGCTGGCGAAGTTCATCCGCCGGACTCGGAATGGGGCGAATATTTGCGTGCCCCCTCCGTGTGCCAAAAATAGGCCGCGGGTAAAGCAGCGCCCAAAAACGAGCGCCCGAAGTCCGGGGCCCCAAGTTCGTCCAGCGGAAAAATGCCCAAAAAATGATGGGCTATAGCCTTGGGGCGTGGGGCTGGCGAAGTTCATCCGCCGGACTCGGAATGGGGCGAAACTTTGCGTGCCCCCTCCGTGTGCCAAAAATAGGCCGCGGGTAAAGCCGCGCCCCAAAACGAGCGCCCGAAGTCCGGGGCCCCAAGTTCGTCCAGCGGAAAAATGCCCAAAAAACGATGGGCTATAGCCTTGTGGCATGGGGCTGCCGAAGTTCGTCCGCCGGACTCGGAATGGGGCGAAACTTTGCGTGCCCCCTCCGTGTGCCGAAAATATGCCGCGGGTGAAGCAGCGCCCAAAAACGAGCGCCCGAAGTCCGGGCCCCAAGTTCGTCCAGCGGAAAAATTCCCAAAAAACGATGGGCTACAGCCTTGGGGCGTGGGGCTGGCGAAGTTCGTCCGCCGGACTCGGAATGGGGTGAAACTTTGCGTGCCCCCTCAGTGTGCCAAAAATAGGCCGCGGGCAAAGGCGCGCCCAAAAATGATCGCCCGAAGTCCGGGGTCCCAAGTTCGTCCAGCGGAAAAATGCCCAAAAAAACGATGGGCTATAGCCTTGGGGCGTGGGGCCGGCGAAGTTCGTCCGCCGGACTCGGAATGGGGCGAAACTTTGCGTGCCCCCTCCGTGCACCAAAACTAGGCCGCGGGCAAAGCTGTGCCCAAAAACGAGCGCCCGAAGTCCGGGGCCCCAAGTTCGTCCAGCGGAAAAATGCCCAAAAAACGATGGGCTATAGCCTTGGGGCGTGGGGCTGGCGAAGTTCGTCCGCCGGACTCGGAATGGGGCGAAACTTTGCGTGCCCCCTCCGTGTGCCAAAAATAGGCCGCGGGCAAAGCCGCTCCCAAAAACGAGCGCCCGAAGTCCGGGGCCCCAAGTTCGTCCAGCGGAAAAATGCCCAAAAAACGATGGGCTATAGCCTTGGGGCGTGGGGCTGGCGAAGTTCGTCCGCCGGACTCGGAATGGGGCGAAACATTGCGTGCCCCCTCCGTGTGCCAAAAATAGGCCGCGGGCAAAGCCGCGCCCAAAAAGGAGCGCCCGAAGTCCGGGCCCCAAGTTCGTCCAGCGGAAAAATGCCCAAAAAACGATGGGCTATAGCCTTGGGGCGTGGGGCTGGCGAAGTTCGTCCGCCGGACTCGGAATGGGGCGAAACTATGCGTGCCCCCTCAGTGTGCCAAAAATAGGCCGCGGGCAAAGCCGCGCCCAAAAAGGAGCGCCCGAAGTCCGGGGTCCCAAGTTCGTCCAGCGGAAAAATGCCCAAAAAAACGATGGGCTACAGCCTTGGGGCGTGGGGCTGGCGAAGTTCGTCCGCCGGACTGGGAATGGGGCGAAACTTTGCGTGCCCCCTCAGTGTGCTAAAAATAGGCCGCGGGCAAAGCCGCGCCCAAAAACGAGCGCCCGAAGTCCGGGGCCCCAAGTTCGTCCAGCGGAAAAATGCCCAAAAAATGATGGGCTATAGCCTTGGGGCGTGGGGCTGGCGAAGTTCATCCGCCGGACTCGGAATGGGGCGAAACTTTGCGTGCCCCCTCCGTGTGCCAAAAATAGGCCGCGGGTAAAGCTGCACCCCAAAACGAGCGCCCGAAGTCCGGGGCCCCAAGTTCGTCCAGCGGAAAAATGCCCAAAAAACGATGGGCTATAGCCTTGGGGCGTGGGGCTGGCGAAGTTCGTCCGCCGGACTCGGAATGGGGCGAAACTTTGCGTACCCCCTCCGTGTGCCAAAAATAGGCCGCGGGCAAAGCCGCGCCCAAAAACGAGCGCCCGAAGCCCGGGGCCCCAAGTTCGTCCTGCGGAAAAATGCCCAAAAAACGATGGGCTATAGCCTTGGGGCGTGGGGCTGGCGAAGTTCGTCCGCCGGACTCGGAATGGGGCGAAACTTTGCGTTCCCCCTCCGTGTGCCAAAAATAGGCCGCGGGCAAAGCCGCGCCCAAAAACGAGCGCCCGAAGTCCGGGGCCCCAAGTTCATCCAGCGGAAAAATGCCCAAAAAACGATGGGCTATAGCCTTGGGGCGTGGGGCTGGCGAAGTTCGTCCGCTGGACTCGGAATGGGGCGAAACTTTGAGTGCCCCCTCCGTGTGCCGAAAATAGGCCGCAGGCAAAGCCGCGCCCAAAAACGAGCGCTCGAAGTCCGGGGCCCCAAGCTCTTCCAGCGGAAAAATGCCCAAAAAACGATGGGCTATAGCCTTGGGGCGTGGGGCTGGCGAAGTTTGTCCGCCGGAATCGGAATGGGGCAAAACTTTGCGTCCCCCCTCCGTGTGCCAAAAATAGGCCGCGGGCGAAGCCGCGCCCAAAAACGAGTGGCCGAAGTCCGGGGCCCCAAGTTCGTCCAGCGGAAAAATGCCCAAAAAACGGGTGGGCTTTAGCCTTGGGGCGTGGGGCTGGCGAAGTTCGTCCGCCGGACTCGGAATGGGGCGAAACTTTACGTGCCCCCTACGTGTGCCAAAAATAGGCCGCGGGCAAGGCCGCGCCCAAAAACGAGCGCCCGAAGTCCGGGGCCCCAAGTTCGTCCAGCGGAAAAATTCCCAAAAAACGGGTGGGCTATAGCCTTGGCGCGTGGGGCTGGCGAAGTTCGTCCGCCGGACTCGGAATGGGGCGAAACTTTGCGTGCCCCCTCCGTGTGCCAAAAATAGGCTGCGGGCAAAGCCGCGCCCAAAAACGAGCGCCCGAAGTCCGGGGCCCCAAGTTCGTCCAGCGGAAAAATGCCAAAAAAACGATGGGCTATAGCCTTGGGGCGTGGGGCTGGCGAAATTCGTCCGCCGGACTCGGAATGGGGCGAAACTTTGCGTGCCCCCTCCGTGTGCCAAAAATAGGCCGCGGACAAAGCCGCGCCGAAAAACGAGTGCCCAAAGTCCGGGGCCCCAAGTTCGTCCAGCGGAAAAATGCCCAAAAAACGGGTGGTGTATAGCCTTGGGGCGTGGGGCTGGCGAAGTTCGTCCGCCGGACTCGGAATGGGGCAAAACTTTGCGTGCCCCCTCCGTGTGCCAAAAATAGGCCGCGGGCAAAGCCGCGCCCAAAAACGAGCGCCCGAAGTCCGGGGCCCGAAGTTCGTCCAGCGGAAAAATGCCCAAAAAACGATGGGCTATAGCCTTGGGGCGTGGGGCTGGCGAAGTTCGTCCGCCGGACTCGGAATGGGGCGAAACTTTACGTGCCCCCTACGTGTGCCAAAAATAGGCCGCGGGCAAGGCCGCGCCCAAAAACGAGCGCCCGAAGTCCGGGGCCCCAAGTTCGTCCAGCGGAAAAATTCCCAAAAAACGGGTGGGCTATAGCCTTGGCGCGTGGGGCTGGCGAAGTTCGTCCGCCGGACTCGGAATGGGGCGAAACTTTGCGTGCCCCCTCCGTGTGCCAAAAATAGGCTGCGGGAAAAGCCGCGCCCAAAAACGAGCGCCCGAAGTCCGGGGCCCCAAGTTCGTCCTGCGGAAAAATGCCAAAAAAACGATGGGCTATAGCCTTGGGGCGTGGGGCTGGCGAAATTCGTCCGCCGGACTCGGAATGGGGCGAAACTTTGCGTGCCCCCTCCGTGTGCCAAAAATAGGCCGCGGACAAAGCCGCGCCGTAAAACGAGTGCCCAAAGTCCGGGGCCCCAAGTTCGTCCAGCGGAAAAATGCCCAAAAAACGGGTGGTGTATAGCCTTGGGGCGTGGGGCTGGCGAAGTTCGTCCGCCGGACTCGGAATGGGGCAAAACTTTGCGTGCCCCCTCCGTGTGCCAAAAATAGGCCGCGGGCAAAGCCGCGCCCAAAAACGAGCGCCCGAAGTCCGGGGCCCGAAGTTCGTCCAGCGGAAAAATGCCCAAAAAACGATGGGCTATAGCCTTGGGGCGTGGGGCTGGCGAAGTTCGTCCGCCGGACTCGGAATGGGGCGAAACTTTGCATGCCCCCTCCATGTGCCAAAAATAGGCCGCGGGCAAAGCCGCGCCCAAAAGCGACCGCCCGAAGTCCGGGCCCCCAAGTTCGTCCAGCGGAAAAATGCCCAAAAAACGTTGGGCTATAGCCTTGGGGCGTGGGGCTGGCGAAGTTCGTCTGCCAGACTCGGAATGGGGCGAAACTTTTCGTGCCCCCTCCGTGTGCCAAAAATAGGCCGCGGGCAAAGCCGCGCCCAAAAACGAGCGCCCAAAGTCCGGGGCCCCAAGTTCGTCCTGCGGAAAAATGCCCAAAAAACGGGTGGGCTATAGCCTTGGGGCGTGGGGCTGGCGAAGTTCGTCCGACGGACTCGGAATGGGACGAAACTTTGCGTGCCCCCTCCGTGTGCCAAAAACAGGCCGCGGCCAAAGCCGCACCCAAAAACGAGCGCCCGAAGTCCGGGGACCCAAGTTCGTCCAGCGGAAAAATGCCCAAAAAACGATGGGCTATAGCCTTGGGGCGTGGGGCTGGCGAAGTTCGTCCGCCGGACTCGGAATGGAGCGAAACTTTGCGTGCCCCCCCCGTGTGCCAAAAATAGGCCGCAGGCAAAGCCGCGCCCGAAAACGAGTGCCCGAAGTCCGGGGCCCCAAGTTCGTCCAGCGGAAAAATGCCCAAAAAACGGGTGGGCTATAGCCTTGGGGCGGGGGGCTGGCTTAGTTCGTCCGCCGGACTCGGAATGGGGCGAAACATTGCGTGCCCCCTCCGTGTGCCAAAAATAGGCCACGGGCAAAGCCGCGCCCAAAAACGAGCGCCCGAAGTCCGGGGCCCCAAGTTCGTCCAGCGGAAAAATGCCAAAAAAACGATGGGCTATAGCCTTGGGGCGTGGGGCTGGCGAAGTTCGTCCGCTAGACTAGGAATGGGGCGAAACTTTGCGTGCCCCCTCCGTGTGCCAAAAATAGGCCCTAGGCAAAGCCGCGCCCAAAAACGAGTGCCCGAAGTCCGGGGCCCCAAGTTCGTCCAGCGGAAAAATGCCCAAAAAACGATGGGCTATAGCCTTGGGGCGTGGGGCTGGCGAAGTTCGTCCGCCGGACTCGGAATGGGGCGAAACTTTACGTGCCCCCTACGTGTGCCAAAAATAGGCCGCGGGCAAGGCCGCGCCCAAAAACGAGCGCCCGAAGTCCGGGGCCCCAAGTTCGTCCAGCGGAAAAATTCCCAAAAAACGGGTGGGCTATAGCCTTGGCGCGTGGGGCTGGCGAAGTTCGTCCGCCGGACTCGGAATGGGGCGAAACTTTGCGTGCCCCCTCCGTGTGCCAAAAATAGGCTGCGGGCGAAGCCGCGCCCAAAAACGAGTGGCCGAAGTCCGGGGCCCCAAGTTCGTCCAGCGGAAAAATGCCCAAAAAACGGGTGGGCTTTAGCCTTGGGGCGTGGGGCTGGCGAAGTTCGTCCGCCGGACTCGGAATGGGGCGAAACTTTACGTGCCCCCTACGTGTGCCAAAAATAGGCCGCGGGCAAGGCCGCGCCCAAAAACGAGCGCCCGAAGTCCGGGGCCCCAAGTTCGTCCAGCGGAAAAATTCCCAAAAAACGGGTGGGCTATAGCCTTGGCGCGTGGGGCTGGCGAAGTTCGTCCGCCAGACTCGGAATGGGGCGAAACTTTGCGTGCCCCCTCCGTGTGCCAAAAATAGGCCGCGGGCAAAGCCGCGCCCAAAAACGAGCACCTGAAGTCCGGGGCCCCAAGTTCGTCCAGCGGAAAAATGCCAAAAAAAACGATGGGCTATAGCCTTGGGGCGTGGGGCTGGCGAAGTTCGTCCGCCGGACTCGGAATGGGGCGAAACTTTGCGTGCCCCCTCCGTGTGCCAAAAATAGGCCGCGGGCAAAGCCGCGCCCAAAAACGAGTGCCCGAAGTCCGGGGCCCCAAGTTCGTCCAGCGGAAAAATGCCCAAAAAACGATGGGCTATAGCCTTGGGGCGTGGGGCTGGCGAAGTTCGTCCGCCGGACTCGGAATGGAGCGAAACTTTGCGTGCCCCTCCGTGTGCCAAAAATAGGCAGCAGGCAAAGCCGCGCCCAAAAACGATCGCCCGAAGTCCGGGGCCCCAAGTTCGTCCAGCGGAAAAATGCCCAAAAAACGGGTGGGCTATAGCCTTGGGGCGGGGGGCTGGCTTAGTTCGTCCGCCAGACTCGGAATGGGGCGAAACATTGCGTGCCCCCTCCGTGTGCCAAAAATGGGCCGCGGGCAAAGCCGCGCCCAAAAACGAGCGCCCGAAGTCCGGGGCCCCAAGTTCGTCCAGCGGAAAAATGCCAAAAAAACGATGGGCTATAGCCTTGGGGCGTGGGGCTGGCGAAGTTCGTCCGCCGGACTCGGAATGGGGCGAAACTTTGCGTGCCCCCTCCGTGTGCCAAAAATAGGCCCTGGGCAAAGCCGCGCCCAAAAACGAGTGCCCGAAGTCCGGGGCCCCAAGTTCGTCCAGCGGAAAAATGCCCAAAAAACGATGGGCTATAGCCTTGGGGCGTGGGGCTGGCGAAGTTCGTCCGCCGGACTCGGAATGGGGCGAAACTTTGCATGCCCCCTCCGTGTACCAAAAATAGGCCGCGGGCAAAGCCGCGTCCAAAAACGAGCGCCCGAAGTCCGGGGCCCCAATTTCGTCCAGCAGAAAAATGCCCAAAAAACGATGGGCTATAGCCTTGGGGCGTGGGCTGGCGAAGTTCGTCCGCCGGACTCGGAATGGGGCGAAACTTTGAGTGCCCCCTCCGTGTGCCGAAAATAGGCCGCAGGCAAAGCCGCGCCCAAAAACGAGCACTCGAAGTCCGGGGCCCCAAGCTCTTCCAGCGGAAAAATGCCCAAAAAACGGGTGGGCTATAGCCTTGGGGCGTGGGGCTGGTGAAGTTTGTCCGCCGGACTCGGAATGGGGCGAAACTTTGCGTGCCCCCTCCGTGTGGTAAAAATAGGCCGCGGGCAAAGCCACGCCCAAAAACGGGCACCCGAAGTCCGGGGCCCCAAGTTCGTCCAGCGGAAAAATGCCCAAAAAACGATGGGCTATAGCCTTGGGGCGTGGGGCTGGCGAAGTTCGTCCGCCGGACTCGGAATGGGGTGAAACTTTGCGTGCCCCCTCCGTGTGCCAAAAATAGGCCGCGGGCAAAGCCGTGCCCAAAAACGAGCGCCCGAAGTCTGGGGCCCCAAGTTCGTCCAGCGGAAAAATGCCCAAAAAACGATGGGCTATAGCCTTGGGGCGTGGGGCTGGCGAAGTTTGTCCGCCGGACTCGGAATGGGGCGAAACTTTGAGTGCCCCCTCCGTGTGCCGAAAATAGGCCGCAGGCAAAGCCGCGCCCAAAAACGAGCGCTCGACGTCCGGGGCCCCAAGTTCTTCCAGCGGAAAAATGCCCAAAAAACGGGTGGGCTATAGCCTTGGGGCGTGGGGCTGGCGAAGTTCGTCCGCCGGACTCGGAATGGGGCGAAACTTTGCGTGCCCCCTCCGTGTGCCAAAAATAGGCCGCGGGCAAAGCCGCGCCCAAAAACGAGCGCCCGAAGTCTGGGGCCCCAAGTTCGTCCAGCGGAAAAATGCCCAAAAAATGATGGGCTATAGCCTTGGGGCGTGGGGCTGGCGAAGTTCGTCCGCCGGACTCGGAATGGAGCGAAACTTTGCGTGCCCCCTCCGTGTGCCAAAAATAGGCCGCGGGCAAAGCCACGCCCAAAAACGAGCGGCCGAAGTCCGGGGCCCCAAGTTCGTCCAGCGGAAAAATGCCCAAAAAACGGGTGGGCTATAACCTTGGGGCGGGGGGCTGGCGAAGTTCGTCCGCCGGACTCGGAAAGGGGCGAAACATTGCATGCCCCCTCCGTGTGCCAAAAATAGGCCGCGGGCAAAGCCGCGCCCAAAAACGAGCGCCCGAAGTCCGGGGCCCCAAGTTCGTCCAGCGGAAAAATGCCAAAAAAACGATGGGCTATAGCCTTGGGGCGTGGGGCTGGCGAAGTTCGTCCGCCGGACTCGGAATGGGGCGAAACTTTGCGTGCCCCCTCCGTGTGCCAAAAATAGGCCGTGAGCAAAGCCGCGCCCAAAAACGAGTGCCCGAAGTCCGGGGACCCAAGTTCGTCCAGCGGAAAAATGCCCAAAAATCGATGGGCTATAGCCTTGGGGCGTGGGGCAGGCGAAGTTCGTCCGCCGGACTCAGAATGGGGCAAAACTTTGTGTGCCCCCTCCGTGTGCCAAAAATAGACCGCGGACAAAGCCGCGCCCAAAAATGAGCGCCCGAAGTCCGGGGCCCCAAGTTCGTCCAGCGGAAAAATGCCCAAAAAACGATGGGCTATAGCCTTGGGGCGTGGGGCTGGCGAAATTCATCCGCCGGACTCGGAATGGGGCGAAACTTTGCGTGCCACCTCCGTGTGCCAAAAATAGGCCGCGGGCAAATCCGCGCCCAAAAACGAGCGCCCGAAGTCCGGGGCCCCAAGTTCGTCCAGCGGAAAAATGCCCAAAAAACGGGTGGGCTATAGCCTTGGGGCGTGGGGTTGGCGAAGTTCGTCCGCCGGACTCGGAATGGGGCAAAACTTTGCGTGCCCCCTCCGTGTGACAAAAATAGGCCGTGGGCAAAGCCGCGCCCAAAAACGAGCGCCCGAAGTCCGGGGCCCCAAGTTCGTCCAGCGGAAAAATGCCCAAAAAACGATGGGCTATAGCCTTGGGGCGTGGGGCTGGCGAAGTTCATCCGCCGGACTCGGAATGGGGTGAAACTTTGCGTGCCCCCTCCGTGTGCCAAAAATAGGCCGCGGGCAAAGCCGCGCCCAAAAACGAACGCCCGAAGTCCAGGACCCTAAGTTCGTCCGGCGGAAAAATGCCCAAAAAACGGGTGGGCTATAGCCTTGGGGCGTGGGGCTGGCGAAGTTCGTCCGCCGGACTTGGAATGGGGCGAAACTTTGCGTGCCCCCTCCGTGTGCCAAACTTAGGCCGCGGGCAAAGCCGCATCCAAAAACGAGCACCCGAAGTCCGGTGCCCCAAGTTCGTCCAGCGGAATAATGCCCAAAAAATGATGGGCTATAGCTTGGGGCGTGGGGCTGGCGAAGTTCGTCCGCCGGACTCGGAATGGGGTGAAACTTTGCGTGCCCCCTCCGTGTGCCAAAAATAGGCCGCGGGCAAAGCCGCGCCCAAAAACGAGCGCCCGAAGTCCGGGGCCCCAAGTTCGTCCAGCGGAAAAATGCCCAAAAAACGATGGGCTATAGCCTTGGGGCGTGGGGCTGGCGAAGTTCGTCCGCCGGACTCGGAATGGGGCGAAACTTTGCGTGTCCCCTCCGTGTGCCAAAAATAGACCGCGGGCAAAGCCGCGCCCAAAAACGAGCGCCCGAAGTCCGGGGCCCCAACTTCGTCCAGCGGAAAAATGCCCAAAAATACGGGTGGGCTATAGCCCTGGGGCGTGCGGCCGGCGAAGTTCGTCCGCCGGAATCGGAATGGGGCGAAACTTTGCGTGCCCCCTCCGTGTGCCAAAAATAGGCCGCGGGCAAAGCCGCGCCCAAAAACGAGCGCCCGAAGTCCGGGGCCCCAAGTTCGTCCAGCGGAAAAATGCCCCAAAAACGGGTGTGCTATAGCCTTGGGGCGTGGTGCTGGCGAACTTCGTCCGCCGGACTCGGAATGGGCCGAGACATTGCGAGGGCCTTCCGTGTGCCAAAAATAGGCCGCGGGCACAGCCGCGCCCAAAAACGAGCGATCGAAGGCCGGGGCCCCAAGTTCGTCCAGCGGAAAAATGCCACAAAAACGGGTGTGCTATAGCCTTGGGGCGTGGGGCTGGCGAACTTCGTCCGCCGGACTCGGAATGGGCCGAGACTTTGCGAGGCCCCTCCGTGTGCCAAAAATAGGCCGCGAGCAAAGCCGCGCCCAAAAACGAGCGACCGAAGGCCGGGGCCCCAAGTTCGTCCAGCGGAAAAATGCCCCAAAAACGGGTGTGCTATAGCCTTGGGGCGTGGGGCTGGCGAACTTCATCCGCCGGACTCGGAATGGGCCGAGACTTTGTGAGGCCCCTCCGTGTGCCAAAAATAGGCCGCGGGCACAGCCGCGCCCAAAAACGAGCGAACGAAGGCCGGGGCCCCAAGTTCGTCCAGCGGAAAAATGCCCCAAAAACGGGTGTGCTATAGCCTTGGGGCGTGGGGCTGGCGAACTTCGTCCGCCGGACTCGGAATGGGCCGAGACTTTGCGAGGCCCCTCCGTGTGCCAAAAATAGGCCGCGGGCAAAGCCGCGCCCAAAAACGAGCGACCGAAGGCCGGGGCCCCAAGTTCGTCCAGCGGAAAAATGCCCCAAAAACGGGTGTGCTATAGCCTTGGGGCGTGGGGCTGGCGAATTTCGTCCGCCTGACTCGGAATGGGCCGAGACTTTGCGAGGCCCCTCCGTGTGCCAAAAATAGGCCGCGGACACAGCCGCGCCCAAAAACGAGCGACCGAAGGCCGGAGCCCCAAGTTCGTCCAGCGGAAAAATGCCCCAAAAACGGGTGTGCTATAGCCTTGGGGCGTGGGGCTGGCGAACTTCATCCGCCGGACTCGGAATGGGCCGAGACTTTGCGAGGCCCCTCCGTGTGCCAAAAATAGGCCGTGGGCACAGCCGCGCCCAAAAACGAGCGACCGAAGGCCGGGGCCCCAAGTTCGTCCAGCGGAAAAATGCCCCAAAAACGGGTGTGCTATAGCCTTGGGGCGTGGGGCTGGCGAACTTCGTCCGCCGGACTCGGAATGGGCCGAGACTTTGCGAGGCCCCTCCGTGTGCCAAAAATAGGCCGCGGGCACAGCCGCGCCCAAAAACGAGCGACCTCAGGCCGGGGCCCCAAGTTCGTCCAGCGGAAAAATGCCCCAAAAACGGGTGTGCTATAGCCTTGGGGCGTGGGGCTGGCGAACTTAGTCCGCCGGACTCGGAATGGGCCGAGACTTTGCGAGGCCCCTCCGTGTGCCAAAAATAGGCCGCGCGCACAGCCGCGCCCAAAAACGAGCGACCGAAGGCCGGGGCCCCAAGTTCGTCCAGCGGAAAAATGCCCCAAAAACGGGTGTGCTATAGCCTTGGGGCGTGGGGCTGGCGAACTTCGTCCGCCGGACTCGGAATGGGCCGAGACTTTGCGAGGCCCCTCCGTGTGCCAAAAATAGGCCGCGGGCAAAGCCGCGCCCAAAAACGAGCGACCGAAGGCCGGGGCCCCAAGTTCGTCCAGCGGAAAAAACGCCCCAAAAACGGGTGTGCTATAGCCTTGGGGCGTGGGGCAGGCGAACTTCGTCCGCCGGACTCGGAATGGGCCGAGACTTTGCGAGGCCCCTCCGTGTGCCAAAAATAGGCCGCGGGCACAGCTGCGCCCAAAAACGAGCGACCGAAGGCCCGGGCCCCAAGTTCGTCCAGCGGAAAAATGCCCCAAAAACGGGTGTGCTATAGCCTTGGGGCGTGGGGCTGGCGAACTTCGTCCGCCGGACTCGGAATGGGCCGAGACTTTGCGAGGCCCCTCCGTGTGCCAAAAATAGGCCGCGGGCAAAGCCGCGCCCAAAAACGAGCGACCGAAGGCCGGGGCCCCAAGTTCGTCCAGCGGAAAAATGCCCCAAAAACGGGTGTGCTATAGCCTTGGGGCGTGGGGCTGGCGAACTTCGTCCCCCGGACTCGGAATGGGCCGAGACTTTGCGAGGCCCCTCCGTGTGCCAAAAATAGGCCGCGGGCAAAGCCGCGCCCAAAAACGAGCGACCGAAGGCCGGGGCCCCAAGTTCGTCCAGCGGAAAAATGCCCCAAAAACGGGTGTGCTATAGCCTTGGGGCGTGGGGCTGGCGAATTTCGTCCGCCTGACTCGGAATGGGCCGAGACTTTGCGAGGCCCCTCCGTGTGCCAAAAATAGGCCGCGGACACAGCCGCGCCCAAAAACGAGCGACCGAAGGCCGGGGCCCCAAGTTCGTCCAGCGGAAAAATGCCCCAAAAACGGGTGTGCTATAGCCTTGGGGCGTGGGGCTGGCGAACTTCATCCGCCGGACTCGGAATGGGCCGAGACTTTGCGAGGCCCCTCCGTGTGCCAAAAATAGGCCGTGGGCACAGCCGCGCCCAAAAACGAGCGACCGAAGGCCGGGGCCCCAAGTTCGTCCAGCGGAAAAATGCCCCAAAAACGGGTGTGCTATAGCCTTGGGGCGTGGGGCTGGCGAACTTCGTCCGCCGGACTCGGAATGGGCCGAGACTTTGCGAGGCCCCTCCGTGTGCCAAAAATAGGCCGCGGGCACAGCCGCGCCCAAAAACGAGCGACCGAAGGCCGGGGCCCCAAGTTCGTCCAGCGGAAAAATGCCCCAAAAACGGGTGTGCTATAGCCTTGGGGCGTGGGGCTGGCGAACTTCGTCCGCCGGACTCGGAATGGGCCGAGACTTTGCGAGGCCCCTCCGTGTGCCAAAAATAGGCCGCGCGCACAGCCGCGCCCAAAAACGAGCGACCGAAGGCCGGGGCCCCAAGTTCGTCCAGCGGAAAAATGCCCCAAAAACGGGTGTGCTATAGCCTTGGGGCGTGGGGCTGGCGAACTTCGTCCGCCGGACTCGGAATGGGCCGAGACTTTGCGAGGCCCCTCCGTGTGCCAAAAATAGGCCGCGGGCAAAGCCGCGCCCAAAAACGAGCGACCGAAGGCCGGGGCCCCAAGTTCGTCCAGCGGAAAAACGCCCCAAAAACGGGTGTGCTATAGCCTTGGGGAGTGGGGCAGGCGAACTTCGTCCGCCGGACTCGGAATGGGCCGAGACTTTGCGAGGCTCCTCCGTGTGCCAAAAATAGGCCGCGGGCACAGCCGCACCCAAAAACGAGCGACCGAAGGCCGGGGCCCCAAGTTCGTCCAGCGGAAAAATGCCCCAAAATCGGGTGTGCTATAGCCTTGGGGCGTGGGGCTGGCGAATTTCGTCCGCCGGACTCGGAATGGGCCGAGACTTTGCGAGGCCCCTCCGTGTGCCAAAAATAGGCCGCGGGCAAAGCCGCGCCCAAAAACGAGCGACCGGAGGCCGGGGCCCCAAGTTCGTCCAGCGGAAAAATGCCCCAAAAACGGGTGTGCTATAGCCTTGGGGCGTGGGGCTGGCGAACTTCGTCCGCCGGACTCGGAATGGGCCGAGACTTTGCGAGGCCCCTCCGTGTGCCAAAAATAGGCCGCGGGCACAGCCGCGCCCAAAAACGAGCGACCGAAGGCCGGGGCCCCAAGTTCGTCCAGCGGAAAAATGCCCCAAAAACGGGTGTGCTATAGCCTTGGGGCGTGGGGCTGGCGAATTTCGTCCGCCGGACTCGGAATGGGCCGAGACTTTGCGAGGCCCCTCCGTGTGCCAAAAATAGGCCGCGGGCAAAGCCGCGCCCAAAAACGAGCGACCGGAGGCCGGGGCCCCAAGTTCGTCCAGCGGAAAAATGCCCCAAAAACGGGTGTGCTATAGCCTTGGGGCGTGGGGCTGGCGAACTTCGTCCGCCGGACTCGGAATGGGCCGAGACTTTACGAGGCCCCTCCGTGTGCCGAAAATAGGCCGCGGGCGAAGCAGCGCCCAAAAACGAGTGCCCGAAGTCCGAGCCCCAAGTTCGTCCAGCGGAAAAATGCCCAAAAAACGATGGGCTATAGCCTTGGGGCGTGGGGCAGGCGAACTTCGTCCGCCGGACTCGGAATGGGCCGAGACTTTGCGAGGCCCCTCCGTGTGCCAAAAATAGGCCGCGGGCACAGCTGCGCCCAAAAACGAGCGACCGAAGGCCCGGGCCCCAAGTTCGTCCAGCGGAAAAATGCCCCAAAAACGGGTGTGCTATAGCCTTGGGGCGTGGGGCTGGCGAACTTCGTCCGCCGGACTCGGAATGGGCCGAGACTTTGCGAGGCTCCTCCGTGTGCCAAAAATAGGCCGCGGGCACAGCCGCACCCAAAAACGAGCGACCGAAGGCCGGGGCCCCAAGTTCGTCCAGCGGAAAAATGCCCCAAAATCGGGTGTGCTATAGCCTTGGGGCGTGGGGCTGGCGAATTTCGTCCGCCGGACTCGGAATGGGCCGAGACTTTGCGAGGCCCCTCCGTGTGCCAAAAATAGGCCGCGGGCAAAGCCGCGCCCAAAAACGAGCGACCGGAGGCCGGGGCCCCAAGTTCGTCCAGCGGAAAAATGCCCCAAAAACGGGTGTGCTATAGCCTTGGGGCGTGGGGCTGGCGAACTTCGTCCGCCGGACTCGGAATGGGCCGAGACTTTACGAGGCCCCTCCGTGTGCCGAAAATAGGCCGCGGGCGAAGCAGCGCCCAAAAACGAGTGCCCGAAGTCCGGGCCCCAAGTTCGTCCAGCGGAAAAATGCCCAAAAAACGATGGGCTATAGCCTTGGGGCGTGGGGCTGGCGAAGTTCGTCCGCCGGACTCGGAATGGGGCAAAACTTTGCGTGCCCCCTCAGTGTGCAAAAAATAGGCCGCGGGCAAAGGCGCGCCCAAAAATGAGCGCCCGAAGTCCGGGGTGCCAAGTTCGTCCAGCGGAAAAATGCCCAAAAAAACGATGGGCTATAGCCTTGGGGCAAGGGGCCGGCGAAGTTCGTCCGCCGGACTCGGAATGGGGCGAAACTTTGCGTGCCCCCTCCGTGTGCCAAAACTAGGCCACGGGCAAAGCTGTGCCCAAAAACGAGCGCCCGAAGTCCGGGGCCCCAAGTTCGTCCAGCGGAAAAATGCCCAAAAAATGATGGGCTATAGCCTTGGGGCGTGGGGCTGGGGAAGTTCGTCCGCCGGACTCGGAATGGGGCGAAACTTTTGGTGCCCCCTCCGTGTGCCAAAAATAGGCCGTGGGCAAAGCCGCGCCCAAAAACGAGCGCCCGAAGTCCGGGGCCCCAAGTTCGTCCAGCGGAAAAATGCCCAAAAAACGATGGGCTATAGCCTTGGGGCGTGGGGCTGGCGAAGTTCGTCCGCCGGACTCGGAATGGGGCGAAACTTTGCGTGCCCCCTCCGTGTGCCAAAAATAGGCCGCGGGCAAAGCCGCGCCGAAAAACGAGTGCCCAAAGTCCGGGGCCCCAAGTTCGTCCAGCGGAAAAATGCCCAAAAAACGGGTGGGCTATAGCCTTGGGGCGTGGGGCTGGCGAAGTTCGTCCGCCGGACTCGGAATGGGGCGAAACTTTGCGTGCCCCCTCCGTGTGCCAAAAATAGGCCGCGGGCAAAGCCGCGCCCAAAAACGAGCGCCCGAAGTCTGGGGCCCCAAGTTCGTCCAGCGGAAAAATGCCCAAAAAACGGGTGGTGTATAGCCTTGTGGCGTGGGGCTGGCGAAGTTCGTCCGCCGGACTCGGAATGGGGCAAAACTTTGCGTGCCCCCTCCGTGTGCCAAAAATAGGCCACGGGCAAAGCCGCGCCCAAAAACGAGCGCCCGAAGTCCGGGGCCCCAAGTTCGTCCAGCGGAAAAATGCCCAAAAAACGATGGGCTATAGCCTTGGGGCGTGGGGCTGGCGAAGTTCGTCCGCCGGACTCGGAATGGGGCGAAACTTTGCGTGCCCCCTCCGTGTGCCAAAAATAGGCCGCGGGCAAAGCCGCGCCCAAAAACGAGCGCCCGAAGTCCGGGGCCCCAAGTTCATCCAGCGGAAAAATGCCAAAAAAACGATGGGCTATAGCCTTGGGGCGTGGGGCTGGCGAAGTTCGTCCGCCGGACTCGGAATGGGGCGAAACTTTGCGTGCCCCCTCCGTGTGCCAAAAATAGGCCGCGGGCAAAGCCGCGCCGAAAAACGAGCGCCCAAAGTCCGGGGCCCCAAGTTCGTCCAGCGGAAAAATGCCCAAAAAACGGGTGGTGTATAGCCTTGGGGCGTGGGGCTGGCGAAGTTCGTCCGCCGGACTCGGAATGGGGCAAAACTTTTCGTGCCCCCTCCGTGTGCCAAAAATAGGCCGCGGGCAAAGCCGCGCCCAAAAACGAGCGCCCGAAGTCCGGGGCCCCAAGTTCGTCCAGCGGAAAAATGCCCAAAAAACGATGGGCTATAGCCTTGGGGCGTGGGGCTGGCGAAGTTCGTCCGCCGGACTCGGAATGGGGCGAAACTTTGCGTGCCCCCTCCATGTGCCAAAAATAGGCCGCGGGCAAAGCCGCGCCCAAAAGCGAGCGCCCGAAGTCCGGGCCCCCAAGTTCGTCCAGCGGAAAAATGCCCAAAAAACGATGGGCTATAGCCTTGGGGCGTGGGGCTGGCGAAGTTCGTCCGCCAGGCTCGGAATGGGGCGAAACTTTGCGTGCCCCCTCCGTGTGCCAAAAATAGGCCGCGGGCAAAGCCGCGCCCAAAAACGAGCGCCCGAAGTCCGGGGCCCCAAGTTCGTCCTGCGGAAAAATGCCCAAAAAACGGGTGGGCTATAGCCTTGGGGCGTGGGGCTGGCGAAGTTCGTCCGCCGGACTCGGAATGGAGCGAAACTTTGCGTGCCCCCTCCGTGTGCCAAAAATAGGCCGCAGGCAAAGCCGCGCCCAAAAACGAGCGCCCGAAGTCCGGGGCCCCTAGTTCGTCCAGCGGAAAAATGCCCAAAAAACGGGTGGGCTATAGCCTTGGGGCGGGGGGCTGGCTTAGTTCGTCCGCCGGACTCGGAATGGGGCGAAACATTGCGTGCCCCCTCCGTGTGCCAAAAATAGGCCGCGGGCAAAGCCGCGCCCAAAAACGAGCGCCCGAAGTCCGGGGCCCCAAGTTCGTCCAGCGGAAAAATGCCAAAAAAACGATGGGCTATAGCCTTGGGGCGTGGGGCTGGCAAAGTTCGTCCGCTAGACTCGGACTGGGACGAAACTTTGCGTGCCCCCTCCGTGTGCCAAAAATAGGCCCTGGGCAAAGCCGCGCCCAAAAACGAGTGCCCGAAGTCCGGGGCCCCAAGTTCGTCCAGCGGAAAAATGCCCAAAAAACGATGGGCTATAGCCTTGGGGCGTGGGCCTGGCGAAGTTCGTCCGCCGGACTCGGAATGGGGCGAAACTTTGCGTCCCCGCTCCGTGTGCCAAAAATAGGCCGCGGGCGAAGCCGCGCCCAAAAACGAGTGGCCGAAGTCCGGGGCCCCAAGTTCGTCCAGCGGAAAAATGCCCAAAAAACGGGTGGGCTTTAGCCTTGGGGCGTGGGGCTGGCGAAGTTCGTCCGCCGGACTCGGAATGGGGCGAAACGTTACGTGCCCCCTACGTGTGCCAAAAATAGGCCGCGGGCAAGGCCGCGCCCAAAAACGAGCGCCCGAAGTCCGGGGCCCCAAGTTCGTCCAGCGGAAAAATTCCCAAAAAACGGGTGGGCTATAGCCTTGGCGCGTGGGGCTGGCGAAGTTCGTCCGCCGGACTCGGAATGGGGCGAAACTTTGCGTGCCCCCTCCGTGTGCCAAAAATAGGCCGCGGGCAAAGCCGCGCCCAAAAACGAGTGCCCGAAGTCCGTGGCCCCAAGTTCGTCCAGCGGAAAAATGCCAAAAAAACGATGGGCTATAGCCTTGGGGCGTGTGGCTGGCGAAGTTCGTCCGCCGGACTCGGAATGGGGCGAAACTTTGCGTGCCCCCTCCGTGTGCCAAAAATAGGCCACGGACAAAGCCGCGCCGAAAAACGAGCGCCCAAAGTCCGGGGCCCCAAGTTCGTCCAGCGGAAAAATGCCCAAAAAACGGGTGGTGTATAGCCTTGGGCCTTGGGGCTGGCGAAGTTCGTCCGCCGGACTCGGAATGGGGCAAAACTTTGCGTGCCCCCTCCGTGTGCCAAAAATAGGCCGCGGGCAAAGCCGCACCCAAAAACGAGCGCCCGAAGTCCGGGGCCCCAAGTTCGTCCAGCGGAAAAATGCCCAAAAAACGATGGGCTATAGCCTTGGGGCGTGGGGCTGGCGAAGTTCGTCCGCCGGACTCAGAATGGGGCGAAACTTTGCGTGCCCCCTCCATGTGCCAAAAATAGGCCGCGGGCAAAGCCGCGCCCAAAAGCGAGCGCCCGAAGTCCGGGCACCCAAGTTCGTCCAGCGGAAAAATGCCCAAAAAACGATGGGCTATAGCCTTGGGGCGTGGGGCTGGCGAAGTTCGTCCGCCAGACTCGGAATGGGGCGAAACTTTGCGTGCCCCCTCCGTGTGCCAAAAATAGGCCGCGGGCAAAGCCGCCCCCAAAAACGAGCGCCCGAAGTCCGGGGCCCCAAGTTCGTCCTGCGGAAAAATGCCCAAAAAACGGGTGGGCTATAGCCTTGGGGCGTGGGGCTGGCGAAGTTCGTCCGCCGGACTCGGAATGGGACGAAACTTTGCGTGCCCCCTCCGTGTGCCAAAAATAGGCCGCGGGCAAAGCCGCGCCCAAAAACGAGCGCCCGAAGTCCGGGGCCCCAAGTTCCTCCTGCGGAAAAATGCCCAAAAAACGGGTGGGCTATAGCCTTGGGGCGTGGGGCTGGCGAAGTTCGTCCGCCGGACTCGGAATGGGACGAAACTTTGCGTGCCCCCTCCGTGTGCCAAAAATAGGCCGCGGGCAAAGCCGCGCCCAAAAACGAGCGCCCGAAGTCTGGGGCCCCAAGTTCGTCCAGCGGAAAAATGCCCAAAAAACGATGGGCTATAGCCTTGGGGCGTGGGGCTGGCGAAGTTCGTCCGCCGGACTCGGAATGGAGCGAAACTTTGCGTGCCCCCTCCGTGTGCCAAAAATAGGCCGCAGGCAAAGCCGCGCCCAAAAACGAGCGCCCGAAGTCCGGGGCCCCAAGTTCGTCCAGCGGAAAAATGCCCAAAAAACGGGTGGGCTATAGCCTTGGGGCGGGGGGCTGGCTTAGTTCGTCCGCCGGACTCGGAATGGGGCGAAACATTGCGTGCCCCCTCCGTGTGCCAAAAATAGGCCGCGGGCAAAGCCGCGCCCAAAAACGAGCGCCCGAAGTCTGGGGCCCCAAGTTCGTCCACCGGAAAAATGCTAAAAAAACGATGGGCTATAGCCTTGGGGCGTGGGGCTGGCGAAGTTCGTCCGCTAGACTCGGAATGGGGCGAAACTTTGCGTGCCCCCTCTGTGTGCCAAAAATAGGCCCTGGGCAAAGCCGCGCCCAAAAACGAGTGCCCGAAGTCCGGGGCCCCAAGTTCGTCCAGCGGAAAAATGCCCAAAAAACGATGGGCTATAGCCTTGGGGCGTCGGGCTGGCGAAGTTCGTCCGCCGGACTCAGAATGGGGCGAAACTTTGCGTCCCCGCTCCGTGTGCCAAAAATAGGCCGCGGGCGAAGCCGCGCCCAAAAACGAGTGGCCGAAGTCCGGGGCCCCAAGTTCGTCCAGCGGAAAAATGCCCAAAAAACGGGTGGGTTTAGCCTTGGGGCGTGGGGCTGGCGAAGTTCGTCCGCCGGACTCGGAATGGGGCGAAACTTTACGTGCCCCCTACGTGTGCCAAAAATAGGCCGCGGGCAAGGCCGCGCCCAAAAACGAGCGCCCGAAGTCCGGGGCCCCAAGTTCGTCCAGTGGAAAAATTCCCAAAAAACGGGTGGGCTATAGCCTTGGCGCGTGGGGCTGGCGAAGTTCGTCCGCCGGACTCGGAATGGGGCGAAACTTTGCGTGCCCCTTCCGTGTGCCAAAAATAGGCCGCGGGCAAAGCCGCGCCCAAAAACGAGTGCCCGAAGTCCGGGGCCCCAAGTTCGTCCAGCGGAAATATGCCAAAAAAACGATGGGCTATAGCCTTGGGGCGTGGGGCTGGCGAAGTTCGTCCGCCGGACTCGGAATGGGGCGAAACTTTGCGTGCCCCCTCCGTGTGCCAAAAATAGGCCGCGGGCAAAGCCGCGCCCAAAAACGAGCGCCCAAAGTCCGGGGCCCCAAGTTCGTCCAGCGGAAAAATGCCCAAAAAACGGGTGGTGTATAGCCTTGGGGCGTGGGGCTGGCGAAGTTCGTCCGCCGGACTCGGAATGGGGCGAAACTTTGCGTGCTCCCTCCGTGTGCCAAAAATAGGCCGTGGGCAAAGCCGCGCCCAAAAACGAGCGCCCGAAGTCCGGGGCCCCAAGTTCGTCCAGCGGAAAAATGCCCAAAAAACGATGGGCTATAGCCTTGGGGCGTGGGGCTGGCGAAGTTCGTCCGCCGGACTCGGAATGGGGCGAAACTTTGCGTGCCCCCTCCATGGGCCAAAAATTGGCCGCGGGCAAAGCCGCGCACAAAAGCAAGTGCCCGAAGCCCGGGCCCCCAAGTTCGTCCAGCGGAAAAATGCCCAAAAAACAATGGGCTATAGCCTTGGGGCGTGGGACTGGCGAAGTTCGTCCGCCAGACTCAGAATGGGGCAAAACTTTGCGTGCCCCCTCCGTGTGCCAAAAATAGGCCGCGGGCAAAGCCGCGCCCAAAAACGAGCGCCCGAAGTCCGGGGCCCCAAGTTCGTCCTGCGGAAAAATGCCCAAAAAACGGGTGGGCTATAGCCTTGGGGCGTGGGGCTGGCGAAGTTCGTCCGCCGGACTCGGAATGGGACGAAACTTTGCGTGCCCCCTCCGTGTGCCAAAACTAGGCCGCGGGCAAAGCCGCGCCCAAAAACGAGTGCCCGAAGTCCGGGGCCCCAAGTTCGTCCAGCGGAAAAATGCCCAAAAAACGATGGGCTATAGCCTTGGGGCGTGGGGCTGGCGAAGTTCATCCGCCGGACTCGGAATGGGGCGAAACTTTGCATGCCCCCTCCGTGTACCAAAAATAGGCCGCGGGCAAAGCCGCGTCCAAAAACGAGCGCCCGAAGTCTGGGGCCCCAATTTCGTCCAGCGGAAAAATGCCCAAAAAACGATGGGCTATAGCCTTGGGGCGTGGGGCTGGCGAAGTTCGTCCGCCGGACTCGGAATGGGGCGAAACTTTGAGTGCCCCCTCCGTGTGCCGAAAATAGGCCGCAGGCAAAGCCGCGCCCAAAAACGAGCGCTCGAAGTCCGGGGCCCCAGGCTCTTCCAGCGGAAAAATGCCCAAAAAACGGGTGGGCTATAGCCTTGGGGCGTGGGGCTGGTGAAGTTTGTCCGCCGGACTCGGAATGGGGCGAAACTTTGCGTGCCCCCTCCGTGTGCCAAAAATAGGCCGCGGGCAAAGCCGTGCCCAAAAACGAGTGCCCGAAGTCCGGGGCCCCAAGTTCGTCCAGCGGAAAAATGCCCAAAAAACGATGGGTTATAGCCTTGGGGCGTGGGGCTGGCGAAGTTCGTCCGCAGGACTCGGAATGGAGCAAAACTTTGCGTGGCCCCTCCGTGTGCCAAAAATAGGCCGCGGGCAAAGCCGCGCCCAAAAACGAGCGCCCGAAGCCCGGGCCCCCAAGTTCGTCCAGCGGAAAAATGCCCAAAAAACAATGGGCTATAGCCTTGGGGCGTGGGACTGGCGAAGTTCGTCCGCCAGACTCAGAATGGGGCAAAACTTTGCGTGCCCCCTCCGTGTGCCAAAAATAGGCCGCGGGCAAAGCCGCGCCCAAAAACGAGCGCCCGAAGTCCGGGGCCCCAAGTTCGTCCTGCGGAAAAATGCCCAAAAAACGGGTGGGCTATAGCCTTGGGGCGTGGGGCTGGCGAAGTTCGTCCGCCGGACTCGGAATGGGACGAAACTTTGCGTGCCCCCTCCGTGTGCCAAAACTAGGCCGCGGGCAAAGCCGCGCCCAAAAACGAGTGCCCGAAGTCCGGGGCCCCAAGTTCGTCCAGCGGAAAAATGCCCAAAAAACGATGGGCTATAGCCTTGGGGCGTGGGGCTGGCGAAGTTCGTCCGCCGGACTCGGAATGGGGCGAAACTTTGCATGCCCCCTCCGTGTACCAAAAATAGGCCGCGGGCAAAGCCGCGTCCAAAAACGAGCGCCCGAAGTCTGGGGCCCCAATTTCGTCCAGCGGAAAAATGCCCAAAAAACGATGGGCTATAGCCTTGGGGCGTGGGGCTGGCGAAGTTCGTCCGCCGGACTCGGAATGGGGCGAAACTTTGAGTGCCCCCTCCGTGTGCCGAAAATAGGCCGCAGGCAAAGCCGCGCCCAAAAACGAGCGCTCGAAGTCCGGGGCCCCAGGCTCTTCCAGCGGAAAAATGCCCAAAAAACGGGTGGGCTATAGCCTTGGGGCGTGGGGCTGGTGAAGTTTGTCCGCCGGACTCGGAATGGGGCGAAACTTTGCGTGCCCCCTCCGTGTGCCAAAAATAGGCCGCGGGCAAAGCCGTGCCCAAAAACGAGTGCCCGAAGTCCGGGGCCCCAAGTTCGTCCAGCGGAAAAATGCCCAAAAAACGATGGGTTATAGCCTTGGGGCGTGGGGCTGGCGAAGTTCGTCCGCAGGACTCGGAATGGAGCAAAACTTTGCGTGGCCCCTCCGTGTGCCAAAAATAGGCCGCGGGCAAAGCCGCGCCCAAAAACGAGCGCCCGAAGTCCGGGGCCCCAAGTTCGACCAGCGGAAAAATGCCAAAAAAACGATGGGCTATAGCCTTGGGGCGTGGGGCTGGCGAAGTTCGTCCGCCGGACTCGGAATGGGGCGAAACTTTGCGTGCCCCCTCCGTGTGCCAAAAATAGGCCGCGGGCAAAGCCGCGCCCAAAAACGAGAGCCCGAAGTCCGGGGCCCCAAGTTCGTCCAGCGGAAAAATGCCCAAAAAACGGGTGGTGTATAGCCTTGGGGCATGGGGCTGGCGAAGTTCGTCCGCCAGACTCGGAATGGGGCGAAACTTTGCGTGCCCCCTCCGTGTGGTAAAAATAGGCCGCGAGCAAAGCCGCGCCCAAAAATGAGCACCCGAAGTCTGGGGCCCCAAGTTCGTCCAGCGGAAAAATGCCCAAAAAACGATGGGCTATAGCCTTGGGGCGTGGGGCTGGCGAAGTTCGTCCGCCGGACTCGGAATGGGGTGAAACTTTGCGTGCCCCCTCCGTGTGACAAAAATAGGCCGCGGGCAAAGCCGCGCCCAAAAACGAGCGCCCGAAGTCTGGGGCCCCAAGTTCGTCCAGCGGAAAAATGCCCAAAAAACGATGGGCTATAGCCTTGGGGCGTGGGGCTGGCGAAGTTTGTCCGCCGGACTCGGAATGGGGCGAAACTTTGAGTGCCCCCTCCGTGTGCCGAAAATAGGCCGCAGGCAAAGCCGCGCCCAAAAACGAGGGCTCGAAGTCCGGGGCCCCAAGTTCTTCCAGCGGAAAAATGCCCAAAAAACGGGTGGGCTATAGCCTTGGGCCGTGGGGCTGGCGAAGTTCATCCGCCGGACTCGGAATGGGGCGAAACTTTGCGTGCCCCCTCCGTGTGCCAAAAATAGGCCGCGGGCAAAGCCGCGCCCAAAAACGAGCGCCCGAAGTCCGGGGCCCCAAGTTCGTCCAGCGGAAAAATGCCCAAAAAATGATGGGCTATAGCCTTGGGGCGTGGGGCTGGCGAAGTTCGTCCGCCGGACTCGGAATGGGGTGAAACTTTGCGTGCCCCCTCCATGTGCCAAAAATAGGCCGCGGGCAAAGCCGCGCCCAAAAACGAGCGCCCGAAGTCCGGGGCCCCAAGTTCGTCCTGCGGAAAAATGCCCAAAAAACGGGTGGGCTATAGCCTTGGGGCGTGGGGCTGGCGAAGTTCGTCCGCCGGACTCGGAATGGGACGAAACTTTGCGTGCCCCCTCCGTGTGCCAAAAATAGGCCGCGGGCAAAGCCGCGCCCAAAAACGAGAGCCCGAAGTCCGGGGCCCCAAGTTCGTCCAGCGGAAAAATGCCCAAAAAACGGGTGGTGTATAGCCTTGGGGCATGGGGCTGGCGAAGTTCGTCCGCCAGACTCGGAATGGGGCGAAACTTTGCGTGCCCCCTCCGTGTGGTAAAAATAGGCCGCGGGCAAAGCCGCGCCCAAAAACGAGCGCCCGAAGTCCGGGGCCCCAAGTTCGTCCAGCGGAAAAATGCCCAAAAAACGATGGGCTATAGCCTTGGGGCGTGGGGCTGGCGAAGTTCGTCCGCCGGACTCGGAATGGGGTGAAACATTGCGTGCCCCCTCCGTGTGCCAAAAATAGGCCGCGGGCAAAGCCGCGCCCAAAAACGAGCGCCCGAAGCCTGGGGCCCCAAGTTCGTCCAGCGGAAAAATGCCCAAAAAACGATGGGCTATAGCCTTGGGGCGTGGGGCTGGCGAAGTTTGTCCGCCGGACTCGGAATGGGGCGAAACTTTGAGTGCCCCCTCCGTGTGCCGAAAATAGGCCGCAGGCAAAGCCGCGCCCAAAAACGAGGGCTCGAAGTCCGGGGCCCCAAGTTCTTCCAGCGGAAAAATGCCCAAAAAACGGGTGGGCTATAGCCTTGGGGCGTGGGGCTGGCGAAGTTCGTCCGCCGGACTCGGAATGGGGCGAAACTTTGCGTGGCCCCTCCGTGTGCCAAAAATAGGCCGCGGGCAAAGCCGCGCCCAAAAACGAGCGCCCGAAGTCCGGGGCCCCAAGTTCGTCCAGCGGAAAAATGCCCAAAAAATGATGGGCTATAGCCTTGGGGCGTGGGGCTGGCGAAGTTCGTCCGCCGGACTCGGAATGGGGTGAAACTTTGCGTGCCCCCTCCGTGTGCCAAAAATAGGCCGCGGGCAAAGCCGCGCCCAAAAACGAGCGCCCGAAATCTGGGGCCCCAAGTTCGTCCAGCGGAAAAATGCCCAAAAAACGGGTGGGCTATAGCCTTGGGGCGGGGGGCTGGCGAAGTTCGTCCGCCGGACTCGGAAAGGGGCGAAACATTGCATGCCCCCCCCGTGTGCCAAAAATAGGCCGCGGGCAAAGCCGCGCCCAAAAACGAGCGCCCGAAGTCCGGGGCCCCAAGTTCGTCCAGCGGAAAAATGCCAAAAAAACGATGGGCTATATCCTTGGGGCGTGGGGCTGGCGAAGTTCGTCCGCCGGACTCTGAATGGGGCGAAACTTTGCGTGCCCCCTCCGTGTGCCAAAAATAGGCCGTGGGCAAAGCCGCGCCCAAAAACGAGTGCCCGAAGCCCGGGGTCCCAAGTTCGTCCAGCGGAAAAATGCCCAAAAAACGATGGGCTATAGCCTTGGGGCGTGGGGCAGGCGAAGTTCGTCCGCCGGACTCAGAATGGGGCAAAACTTTGTGTGCCCCCTCCGTGTGCCAAAAATAGACCGCGGACAAAGCCGCGCCCAAAAACGAGCACCCGAAGTCCGGGGCCCCAAGTTCGTCCAGCGGAAAAATGCCCAAAAAACGATGGGCTATAGCCTTGGGGCGTGGGGCTGGCGAAATTCATCCGCCGGACTCGGAATGGGGCGAAACTTTGCGTACCACCTCCGTGTGCCAAAAATAGGCCGCGGGCAAAGCCGCGCCCAAAAACGAGTGCCCGAAGTCCGGGGCCCCAAGTTCGTCCAGCGGAAAAATGCCCAAAAAACGGGTGGGCCATAGCCTTGGGGCGTGGGGTTGGCGAAGTTCGTCCGCCGGACTCGGAATGGGGCAAATCTTTGCGTGCCCCCTCCGTGTGACAAAAATAGGCCGTGGGCAAAGCCGCGCCCAAAAACGAGCGCCCGAAGTCCGGGGCCCCAAGTTCGTCCAGCGGAAAAATGCCCAAAAAACGATGGGCTATAGCCTTGGGGCGTGGGGCTGGCGAAGTTCGTCCGCCGGACTCGGAATGGGGTGAAACTTTGCGTGCCCCCTCCGTGTGCCAAAAATAGGCCGCGGGCAAAGCCGCGCCCAAAAACGAATGCCCGAAGTCCAGGACCCTAAGTTCGTCCGGCGGAAAAATGCCCAAAAAACGGGTGGGCTATAGCCTTGGGGCGTGGGGCTGGCGAAGTTCGTCCGCCGGACTCGGAATAGGGCGAAACTTTGCGTGCCCCCTCCGTGTGCCAAACTTAGGCCGCGGGCAAAGCCGCGTCCAAAAACGAGCACCCGAAGTCCGGTGCCCCAAGTTCGTCCAGCGGAAAAATGCCCAAAAAATGATGGGCTATAGCCTTGGGGCGTGGGGCTGGCGAAGTTCGTCCGCCGGACTCAGAATGGGGTGAAACTTTGCGTGCCCCCTCCGTGTGCCAAAAATAGGCCGCGGGCAAAGCCGCGCCCAAAAACGAGCGCCCGAAGTCCGGGGCCCCAAGTTCGTCCAGCAGAAAAATGCCCAAAAAACGATGGGCTATAGCCTTGGGGCGTGGGGCTGGCGAAGTTCGTCCGCCGGACTCGGAATGGGGCGAAACTTTGCGTGTCCCCTCCATGTGCCAAAAATAGGCCGCGGGCAAAGCCGCGCCCAAAAACGAGCGCCCGAAGTCCGGGGCCCCAACTTCATCCAGCGGAAAAATGCCCAAAAATACGGGTGGGCTATAGCCCTGGGGCGTGCGGCCGGCGAAGTTCGTCCGCCGGAATCGGAATGGGGCGAAACTTTGTGTGCCCCCTCCGTGTGCCAAAAATAGGCCGCGGGCAAAGCCACGCCCAAAAACGAGCGCCCGAAGTCCGGGGCCCCAAGTTCGTCCAGCGGAAAAATGCCCCAAAAACGATGGGCTATAGCCTTGGGGCGTGGGGCTGGCGAAGTTTGTCCGCCGGACTCGGAATGGGGCGAAACTTTGAGTGCCCCCTCCGTGTGCCGAAAATAGGCCGCAGGCAAAGCCGCGCCCAAAAACGAGGGCTCGAAGTCCGGGGCCCCAAGTTCTTCCAGCGGAAAAATGCCCAAAAAACGGGTGGGCTATAGCCTTGGGGCGTGGGGCTGGCGAAGTTCGTCCGCCGGACTCGGAATGGGGCGAAACTTTGCGTGGCCCCTCCGTGTGCCAAAAATAGGCCGCGGGCAAAGCCGCGCCCAAAAACGAGCGCCCGAAGTCCGGGGCCCCAAGTTCGTCCAGCGGAAAAATGCCCAAAAAATGATGGGCTATAGCCTTGGGGCGTGGGGCTGGCGAAGTTCGTCCGCCGGACTCGGAATGGGGTGAAACTTTGCGTGCCCCCTCCGTGTGCCAAAAATAGGCCGCGGGCAAAGCCGCGCCCAAAAACGAGCGCCCGAAATCTGGGGCCCCAAGTTCGTCCAGCGGAAAAATGCCCAAAAAACGGGTGGGCTATAGCCTTGGGGCGGGGGGCTGGCGAAGTTCGTCCGCCGGACTCGGAAAGGGGCGAAACATTGCATGCCCCCCCCGTGTGCCAAAAATAGGCCGCGGGCAAAGCCGCGCCCAAAAACGAGCGCCCGAAGTCCGGGGCCCCAAGTTCGTCCAGCGGAAAAATGCCAAAAAAACGATGGGCTATAGCCTTGGGGCGTGGGGCTGGCGAAGTTCGTCCGCCGGACTCTGAATGGGGCGAAACTTTGCGTGCCCCCTCCGTGTGCCAAAAATAGGCCGTGGGCAAAGCCGCGCCCAAAAACGAGTGCCCGAAGTCCGGGGTCCCAAGTTCGTCCAGCGGAAAAATGCCCAAAAAACGATGGGCTATAGCCTTGGGGCGTGGGGCAGGCGAAGTTCGTCCGCCGGACTCAGAATGGGGCAAAACTTTGTGTGCCCCCTCCGTGTGCCAAAAATAGACCGCGGACAAAGCCGCGCCCAAAAACGAGCGCCCGAAGTCCGGGGCCCCAAGTTCGTCCAGCGGAAAAATGCCCAAAAAACGATGGGCTATAGCCTTGGGGCGTGGGGCTGGCGAAATTCATCCGCCGGACTCGGAATGGGGCGAAACTTTGCGTACCACCTCCGTGTGCCAAAAATAGGCCGCGGGCAAAGCCGCGCCCAAAAACGAGTGCCCGAAGTCCGGGGCCCCAAGTTCGTCCAGCGGAAAAATGCCCAAAAAACGGGTGGGCCATAGCCTTGGGGCGTGGGGTTGGCGAAGTTCGTCCGCCGGACTCGGAATGGGGCAAATCTTTGCGTGCCCCCTCCGTGTGACAAAAATAGGCCGTGGGCAAAGCCGCGCCCAAAAACGAGCGCCCGAAGTCCGGGGCCCCAAGTTCGTCCAGCGGAAAAATGCCCAAAAAACGATGGGCTATAGCCTTGGGGCGTGGGGCTGGCGAAGTTCGTCCGCCGGACTCGGAATGGGGTGAAACTTTGCGTGCCCCCTCCGTGTGCCAAAAATAGGCCGCGGGCAAAGCCGCGCCCAAAAACGAATGCCCGAAGTCCAGGACCCTAAGTTCGTCCGGCGGAAAAATGCCCAAAAAACGGGTGGGCTATAGCCTTGGGGCGTGGGGCTGGCGAAGTTCGTCCGCCGGACTCGGAATAGGGCGAAACTTTGCGTGCCCCCTCCGTGTGCCAAACTTAGGCCGCGGGCAAAGCCGCGTCCAAAAACGAGCACCCGAAGTCCGGTGCCCCAAGTTCGTCCAGCGGAAAAATGCCCAAAAAATGATGGGCTATAGCCTTGGGGCGTGGGGCTGGCGAAGTTCGTCCGCCGGACTCAGAATGGGGTGAAACTTTGCGTGCCCCCTCCGTGTGCCAAAAATAGGCCGCGGGCAAAGCCGCGCCCAAAAACGAGCGCCCGAAGTCCGGGGCCCCAAGTTCGTCCAGCAGAAAAATGCCCAAAAAACGATGGGCTATAGCCTTGGGGCGTGGGGCTGGCGAAGTTCGTCCGCCGGACTCGGAATGGGGCGAAACTTTGCGTGTCCCCTCCATGTGCCAAAAATCGGCCGCGGGCAAAGCCGCGCCCAAAAACGAGCGCCCGAAGTCCGGGGCCCCAACTTCGTCCAGCGGAAAAATGCCCAAAAATACGGGTGGGCTATAGCCCTGGGGCGTGCGGCCGGCGAAGTTCGTCCGCCGGAATCGGAATGGGGCGAAACTTTGTGTGCCCCCTCCGTGTGCCAAAAATAGGCCGCGGGCAAAGCCACGCCCAAAAACGAGCGCCCGAAGTCCGGGGCCCCAAGTTCGTCCAGCGGAAAAATGCCCCAAAAACGGGTGTGTTATAGCCTTGGGGCGTGGGGCTGGCGAACTTCGTCCGCCGGACTCGGAATGGGCCGAGACATTGCGAGGGCCTTCCGTGTGCCAAAAATAGGCCGCGGGCACAGCCGCGCCCAAAAACGAGCGACCGAAGGCCGGGGCCCCAAGTTCGTCCAGCGGAAAAATGCCCCAAAAACGGGTGTGCTATAGCCTTGGGGCGTGCGGCTGGCGAACTTCGTCCGCCGGACTCGGAATGGGCCGAGACTTTGCGAGGCCCCTCCGTGTGCCAAAAATAGGCCGCGGGCACAGCCGCGCCCAAAAACGAGCGACCGAAGGCCGGGGCCCCAAGTTCGTCCAGCGGAAAAATGCCCCAAAAACGGGTGTGCTATATCCTTGGGTCGTGGGGCTGGCGAACTTCGTCCGCCGGACACAGAATGGGCCGAGACTTTGCGAGGCCCCTCTGTGTGCCAAAAATAGGCCGCGGGCACAGCCGCGCCCAAAAACGAGCGACCGAAGGCCGGGGCCCCAAGTTCGTCCAGCGGAAAAATGCCCCAAAAACGGGTGTGCTATAGCCTTGGGGCGTGGGGCTGGCGAACTTCGTCCGCTGGACTCGGAATGGGCCGAGACTTTGCGAGGCCCCTCCGTGTGCCAAAAATAGGCCGCGGGCAAAGCCGCGCCCAAAAACGAGCGACCGAAGGCCGGGGTCCCAAGTTCGTCCAGCAGAAAAATGCCCCAAAAACGGGTGTGCTATAGCCTTGGGGCGTGGGGCTGGCGAACTTCGTCCGCCGGACTCGGAATGGGCCGAGACTTTGCGAGGCCCCTCCGTGTGCCAAAAATAGGCCGCGGGCAAAGCCGCGCCCAAAAACGAGCGACCGAAGGCTGGGGCCCCAAATTCGTCCAGCGGAAAAATGCCCCAAAAACGGGTGTGCTATAGCCTTGGGGCGTGGGGCTGGCGAACTTCGTCCGCCGGACTCAGAATGGGCTGAGACTTTGCGAGGCCCCTCCGTGTGCCAAAAATAGGCCGCGGGCAAAGCCGCGCCCAAAAACGAGCGACCGAAGGCCGGGGCCCCAAGTTCGTCCAGCGGAAAAATGCCCCAAAAACGGGTGTGCTATAGCCTTGGGGCGTGGGGCTGGCGGACTTCGTCCGCCGGACTCGGAATGGGCCGAGACTTTGCGAGGCCCCTCCGTGTGCCAAAAATAGGCCGCGGGCACAGCCGCGCCCAAAAACGAGCGACCGAAGGCCGGGGCCCCAAGTTCGTCCAGCGGAAAAATGCCCCAAAAACGGGTGTGCTATAGCCTTGGGGCGTGCGGCTGGCGAACTTCGTCCGCCGGACTCGGAATGGGCCGAGACTTTGCGAGGCCCCTCCGTGTGCCAAAAATAGGCCGCGGGCACAGCTGCGCCCGAAAACAAGCGACCGAAGGCCGGGGCCCCAAGTTCATCCAGTGGAAAAATGCCCCAAAAACGGGTGTGCTATAGCCTTGGGGCGTGGGGCTGGCGAACTTCGTCCGCCGGACTCGGAAGTCTCGGCCCCTCCGTGTGCCAAAAATAGGCCGCGGGGACAGCCGCGCCGAAAAACGAGCGACCGAAGGCCGGGGCCCCAAGTTCGTCCAGCGGAAAAATGCCCCAAAAACGGGTGTGCTATAGCCTTGGGGCGTGGGGCTGGCGAACTTCGTCCGCCGGACTCGGAATGGGCCGAGACTTTGCGAGGCCCCTCCGTGTGCCAAAAATAGGCCGCGGGCACAGCCGCGCCCAAAAACGAGTGACCGAAGGCCGGGGCCCCAAGTTCGTCCAGCGGAAAAATGCCCCAAAAACGGGTGTGCTATAGCCTTGGGGCGTGGGGCTGGCGAACTTCGTCCGCCGGACTCGGAATGGGCCGAGACTTTGCGAGGCCCCTCCGTGTGCCAAAAATAGGCCGCGGGCACAGCCGCGCCCAAAAACGAGCGACCGAAGGCCGGGGCCCCAAGTTCGTCCAGCGGAAAAATGCCCCAAAAACGGGTGTGCTATAGCCTTGGGGCGTGCGGCTGGCGAACTTCGTCCGCCGGACTCGGAATGGGCCGAGACTTTGCGAGGCCCCTCCGGGTGCCAAAAATAGGCCGCGGGCACAGCCGCGCCCAAAAACGAGCGACCGAAGGCCGGGGCCCCAAGTTCGTCCAGCGGAAAAATGCCCCAAAAACGGGTGTGCTATATCCTTGGGGCGTGGGGCTGGCGAACTTCGTCCGCCGGACTCAGAATGGGCCGAGACTTTGCGAGGCCCCTCCGTGTGCCAAAAATAGGCCGCGGGCACAGCCGCGCCCAAAAACGAGCGACCGAAGGCCGGGGCCCCAAGTTCGTCCAGCGGAAAAATGCCCCAAAAACGGGTGTGCTATAGCCTTAGGGCGTGGGGCTGGCGAACTTTGTCCGCCGGACTCGGAATGGGCCGAGACTTTGCGAGGCCCCTCCGTGTGCCAAAAATAGGCCGCGGGCAAAGCCGCGCCCTAAAACGAGCGACCGAAGGCCGGGGCCCCAAGTTCGTCCAGCGGAAAAATGCCCCAAAAACGGGTGTGCTATAGCCTTGGGGCGTGGGGCTGGCGAACTTCATCCGCCGGACTCGGAATGGGCCGAGACTTTGCGAGGCCCCTCCGTGTGCCAAAAATAGGCCGCGGGCAAAGCCGCGCCCAAAAACGAGCGACCGTAGGCCGGGGCCCCAAATTCATCCAGCGGAAAAATGCCCCAAAAACGGGTGTGCTATAGCCTTGGGGCGTGGGGCTGGCGAACTTCGTCCGCCGGACTCGGAATGGGCCGAGACTTTGCGAGGCCCCTCCGTGTGCCAAAAATAGGCCGCGGGCAAAGCCGCGCCCAAAAACGAGCGACCGAAGGCCGGGTCCCCAAGTTCGTCCAGCGGAAAAAATGCCCCAAAAACGGGTGTGCTATAGCCTTGGGGCGTGGGGCTGGCGGACTTCGTCCGCCGGACTCGGAATGGGCCGAGACTTTGCGAGGCCCCTCCGTGTGCCAAAAATAGGCCGCGGGCACAGCCGCGCCCAAAAACGAGCGACCGAAGGCCGGGGCCCCAAGTTCGTCCAGCGGAAAAATGCCCCAAAAACGGGTGTGCTATAGCCTTGGGGCGTGCGGCTGGCGAACTTCGTCCGCCAGACTCGGAATGGGCCGAGACTTTGCGAGGCCCCTCCGGGTGCCAAAAATAGGCTGCGGGCACAGCCGCGCCCGAAAACAAGCGACCGAAGGCCGGGGCCCCAAGTTCGTCCAGCGGAAAAATGCCCCAAAAACGGGTGTGCTATAGCCTTGGGGCGTGGGGCTGGCGAACTTCGTCCGCCGGACTCGGAATGGGCCGAGACTTTGCGAGGCCCCTCCGTGTGCCAAAAATAGGCCGCGGGCACAGCCGCGTCCAAAAACGAGTGACCGAAGGCCGGGGCCCCAAGTTCGTCCAGCGGAAAAATGCCCCAAAAACGGGTGTGCTATAGCCTTGGGGCGTGGGGCTGGCGAACTTCGTCCGCCGGACTCGGAATGGGCCGAGACTTTGCGAGGCCCCTCCGTGTTCCAAAAATAGGCCGCGGGCACAGCCGCGCCCAAAAACGAGCGACCGAAGGCCGGGGCCCCAAGTTCGTCCAGCGGAAAAATGCCCCAAAAACGGGTGTGCTATAGCCTTGGGGCGTGCGGCTGGCGAACTTCGTCCGCCGGACTCGGAATGGGCCGAGACTTTGCGAGGCCCCTCCGTGTGCCAAAAATAGGCCGCGGGCAAAGTCGCGCCCAAAAACGAGCGAGCGAAGGCCGGGGGCCCCAAGTTCGTCCAGCGGAAAAAATGCCCCAAAAACGGGTGTGCTATAGCCTTGGGGCGTGGGGCTGGCGAACTTCGTCCGCCGGACTCGGAATGGGCCGAGACTTTGCGAGGCCCCTCCGTGTGATAAAAATTAGGCCGCGGGCACAGCCGCGCCCAAAAACGACGCGACCCGAAGGCCGGGGCCCCAAGTTCGTCCAGCGGAAAAATGCCCCAAAAACGGGTGTGCTATAGCCTTGGGGCGTGGGGCTGGCGAACTTTGTCCGCCGGACTCGGAATGGGCCGAGACTTTGCGAGGCCCCTCCGTGTGCCAAAAATAGGCCGCGGGCACAGCCGCGCCCAAAAACAAGCGACCGAAGGCCGGGGCCCCAAGTTCGTCCAGCGGAAAAATGCCCCAAAAACGGGTGTGCTATAGCCTTGGGGCGTGGGGCTGGCGAACTTCGTCCGCCGGACTCGGAATGGGCCGAGACTTTGGGAGGCCCCTCCGTGTGCCAAAAATAGGCCGCGGGCACAGTCGCGCCCAAAAACGAGCGACCGAAGGCCGGGGCCCCAAGTTCGTCCAGCGGAAAAAATGCCCAAAAACGGGTGTGCTATAGCCTTGGGGCGTGGGGCTGGCGAACTTCGTCCGCCGGACTCGGATTGGGCCGAGACTTTGCGAGGCCCCTCCGTGTGCCAAAAATAGGCCGCGGGCACAGCCGCGCCCAAAAACGAGTGACCGAAGGCCGGGGCCCCAAGTTCGTCCAGCGGAAAAATGCCCCAAAAACGGGTGTGCTATAGCCTTGGGGCGTGGGGCTGGCGAACTTTGTCCGCGGACTCGGAATGGGCCGAGACTTTGCGAGGCCCCTCCGTGTGCCAAAAATAGGCCGCGGGCACAGCCGCGCCCAAAAACGAGCGACCGAAGGCCGGGGCCCCAAGTTCGTCCAGCGGAAAAATGCCCCAAAAACGGGTGTGCTATAGCCTTGGGCGTGGGGCTGGCGAACTTCGTCCGCCGGACTCGAATGGGCCGAGACTTTGCGAGGCCCCTCCGTGTGGCCAAAAATAGGCCGCGGGCGCAGCCGCGCCCAAAAACGAGCGACCGAAGGCCGGGGCCCCAAGTTCGTCCAGCGGAAAAATGCCCCAAAAATGGGTGTGCTATAGCTTGGGGCGTGGGGCTGGCGAACTTCGTCCGCCCGGACTCGAATGGGCCGAGACTTTCCGAGGCCCCTCCGTGTGCCAAAAATAGGGCCGCGGGCGCAGCCGCGCCCAAAAACGAGCGACCGAAGGCCGGGGCCCCAAGTTCGTCCAGCGGAAAAATGCCCCAAAAATGGGTGTGCTATAGCCTTGGGGCGTGGGGCGGGCGAACTTCGTCCGCCGGACTCGGAATGGGCCGAGACTTGCGAGGCCCTCCGTGTGCCAAAAATAGGCCGCGGGCAAAGCCGCGCCCAAAAACGAGCGACCGAAGGCCGGGGCCCCAAGTTCGTCCAGCGGAAAAATGCCCCAAAAACGGGTGTGCTATAGCCTTGGGGCGTGGGGCTGGCGGAGTTCGTCCCGCCGGACTCGGAATGGGCCGCAGACTTTGCGAGGCCCCTCCGTGTGCCAAAATAGGCCGCGGGCACAGCCGCGCCCAAAAACGAGTGACGAAGGCCGGGGCCCCAAGTTCGTCCAGCGGAAAAATGCCCCAAAAACGGGTGTGCTATAGCCTTGGGGCGTGGGGCTGGCGAACTTCGTCCGCCGGACTCGGAATGGCCGAGACTTTGCGAGGCCCCTCCGTGTGCCAAAAATAGGCCGCGGGCACAGCCGCGCCCAAAACGAGTGACCGAAGGCCGGGGCCCCAAGTTCGTCCAGCGGAAAAATGCCCCAAAAACGGGTGTGCTATAGCCTTGGGGCGTGGGGCTGCGAACTTCGTCCGCCGGACTCGGAATGGGCCGAGACTTTGCGAGGCCCCTCCGTGTGCCAAAAATAGGCTGCGGGCACAGCCGCGCCCAAAAACGAGCGACCGAAGGCCGGGGCCCCAAGTTCGTCCAGCGGAAAA